>CM050525.1:743320-1052744 GCA_027563665.1 Antrozous pallidus | reverse complement strand
GGGCAACTGGCGTCTTTAGGGGGGACTGGGAGTCTTTAGGGGAGCCTGGGAGTCTTTAGGGGGAGCCTGGGAGTCTTTAGGGGGAGCCTGGGAGTCTTTAGGGGGCCTGGGAGTCTTTAGGGGAGCCTGGGAGTCTTTAGGGGAGCCTGGGAGTCTTTAGGGGGCCTGGGAGTCTTTAGGGGGAGCCTGGGAGTCTTTAGGGGGGCCTGGGAGTCTTTAGGGGGAGCCTGGGAGTCTTTAGGGGGGACTGGGAGTCTTTAGGGGGCCTGGGAGTCTTTAGGGGGAGCCTGGGAGTCTTTAGGGGGGCCTGGGAGTCTTTAGGGGGAGCTGGGAGTCTTTAGGGGGGCCTGGAGTCTTTAGGGGGAGCTGGGAGTCTTTAGGGGGACTGGGAGTCTTTAGGGGGGACTGGGAGTCTTTAGGGGAGCCTGGGAGTCTTTAGGGGGGCCTGGAGTCTTTAGGGGGCCTGGGAGTCTTTAGGGGGAGCCTGGGAGTCTTTAGGGGGGCCTGGGAGTCTTTAGGGGGGACTGGGAGTCTTTAGGGGAGCCTGGAAGTCTTTAGGGGGGCCTGGGAGTCTTTAGGGGGGGCTGGGAGTCTTTAGGGGGGACTGGGAGTCTTTAGGGGGCCTGGGAGTCTTTAGGGGGGCCTGGGAGTCTTTAGGGGGCCTGGGAGTCTTTAGGGGGAGCCTGGGAGTCTTTAGGGGGGCCTGGAGTCTTTAGGGGGAGCCTGGGAGTCTTTAGGGGGCCTGGGAGTCTTTAGGGGGGCCTGGGAGTCTTTAGGGGAGCCTGGGAGTCTTTAGGGGGCCTGGGAGTCTTTAGGGGGAGCCTGGGAGTCTTTAGGGGGGCCTGGGAGTCTTTAGGGGGGCCTGGGAGTCTTTAGGGGGGCCTGGGAGTCTTTAGGGGAGCCTGGGAGTCTTTAGGGGGAGCCTGGGAGTCTTTAGGGGAGCCTGGGAGTCTTTAGGGGGGCCTGGGAGTCTTTAGGGGGGCCTGGGAGTCTTTAGGGGGAGCCTGGGAGTCTTTAGGGGGACTGGGAGTCTTTAGGGGAGCCTGGGAGTCTTTAGGGGGAGCCTGGGAGTCTTTAGGGGGAGCCTGGGAGTCTTTAGGGGGGGCCTGGGAGTCTTTATTGGGGCCTGGGAGTCTTTAGGGGGGCTGGGAGTCTTTAGGGGGAGCCTGGGAGTCTTTAGGGGGGCCTGGGAGTCTTTATTGGGGCCTGGGCGTCTTTAGGGGGGGCTGGGAGTCTTTAGGGGGAGCCTGGGAGTCTTTATTGGAGCCTGGGAGTCTTTATTGGAGCCTGGGAGTCTTTAGGGGGGCCTGGGAGTCTTTAGGGGGGCTGGGAGTCTTTAGGGGGAGCCTGGGAGTCTTTATTGGAGCCTGGGAGTCTTTAGGGGGGGCCTGGGAGTCTTTAGGGGGAGCCTGGGAGTCTTTATTGGGGCCTGGGAGTCTTTAGGAGGGCCTGGGAGTCTTTATTGGAGCCTGGGAGTCTTTAGGGGGGCCTGGGAGTCTTTAGGGGGGCCTGGGAGTCTTTATTGGGCGCCTGGGAGTCTTTAGGGGGGCCTGGGAGTCTTTAGGGGGGCTGGGAATCTTTAGGGGGAGCCTGGGAGTCTTTAGGGGGAGCCTGGGAGTCTTTAGGGGGGCCTGGGAGTCTTTAGGGGGAGCCTGGGAGTCTTTAGTGGAGCCTGGGAGTCTTTAGGGGGGCCTGGGAGTCTTTAGGGGGAGCCTGGGAGTCTTTAGGGGGAGCCTGGGAGTCTTTATGGGAGCCTGGGAGTCTTTAGGGGGAGCCTGGAAGTCTTTAGGGGGTACTGGGAGTCTTTAGGGGGAGCCTGGGAGTCTTTAGGGGGAGCCTGGGAGTCTTTAGGGGGCCTGGGAGTCTTTAGGGGAGCCTGGGAGTCTTTAGGGGGGCCTGGGAGTCTTTAGGGGGAGCCTGGGAGTCTTTAGGGGGCCTGGGAGTCTTTAGGGGGCACTGGGAGTCTTTAGGGGGGACTGGGAGTCTTTAGGGGAGCCTGGGAGTCTTTAGGGGGCCTGGGAGTCTTTATGGGAGCCTGGGAGTCTTTAGGGGAGCCTGGGAGTCTTTAGGGGGAGCCTGGGAGTCTTTAGCGGGGCCTGGGAGTCTTTAGGGTTGGCTGAGAGTCTTTAGGGGGAAACTGGGAGTCTTTAGGGGGGACTGGGAGTCTTTAGGGGAGCCTGGGAGTCTTTAGGGGGAGCCTGGGAGTCTTTAGGGGGAGCCTGGGAGTCTTTAGGGGGGGCCTGGGAGTCTTTATTGGGGCCTGGGAGTCTTTAGGGGGGCTGGGAGTCTTTAGGGGGAGCCTGGGAGTCTTTAGGGGGGGCCTGGGAGTCTTTATTGGGGCCTGGGCGTCTTTAGGGGGGGCTGGGAGTCTTTAGGGGGAGCCTGGGAGTCTTTATTGGAGCCTGGGAGTCTTTATTGGAGCCTGGGAGTCTTTAGGGGGGCCTGGGAGTCTTTAGGGGGGCTGGGAGTCTTTAGGGGGAGCCTGGGAGTCTTTATTGGAGCCTGGGAGTCTTTAGGGGGGGCCTGGGAGTCTTTAGGGGGAGCCTGGGAGTCTTTATTGGGGCCTGGGAGTCTTTAGGGGGGCCTGGGAGTCTTTATTGGAGCCTGGGAGTCTTTAGGGGGGCCTGGGAGTCTTTAGGGGGAGCCTGGGCGTCTTTATTGGCGCCTGGGAGTCTTTAGGGGGGCCTGGGAGTCTTTAGGGGGGCTTGGGAATCTTTAGGGGGAGCCTGGGAGTCTTTAGGGGGAGCCTGGGAGTCTTTAGGGGGGTGGGAGTCTTTAGGGGGAGCCTGGGAGTCTTTATTGGAGCCTGGGAGTCTTTAGGGGGGCCTGGGAGTCTTTAGGGGGAGCCTGGGAGTCTTTAAGGGGAGCCTGGGAGTCTTTATTGGAGCCTGGGAGTCTTTAGGGGGGCCTGGGCATCTTTAGGGGAGCCTGGGAGTCTTTAGGGGGGGCCTGGGAGTCTTTAGGGGGCAACTGGGCGTCTTTAGGGGGGACTGGGAGTCTTTAGGGGAGCCTGGGAGTCTTTAGGGGGAGCCTGGGAGTCTTTAGGGGGGCCTGGGAGTCTTTAGGGGGGCTGGGAGTCTTTTGGGGGCAACTGGGAGTCTTTAGGGGGGCCTGGGAGTCTTTAGGGGGGCTGGGAGTCTTTAGGGGAGCCTGGGAGTCTTTAGGGGGGCCTGGGAGTCTTTAGGGGAGCCTGGGAGTCTTTAGGGGGGCCTGGGAGTCTTTAGGGAGCCTGGGAGTCTTTAGGGGGCCTGGGAGTCTTTAGGGGCAACTGGGAGTCTTTAGGGGGGACTGGGAGTCTTTAGGGGGCCTGGGAGTCTTTAGGGGGCAACTGGGAGTCTTTAGGGGGAGCCTGGGAGTCTTTAGGGGGACCTGGGAGTCTTTAGGGGGCTGGGAGTCTTTAGGGGAGCCTGGGAGTCTTTAGGGGGGACTGGGAGTCTTTAGGGGGGCCTGGAAGTCTTTAGGGGAGCCTGGGAGTCTTTAGGGGGGCCTGGGAGTCTTTAGGGGAGCCTGGAAGTCTTTAGGGGGCCTGGGAGTCTTTAGGGGGGCCTGGGAGTCTTTAGGGGGCCTGGGAGTCTTTAGGGGAGCCTGGGAGTCTTTAGGGGGGCCTGGGAGTCTTTAGGGGGAGCCTGGGAGTCTTTAGGGGGAGCCTGGGAGTCTTTAGGGGGGCCTGGGAGTCTTTAGGGGAGCCTGGGAGTCTTTAGGGGAGCCTGGGAGTCTTTAGGGGGGCCTGGGAGTCTTTAGGGGGGCCTGGGAGTCTTTAGGGGGGCCTGGGAGTCTTTAGGGGGGCCTGGGAGTCTTTAGGGGGAGCCTGGGAGTCTTTAGGGGAGCCTGGGAGTCTTTAGGGGGGCCTGGGAGTCTTTAGGGGGCCTGGGAGTCTTTAGGGGGGCTGGGAGTCTTTAGGGGGAGCCTGGGAGTCTTTAGGGGGAGCCTGGGAGTCTTTAGGGGGGCCTGGGAGTCTTTAACGGGGGCCTGGGAGTCTTTAGGGGGGCCTGGGAGTCTTTAGGGGGGCCTGGGAGTCTTTAGGGGGAGCCTGGGAGTCTTTAGGGGGGCCTGGGAGTCTTTAGGGGGCCTGGGAGTCTTTAGGGGGAGCCTGGGAGTCTTTAGGGGGCAACTGGGCGTCTTTAGGGGGGACTGGGAGTCTTTAGGGGAGCCTGGGAGTCTTTAGGGGGGGCCTGGGAGTCTTTAGGGGGCAACTGGGCGTCTTTAGGGGGGACTGGGAGTCTTTAGGGGAGCCTGGGAGTCTTTAGGGGGGACTGGGAGTCTTTAGGGGAGCCTGGGAGTCTTTAGGGGAGCCTGGGAGTCTTTAGGGGGGGCTGGGAGTCTTTAGGGGGCAACTGGGAGTCTTTAGGGGGGACTGGGAGTCTTTAGGGGGGCCTGGGAGTCTTTAGGGGGAGCCTGGAAGTCTTTAGGGGGAGCCTGGGAGTCTTTAGGGGAGCCTGGGAGTCTTTAGGGGGGCCTGGGAGTCTTTAGGGGAGCCTGGGAGTCTTTAGGGGGGCCTGGGAGTCTTTAGGGGGGCCTGGGAGTCTTTAGGGGGAACCTGGGAGTCTTTAGGGGGCAACTGGAGTCTTTAGGGGGCAACTGGGAGTCTTTAGGGGGGACTGGGAGTCTTTAGGGGGGACTGGGAGTCTTTATGGGAGCCTGGGAGTCTTTAGGGGGAGCCTGGGAGTCTTTAGGGTTGGCTGAGAGTCTTTAGGGGGAAACTGGGAGTCTTTAGGGGGGACTGGGAGTCTTTAGGCGAGCCTGGGAGTCTTTAGGCGAGCCTGGGAGTCTTTAGGGGGAGCCTGGGAGTCTTTAGGGGGGCCTGGGAGTCTTTATTGGGGCCTGGGAGTCTTTAGGGGGGCTGGGAGTCTTTAGGGGGAGCCTGGGAGTCTTTAGGGGGGCCTGGGAGTCTTTATTGGGGCCTGGGATTCTTTAGGGGGGGCTGGGAGTCTTTAGGGGGAGCCTGGGAGTCTTTATTGGAGCCAGGGAGTCTTTATTGGAGCCTGGGAGTCTTTATTGGAGCCTGGGAGTCTTTAGGGGGGACTGGGAGTCTTTAGGGGAGCCTGGGAGTCTTTAGGGGGAGCCTGGGAGTCTTTAGGGGGGCCTGGGAGTCTTTAGGGGGGCTGGGAGTCTTTAGGGGGCAACTGGGAGTCTTTAGGGGGACTGGGAGTCTTTAGGGGGGCCCTGGAGTCTTTAGGGGGGCTTGGGAGTCTTTAGGGGGAGACTGGGAGTCTTTAGGGGGCCTGGGAGTCCTTTAGGGGGAGCCTGGGAGTCTTTAGGGGGCCTGGGAGTCTTTAGGGGGGCCTGGGAGTCTTTAGGGGGCTGGGAGTCTTTAGGGGGAACTGGGAGTCTTTAGGGGGGCCTGGGAGTCTTTAGGGGAGCCTGGGAGTCTTTAGGGGGCCTGGGAGTCTTTAGGGGGAGCCTGGGAGTCTTTAGGGGGAGCCCTGGAGTCTTTAGGGGGTCCTGGGAGTCTTTAGGGGGACTGGGAGTCTTTAGGGGGAGCCTGGGAGTCTTTAGGGGGAGCCTGGGAGTCTTTAGGGGGGCCTGGGAGTCTTTAGGGGGGCCTGGGAGTCTTTAGGGGGAGCCTGGGAGTCTTAGGGGAGCCTGGGAGTCTTTAGGGGGGCCTGGGAGTCTTTATTGGGGCCTGGGAGTCTTTAGGGGGGGCTGGGAGTCTTTAGGGTGAGCCTGGGAGTCTTTAGGGGGCAACTGGGAGTCTTTATTGGAGCCTGGGAGTCTTTAGGGGGACTGTGAGTCTTTAGGGGGGGCTGGGAGTCTTTAGGGGGAGCCTGGGAGTCTTTATTGGAGCCTGGGAGTCTTTAGGGGGGCCTGGGAGTCTTTAGAGGGCCCTGGGAGTCTTTAGGGGGGCCTGGGAGTCTTTAGGGGGAGCCTGGGAGTCTTTATTGGAGCCAGGGAGTCTTTAGGGGGGCCTGGGAGTCTTTAGGGGGGCCTGGGAATCTTTAGGGGGAGCCTGGGAGTCTTTAGGGGGCAACTGGGAGTCTTTAGGGGGGACTGGGAGTCTTTAGGGGAGCCTGGGAGTCTTTAGGGGGGGCCTGGGAGTCTTTAGGGGGCAACTGGGCGTCTTTAGGGGGGACTGGGAGTCTTTAGGGGAGCCTGGGAATCTTTAGGGGGGACTGGGAGTCTTTAGGGGAGCCTGGGAGTCTTTAGGGAGGCCTGGGAGTCTTTAGGGGGGGCTGGGAGTCTTTAGGGGGCAACTGGGAGTCTTTAGGGGGGACTGGGAGTTTTTAGGGGGGCCTGGGAGTCTTTAGGGGGAGCCTGGAAGTCTTTAGGGGGTCCTGGGAGTCTTTAGGGGGAGCCTGGGAGTCTTTAGGGGGGCCTGGGAGTCTTTAAGGGGAGCCTGGGAGTCTTTAGGGGGGCCTGGGAGTCTTTAGGGGGGCCTGGGAGTCTTTAGGGGGAGCCTGGGAGTCTTTAGGGGGCAACTGGGAGTCTTTAGGGGGCAACTGGGAGTCTTTAGGGGGGACTGGGAGTCTTTAGGGGGGACTGGGAGTCTTTATGGGAGCCTGGGAGTCTTTAGGGGGAGCCTGGGAGTCTTTAGGGTTGGCTGAGAGTCTTTAGGGGGAAACTGGGAGTCTTTAGGGGGGACTGGGAGTCTTTAGGCGAGCCTGGGAGTCTTTAGGCGAGCCTGGGAGTCTTTAGGGGGAGCCTGGGCGTCTTTAGGGGGGGCCTGGGAGTCTTTATTGGGGCCTGGGAGTCTTTAGGGGGGGCTGGGAGTCTTTAGGGGGAGCCTGGGAGTCTTTAGGGGGGGCCTGGGAGTCTTTATTGGGGCCTGGGATTCTTTAGGGGGGGCTGGGAGTCTTTAGGGGGAGCCTGGGAGTCTTTATTGGAGCCAGGGAGTCTTTATTGGAGCCTGGAAGTCTTTATTGGAGCCTGGGAGTCTTTAGGGGGGACTGGGAGTCTTTAGGGGAGCCTGGGAGTCTTTAGGGGGAGCCTGGGAGTCTTTAGGGGGGCCTGGGAGTCTTTAGGGGGGCTGGGAGTCTTTAGGGGGCAACTGGGAGTCTTTAGGGGGGACTGGGAGTCTTTAGGGGGGCCTGGCAGTCTTTAGGGGGGCTTGGGAGTCTTTAGGGGGAGTCTAGAAGTCTTTAGGGGGGCCTGGGAATCCTTAGGGGGAGCCTGGGAGTCTTTAGGGGGGCCTGGGAGTCTTTAGGGGGAGCCTGGGAGTCTTTAGGGGGAGCCTGGGAGTCTTTAGCGGGGGCCTGGGAGTCTTTATTGGGGCCTTGGAGTCTTTAGGGGGCCCTGGGAGTCTTTAGGGGGAGCCTGGGAGTCTTTAGGGGAGCCTGGGCGTCTTTAGGGGGGCCTGGGAGTCTTTAGGGGGAGCCTGGGAGTCTTTAGGGGGAGCCTGGGAGTCTTTAGGGGGGGCCTGGGAGTCTTTATTGGGGCCTGGGAGTCTTTAGGGGGGCCTGGGAGTCTTTATTGGGGCCTGGGAGTCTTTAGGGGGGGCTGGGAGTCTTTAGGGTGAGCCTGGGAGTCTTTATTGGAGCCTGGGAGTCTTTATTGGAGCCTGGGAGTCTTTCGAGGGCCCTGGGAGTCTTTAGGGGGGGCTGGGAGTCTTTAGGGGGAGCCTGGGAGTCTTTATTGGAGCCTGGGAGTCTTTAGGGGGGCCTGGGAGTCTTTAGAGGGCCCTGGGAGTCTTTAGGGGGGGCTGGGAGTCTTTAGGGGGAGCCTGGGAGTATTTATTGGAGCCTGGGAGTCTTTAGGGGGGCCTGGGAGTCTTTAGGGGGGCTTGGGAATCTTTAGGGGGAGCCTGGGAGTCTTTAGGGGGCAACTGGGCGTCTTTAGGGGGGACTGGGAGTCTTTAGGGGAGCCTGGGAGTCTTTAGGGGGAGCCTGGGAATCTTTAGGGGGAGCCTGGGAGTCTTTAGGGGGGCCTGGGAGTCTTTAGGGGGGCTGGGAGTCTTTAGGGGGCAACTGGGAGTCTTTAGGGGGAGCCTGGGAGTCTTTAGGGGGGCCTGGGAGTCTTTATTGGGGCCTGGGAGTCTTTAGGGGGGGCCTGGGAGTCTTTATTGGAGCCTGGGAGTCTTTCGAGGGCCCTGGGAGTCTTTAGGGGGGGCTGGGAGTCTTTAGGGGGAGCCTGGGAGTCTTTATTGGAGCCTGGGAGTCTTTAGGGGGGCCTGGGAGTCTTTAGAGGGCCCTGGGAGTCTTTAGAGGGCCCTGGGAGTCTTTAGAGGGGGCTGGGAGTCTTTAGGGGGAGCCTGGGAGTCTTTAGGGGTGCCTGGGAGTCTTTAGGGGTGCCTGGGAGTCTTTAGGGGGGCTTGGGAATCTTTAGGGGGACCCTGGGGGTCTTTAGGGGGAGCCTGGGAGTCTTTAGGGGGAGCCTGGGAGTCTTTATTGGAGCCTGGGAGTCTTTAGGGGGGCCTGGGCGTCTTTAGGGGAGCCTGGGAGTCTTTAGGGGGGGGCCTGGGAGTCTTTAGGGGGCAACTGGGCGTCTTTAGGGGGGACTGGGAGTCTTTAGGGGAGCCTGGGAATCTTTAGGGGGAGCCTGGGAGTCTTTAGGGGGGCCTGGGTGTCTTTAGGGGGGCTGGGAGTCTTTAGGGGGCAACTGGGAGTCTTTAGGGGGGACTGGGAGTCTTTAGGGGGGCCTGGGAGTCTTTAGGGGGGCCTGGGAGTCTTTAGGGGGAGCCTAGAAGTCTTTAGGGGGGCCTGGGAATCTTTAGGGGGAGCCTGGGAGTCTTTAGGGGGGCCTGGGAGTCTTTAGGGGGAGCCTGGGAGTCTTTAGGGGGGCCTGGGTGTCTTTAGGGGGGCTGGGAGTCTTTAGGGGGCAACTGGGAGTCTTTAGGGGGGACTGGGAGTCTTTAGGGGGGCCTGGCAGTCTTTAGGGGGGCTTGGGAGTCTTTAGGGGGAGCCTAGAAGTCTTTAGGGGGAGCCTGGGAGTCTTTAGGGGGGCCTGGGAGTCTTTAGGGGGCAACTGGGAGTCTTTTGGGGGCCTGGGAGTCTTTAGGGGAGCCTGGGAGTCTTTAGGGGGAGCCTGGGAGTCTTTAGGGGGGACTGGGAGTCTTTAGGGGGCAACTGGGTGTCTTTAGGGGGGACTGGGAGTCTTTAGGGGGCAACTGGGAGTCTTTAGGGGGGACTGGGAGTCTTTAGGGGAGCCTGGGAGTCTTTAGGGGGGACTGGGAGTCTTTAGGGGAGCCTGGAAGTCTTTAGGGGGGACTGGGAGTCTTTAGGGGAGCCTGGGAGTCTTTAGGGGGGCCTGGGAGTCTTTAGTGGGGGCTGGGAGTCTTTAGGCGGCAACTGGGAGTCTTTAGGGGGGACTGGGAGTTTTTAGGGGGGCCTGGGAGTCTTTAGGGGGAGCCTGGAAGTCTTTAGGGGGTCCTGGGAGTCTTTAGGGGGAGCCTGGGAGTCTTTAGGGGGAGCCTGGGAGTCTTTAGGGGGGCCTGGGAGTCTTTAAGGGGAGCCTGGGAGTCTTTAGGGGGGCCTGGGAGTCTTTAGCGGGGCCTGGGAGTCTTTAGGGGGAGCCTGGGAGTCTTTAGGGGGCCTGGGAGTCTTTAGGGGGCAACTGGGAGTCTTTAGGGGGGACTGGGAGTCTTTAGGGGGGACTGGGAGTCTTTAGGGGGGACTGGGAGTCTTTATGGGAGCCTGGGAGTCTTTAGGGGGAGCCTGGGAGTCTTTAGGGGGAGCCTGGGAGTCTTTAGGGGGGCCTGGGAGTCTTTAGGGGGGACTGGGAGTCTTTAGGGGGAAACTGGGAGTCTTTAGGGGGGACTGGGAGTCTTTAGGGGAGCCTGGGAGTCTTTAGGGGGAGCCTCGGAGTCTTTAGGGGGAGCCTGGGAGTCTTTAGGGGGGGCCTGGGAGTCTTTATTTGGGCCTGGGAGTCTTTAGGGGGGGCTGGGAGTCTTTAGGGGGAGCCTGGGAGTCTTTAGGGGGGGCCTGGGAGTCTTTATTGGGGCCTGGGCGTCTTTAGGGGGGGCTGGGAGTCTTTAGGGGGAGCCTGGGAGTCTTTATTGGCGCCTGGGAGTCTTTAGGGGGGCCTGGGAGTCTTTAGGGGGGCTGGGAATCTTTAGGGGGAGCCTGGGAGTCTTTAGGGGGAGCCTGGGAGTCTTTAGGGGGGTGGGAGTCTTTAGGGGGAGCCTGGGAGTCTTTATTGGAGCCTGGGAGTCTTTAGGGGGGCCTGGGAGTCTTTAGGGGGAGCCTGGGAGTCTTTATTGGGGCCTGGGAGTCTTTAGTGGGGGCTGGGAATCTTTAGGGGGGGCTGGGAGTCTTTAGGGGGAGCCTGGGAGTCTTTATTGGAGCCTGGGAGTCTTTAGGGGGGCCTGGGAGTCTTTATGGGGAGGCCTGGGAGTTTTTATGGGGCCTGTGAGTCTTTAGGGGGGACTGGGAGTCTTTAGGGGGGGCCTGGGAGTCTTTGGGAGGATGTGTCCAGGGCTTTGTCGACGTGATTTCCAAAACATCTTGGGGATGTTTCTCCCCCTTTTTTCCTTTCCATTCTCCTCCCCCTTTGGAACACCATGGACAGTGATCCCAGATCTGCTCCAACATTCTTTTTTTTTTTTTAATATATTTTATTGATTTTTTTACAGAGCGGAAGGGAGAGGGATAGAGTCAGAAACATCGATGAGAGAGAGACATCGATCAGCTGCCTCTTGCACAGCCCCCACTGGGGATGCACCCGCAGCCAAGGTCCATGCTCTTGACCGGAATCGAACCAGGGACCCTTCAGTCCGCAGTCCCGACGCTCTATCCACTGAGCCACACCGGTCTCGGCTGCTCCAACATTCTTTACAAAAAAAATTTTTTTATGGATTTCAGAGAGGAAAGGAGCGGGAGAAAGACATCAACGATGAGAATCACTGATTGGCTGCTTGGTGTCCACCTCCCCCCCGCCCCCTCCCCCCACAGTGGGATGGAGCCTGCAAGCTGAGGCTGTACCCACCTGCTTCATCGTCAGTGCTCAACCCACTGAGCCACCCCTGCTGGGCTTGTTCCACCGCTTAATGTCAGGGGCCGTGACTTTGTTTTCTAGCCCCACAGACCCACCGATGGGGAGAGATCATGCCCTTGAGGGTGATAATACACCCCAAATCTGACCCATCTAAGATCATGGGATTTTGGATGATGATGACTTCCTAGGGGCGAACGAGGCCCTGTGGGATCTCGGGGGATAGGTTTATTCTGCAAACAGGACAGGAATGTGGTGAACAAAAGGATACACTGGAGAAGGCAGAATAATTGCTCCGGGAGATGCGCAGGCCCCCAATCCTGAGTTCATAGGTGTGCCGGTTCCCCAACGTGGGCGATGGGACTATTATATGCGTTAGGGACGCTCTGTGCAAGGCAGCAAGACTGAACCTCCCTTGGGGGTCAGCCTGATCACGAGTCTTCAGAATGGGGAGACCCGTCCCCAGCTGCAAGGACCTATCAAATCGAAGCCATAGACACCCACCAGCCACACCCAACGAATTGCAAATAAACCCAACGAAGGTGGCCGTCAATTTGCATGCACCCGGGACCAAGGCTGCTCCTAGTCTGTAGCCCCTGAGCGGGCAGGGGTCTCAGGACATTTCCAGCCACTGGGGCACCATGGGTGCAGCAGGCAAGGCAGCTAGGGGTGGGTGGGGTGGACACATTCCTGCCTTGTGACATGGGGGTGATCCTGCACCGCCCTCAGCCCCTTGCGTGTGCTCTGGCGCCAAGCAGCAGTTCGGGTCTGAGGCCCCAGCCCCACACCCACAATGATTGGTGGGTGGGGGGAAGGAGGACTGGCTGCCAGTCTCTGGGGTGCTCGGAGAATCAGGTGGAACCACTGGTGGCAGGGACCGCTCCCCCCCCCCCCCCCCCCGCTCCCTCCGGCCCAGTGGATGCAACACAGGGGAAGCATGAGCTGCAAACACCACCTTAAAAATATATTTTATCGATTTTTTTTACAAAGAATGGGGTGCACGATTGGAAACGTTGGTGAGAGAGAAACATTGATTAGCTGCCTCCTGTGCACTCCTCACTGTGGATGTGCCTTCAACCAAGGTACCCACGGCCTTGACACCTTTTCTGACCGCTCACTGGCTCAGCTCCTGTGTTCTGCCCCTTGCATTGTTCTTGGTAACGTGGGTAAATAAGAATCCAAGAAGGTGATTTGGGTTTTTTTTTTTTTTAACATATATTTTATTGATTTTTTACAGAGTGGAAGGGAGAGGGATAGAAAGTCAGAAACATCGATGAGAAACATCGATCAGCTGCCTCTTGCACGCCCCCCACTGGGGATGTGCCCGCAGCCAAGGTACATGCCCCCAACCGGAATCGAACCCGGGACCCTTCAGTCCGCAGTCTGACGCTCTATCCACTGAGCCAAACCGGTCTCGGCTGATCTGGGTTGTTTTGTTTTTTTCCCACCTCACGCCTGGAGGAAAAAAAAAAAAAAAAACAAAGGTCCAGTTGCTTGAGGGGCTAAGAAATGCCATATCCTTCCTGCCCTATAGCTGGTTTGGCACAGGGGATAGACAGAGAGCTTCAGCCTGCTGCCCACAAGGTCCCGGTTTGATTCTGCTCGAGGGCATGTCCCTGAAGTTAGATTCTTCCCTGGCCGGGGCCCAGGTCAACCAATCAAAGGAGCTTATGAAAGACACATCTTGAAAATGCCTAAACAGCCCAAACCGGTGTGGCTCAGTGGATAGAGCGTCAGACTAAGGACCGAAGGGTCCCGGGTTCGATTCTGGTCAAGGGCGTGTGCCTTGGCTGTGGGCACATCCCCAGTGGGGGGCATGCAAGAGGCAGCTGATTGATGTTTCTCTCTCGTCGCTGTTTCTGACTTTCTATCCCTCTTCTTTCCGCTCTGTAAAAAATCAATATATATATATTTTTTTTTTAAAAGAAGAAAATGCCTAAACAAAGTTGTCATTTTTTCACAGTGAAGAGACTAGAGTCCGTATTGATGAAAACACTTTGGGGGCTGGCAGGGGCGGCAGCAGCAGGATCGTGGGGCGGGCGCCTCCCCCCGAGGGTGGTCACCCCGATGGGGAGCAGGCCTCAGGGCTCCCGGTCTGTGAGAGAGGGCAGGCTGGGCTGAGGAAACCCTCCACTGTGCACGAATGTCATGCATCGGCTCACGAGTCTATAAAAAGCCCATGACTGCTCGTTAATGATTCCCACTGTGGCCAGCAGACCTCCTGGTCAAGAAGGGGTGGGGCTGTCATCCTGTGGCCCCTCGCCCCACCAGCCCGCCCCTGATTGGCCTATCCCACCCCTATCAATGTTGGGCCGGTGGGCCAAATGGTCCCCCCCCCCCCCCCATTCCAGCCATCCCCTTGGCCAGCCCCACCTGTATTTGACCCACCCCACCATGTTAGACCTGCAGCCCTACCACCTGGCTGGCCCTGCCCCTGATCACACCCCCCGACCCAAAAGGAGCAGGACCAGCTGGCCAACCTCCTGCAGTTCTTCCCCACCCCTGATCGCCACCTCACCCAAATCAGGGGCAGGGCTAGCTGGCCAACAATCCATGGCCTGTCCCCCAGGTTTCTGGCTCCCAGTCAGCGCCCCCTCCCACCCCATTCAGGGGTAGAACTGGCTGGCCCATGGCTTATAGCTCCTCCCAATGGCCAGCCGTGCCTCCCACAAGCCCCCAAAGATCAATTGGGGGTGGGGGCAGGGCCCTCTGGCCGATCGAATGCAGCCTGCCCAACACAGATCAGGCCCAAATCAAGGTGGACTGTACACAAATACGTGTACACTGGACCTCTAGTTAAAAAAAAAATATTCTTACTCATTTTGGGGAGAAATGAAGAGGGGCAGAAACATCAATGAGAGGAAATCATTCATTGGCTGCCTTCTACACACCCCTTATTGGGAGTTCAAGCCTAAAACTTGGGCATGTGCCCTGACTGGTAATCAAGCTATGACCTTTTGGTTCATAGGTCAACTCTCAACCACTGACCTATGAACAGTGGCAAGCTAGGCATTTTATTGGGAACTTTGAATGATCCCCTAGGAAAAAAGTAGAGACCACCTTTGGACAAATGCCTGCTCTCAAACTGTGCATTTCGTTTTCTGGTGATCAATTTTATGTTTTTTTCTCTCTGGCAGAGACCCTAAAAACTATTCTATCTACACAGTGGGACTTACTGAACTTCAAAGTACAGAGGCTGATTTAACTTGTTCTGTACCCACCCTGAAAATAACTAAAATCAAGCATCCAGCACATCTGGCGTGGCTCAGTAGCTGAACACTGACCTTTGAACCCAACTGAAATTTCCATTCCTGGTCAGGGCACACGCCTGCATGGTGGGCTACATCCCCAGGAAGGGGTGTGCAGGAGGCAGCCGATCAATGATTCTCACTCCCTCTCCCTTCCTCTCAGAAATAAAACCAACAAAAGACATTTGAAAAATAAAATGAAATCAGCCCTATATAATAAAAAGAGAAACATGCAAATTTGACCGTACCTCGACTCCTGATTGGCTATGCTACCAGCCAA
Organism: Antrozous pallidus; assembly: GCA_027563665.1. Lineage (NCBI taxonomy): Eukaryota > Metazoa > Chordata > Mammalia > Chiroptera > Vespertilionidae > Antrozous > Antrozous pallidus. The sequence continues at coordinate 1,038,353 of CM050525.1, read as the reverse complement.
TCAGGAGCGGGGGCGGGGCCAAGTGGCACAAATGCCGGGCCCCAAGGGTGGAGGTGAAACGGAGGTGGCGGCAAGTGCCCAGCGCCTGGGTGCTGTGAGTGGAAATGGCGGTGAGTGCCCGGCCCCCGAGGCCGGGTTGTTGCAGGCAGCCGGGGCTGAGCTGAGCAGGGCGATGGCTGGGTGCCCAAGGCCTAAAGCCTCTTGGGCAGGCTGGGGGTGAGCCGTCATTTAGACATCCCCTGAGGGCTCCCAGTATGTGGGTGGGGGGAGGGAGCAGGTTGGGTTGAGGAACCACCCGCCCCCCCAGTGCACAAATTTCATGCAACGGGCCCCTAGTCAATAAACATTGAGCATGCTAACCACTTGTGGCAGTGTCCTGCCCTCTCTGAAACCAGTATTTGTGCAACAATGATCCCTGTCATGGCCTCTATAATCTTAAAAACCAGTGATGGTACCTATAGAAGTCAGGACCTCAGCACTCACAGCTCCACTGCAGGGACAGACGTCCCCACACCAGTACCGAGCACGAGGCAGTAGGCCCTGTGAACGAGGACAGGCTCATGTTGCTCTCAGAAGCAGGGAAGGTTGTCACAAGAACCCCCTTCTCAGGGTGAATTCAGAACCCCCAAGTCATGGCATCCAAGCTACAATACAGGGCCACGAAGCTCTGCAGTTTTTCCTACGGGCTGTGGGCGGCAACGCAAACTACGCCAAAACTAAACACGTATCTTCTGCCATCACGCTGTACCCAGAGGCGCATAAAGTTGGGACCCCAACCAATGCTGTTCACCCCCTTCACGCTAGCCAACCCGTCAACTTCAAAGAAACCAAAAACAGTGACGGGAACCTCAATATGAACAGTGGCTTCAAAAATAAGACCCAGAGTTGAAGATAAAATTATTTTCCACATGCAGTGTTCACAAGGCCTTTATGCAGTGTGACATCTTCCATTTTTTTAGAAACATTTTATTGATTTTTTTTAGAGAGTGTGGGTGAGAGATAGAAACATCGATGAGAAACATTAATCAGCTGCCTCTTGCATACTCCCTACTGCAGATGTGCCCACAACCAAGGTACATGCCCTTGAATGGAATGAAACCTGGGTCCCTTCAGTCCACAGTCTGAGGCTCTATCCACTGAGTCAAACCAGCGAGGGAAAATCTTTGATGTTTAATGAGGCTCAAACTATGCCTAAGATATCTCCCAAATTCACCACACTCATAAGGCCTTTCTCTGGTGTGAACTCTGGTGTTTTACGAGACTAGAGCTGTAAGTAAAGCACTTCCCACATTCGCTGCACTCATAAGGCCTTTTTCCAGTGTGAACCCTCTGATGCTGAAAAAGTGCAGAGCTTTGTCTAAAATATTTCCCACATTGGCTGCACTCATAAGGCCTTTCTCCGGTGTGAATTCTTGCGTGTTTGATGAGACTGGAGCTGTAAGTAAAGAATTTCCCACATTCGCTGCACTCATAAGGCCTTTCCCCGGTGTGAACTCTCCGATGCTGAAAAAGTGCAGAGCTTTGGCTAAAAGATTTCCCACACTGGCTGCACTCGTAAGGTCTTTCTCCGGTGTGAATTCTTTTGTGTTTGATGAGACTATAGCTGTAAGTAAAGAATTTCCCACATTCGCTGCACTCATAAGGCCTTTCCCCGGTGTGAACTCTCTGGTGTTTTAAGAAACTAGAATTGTGAGTAAAGAATTTTCCACATTCACTGCACTCATATGGCCTTTCTCCTGTGTGAATTCTCCAATGCTCAAGAAGCACAGAGCTTTGGCTAAAACTTTTCCCACATTCACTGCACTTGTAAGGCTTTTCTCCACTATGAACTCTGGAGTGATCAATCAGGCGGGACTTTAGAGTAAAAGATTTTCCACATTCACTGCAGGAATAGGGCCTGGACCCAGAGTGAACTCTCTGGTGTTTTAGGAGACTGGAGTTGTAGGTAAAGAACTTCCCACATTCACTGCACTCATATGGCTTTTCTCCTGTGTGTACACTCCGGTGCTGGAGGAGTGCAGAGCTTTGGCTAAAGGACTTCCCACATTCCCCACACTCATAAGGCCTTTCTCCAGTGTGGATTCTTCGATGTTTAATGAGGTTGGACTTGTTGCTAAATAATTTTCCACATAACTCACAATTGTGAGGCCGCGCTCCCGTGTGAACTCTCCGGTGTTGAATGAGGCTAGAGCTTTGCCTAAAGGACTTCCCACATTCCCCACACTCATAAGGCTTTTCCCCAGTGTGAACTCTCCAATGGTCAACGAGGCTATAGCTTTTGCCGTAAGACTTTCCGCACTCATTGCTCACGTGGCATCTTTCTTGGATGAGGACTCTTTGGTCTTGAACAAGCATGCATTTGGGATTAAAATCTCTCAGATACTCTGAGTCAGACAGAGTTTTTCCCTCGTGAAAGTCTGCAGCACATTCAGTTCCCCTGTTTGACTTCTCCCTGGTGTGTGAGGTCTGATGTTGCAGAAATCTTGATCTGGCCAGGAAGTCCGTCAAAACCTCCTCACAGGAACCGGGCTCCCCCGAAACACAGAAGTTGCAGTCCTTTACAAAGGAGGCTCTGTCCGTGTGGCCTCTGAAGCACATCTCTCCCGTATGCAGCTTCTGATGCTCAAGTTCCGTGCTAACATCCGACTGTTTCTCACATGCCCCCATCTTGTACGGTTTCTGCCCGTGATGTGATCCCAGGTGCCTAGTGAAGTGCAAGATGTCTCTCACGTCCACACCACACAGCTCACAAGGATGGGCCTTGGGAGTCCTGACCTGTGACACTCCTTGTAGAGAACTGCTGAGCTCAGATGGGCCTTCCTCATTCTGGGCTCCATGCCAACAACCTGAAAACAAAAAGTGCTGGTTAAGTGCATGTTGTCTCTGGTGGGAAGGGCAAGTCCACACACGTGTATCTGACAAACACAGGAATAAGTCCACGGCATTGTGCGCAGGAACAGGGAGTTAGTACACGTCGAGGATGGGGCCGCTCCGCAGTACTGGGCTATGAAGAGCACAGACTGAGCAGAGGCCTCACCTGGTGCAGGACCAAACCGTGCAGTGTACACAGAGAGTAGACACAGGGTCCACCATTCACTTCAACAATGACTTCCCTAAAGAACTTGGCTACTGGTATTAGGGCACAGGAAAATACAACTATAACATGGCAGCTGGTATTCAAGGACTTTTAGCAATATGCACACACCTCAGCACACAATGAATAGGGGCCAACGAGGAAAGCACCACAGCTGGAGTTGTGAGAAAAACAGGCTAGACACGAAGTGTTGCCCCAGGCATAGGAATAAAACACTATTCCAACACAGTAGTTGTCCGGTGTGAGTTGAACACAGCACTGGCATTGCCTCCTTCCTCCAGGTGCCACTCCTACCATTTGCTGCACCTGGATTCATGTACATCCTATGAACCACCTCTTTTTAACCCAACCCAACTCCCTCAGTGAGCAAGTGCCTGGCACCTTAGACAGGTACGAAGGGAAGGACAGCACACACGAGAAACCAGCACTGGCCCAGAAAAACTCAGCACATCACAGCCAACAGAAAAACAAAAATAAAACAAAACAAAAAACACCTAATACTACAGAGAGAACGTCGAAGGAGGGTCTTGCAAGAACAGCCCACAGTCCATGGGAGGAGGAACCATGTCAGTGACAGAGATTCCTGGCCCAGGCAGGCCTGAGGCAAGGTCAGCTAGAAGGAGGCAGCAGATCCTAGGTACACAAGGGATCTGAACAAAGTCATTTATTTCGTCAAGAAGAAGCAAGTCTGGTGTATCCAGTGGGTTCCCTGGAAGACTCCTGCCCTGATTCTTTCCCTGCAGGTTTGGGACTCTTCAAGGAAGAAGAGGACCATGCACAGACCTCAACCCCATTTGGCACAGCACCTATCCAGGGGTCTAAGCAGAGCACCTATCCAGGGATCTGGGGAAGAAAGGAGTACCATGGTCCTGGTGGGAATATGGACTTGCGACTGGGGGAAAAGGGAAGGGCAGACACTACTGCCCATGGGATATGGGCAGTTTGAAATCCTTACCCAAAGAGGTTATCAGCGTCAAGTTCTCCAGCATCACATCATGGTACAGGCGTCTCTGAGCCTCATCAAGGAGCTCCCATTCCTCCGAGGAGAAGTCCAGGGCCACATCCTCCAAGGTCACCCTGCCCTGTGTGAGAACAGACAAACCATCTTTTCTAATAAAGAACAGCTTAGACGGCTGCCATTTTGTGCTGCGTGACTCGGCCCTCGCCCGTGCTGGCCACACGGCTTGAAGTTCCCCCCCCTGGAGGCCAGCTTCTCAAAATGGCAAAGGCCGACTTCTCCCTCCGAATTAGCCAACCGGGAAATATTGTGCGCCTGAGCTTCAATCAAGCGTAAGAGACGGCCGAGACCAGTGTGGCTCAGTGGATAGAGAGTCCGCCTGCGGACTGAAGGGTCCCGGGTTCAATTCCAGTCAAGGGCATGTGCCTTGGCTGTGGGCACATCCCCAGTAGGGGGCGTGCAAGAGGCAACTGATCAATGTTTCTCTCTCATCGATGTTTCTGACTTTCTATCCCTCTCCCTTCCACTCTGTAAAAAATCAATAAAATATATTAAAAATAAATAAATAAACCAGTATGATAAACAAACAAACAAAAAAAGAATAGGAGACAGCCGAGACCGGTGTGGCTCAGTGGATAGAGCGTCGGCCTGCAGACCAAAGGGTCCCAGGTTCCATTCCTGTCAAGGGCATGTGCCTTGGCTGCGGGCACATCCCCAGTAGGGGGCGTGCAAGAGGCAACTGATAGATGTCTCTCTCTCATCGATGTTTCTGACTTTCTATCCCTCTCCCTTCCTCTCTGTAAAAAAATCAATAAAATATATTTAAAAAAGAAAGAAATTTCTTTCTAAAAAAAAAAAAAAAAAAAAAGAATAAGCCCGAGCAGACCCACTGCTTGCTGTGTGAGTGCTTACAGATCCCATGTGCACACCCTTCCACATAGAAGCGTCTGGCTCCCGAGAGAGAGAACACACCGTGTTCGACCGAGACCCCTGAACTGGGGGCTCCCCTTATTCCTATCCTGACATTGATTGGGCTGGGTGCCGAGGGAACCAGAAAAAGCTCCTCTGAGAACCCACAATCCTCCCCCCAAAAGTGCCCCCCACATTCACTCCTGTGCCCAGTCCTCCTCCCAGTCGCCCCAACTCAGAGGGCCATCCCTGTCCTGGTGCCACGGTGGCCTCTCCCGCTCAGAGAGGACAGGGGCCCGCCTGTGCCCTGTGCTCCCCAGGAAACGAGATCCCCCCCAGGCTGCCCCAACACTCAGCTCAGTTCTGCCCGGAGCACCCACACGGCCCGCGGGCCAGCTCCCGGCATGACCTTCCCGGCGGGGTCCTATCGGCTGAAGGCAACGCCGCCCTCGTGTGGGGTTCGGGGTGTCGCCAGGCTCTCGGGCCCCCAGATCGGGGGTGGGGGGTGGGGGGTCTGGCTCTCCGAGTCCGAGAACAGAGATTCCAGAGACAGAGGGTCGGGGTGCGGTCCGGTGAGGGCCGGGGTCCCCCTCCCCGTTCCCGGGGGCCCCACAAGCTCTTCCGCAGCCGCGGGACCGGGGAGAGGGCTCGCCCTGGACCTGGCCGCCCCGAGGGGTCCCCCCAGAGCGCCTGGAGGTCCTGACGCGGGGCCTGGGCGGCAGGAGGGACGGGCGCCCGCCCCCGGGCCGGCGGGGAAGCCGGGGGAGGACGAGCTCACCTCAGCCGGGCGCCGGGGCGCGGCCGACGCCATCGCGCTCCGCGGGCGAGGAGGCGGCCCCCTCCCGCCCGGAAGCGGGTCCCTCGCGGGGTCGCCGAGCCTCACACCCGCGTCTGTGCGGCAGGGAGAGCGGCTCCCGCAACCTTTGGCCCCCGCCCCCGGCACGTCCACCGGCCTGAGCGCCCCCCTCCCCGGGAAAGTCCTACAAACAAATCCCAGAGCAAATCGTGCAGGCCGCCAGGATAGTGACCGGAAGTACCGGCCTCACGTTGTACGTCGCGTCTTTCCCTACGTTCTTATTGGATGTAGCTGCTGCCGCTCCACGCGGGGTCTTCTGGGGAATGTAGTCCCTTCCCACAGCAGCAGGAAAGGCAGGGGGGGGAAAGGACTTATTATGCAAAAATACTCAAGCTCAGGCTGGGAGGTATATGGAAAGTGGAATAAGTGGGCTTTTCCTCCTCTTTATTTTTATTTATTTTTAAATGTATTTTATTGACTTTTTACAGAGAGGAAGGGAAGGGGATAGAAAGTCAGAAACATCGATTAGAGAGAAACATCGAACAGCTGCCTCCTGCACACTCCCCAACAGGATTGTGCCTGCAGCCCAGGTACATGCCCTTGACCGGAATCGAACCCGGGACCTTCCAGTCCGCAGGCTGACGCTCTATCCACTGAGCCAAACCAGTTTCGGCTTTATTTTTATTTTTATCTTATTAAAATACTAGTGACCTGGTGCACGAATTCGTGAACATTAAAAGGGGATTAGAGCTGGGGCCGGTTTGGCTCAGTGGATAGAGCGTCGGCCTGCGGACTGAAAGGTCCCAGGTTCGATTCCGGTCAAGGGCATGTGCCGTGGTTACAGGCACATCCCCGGTGGGGGGTGTGCAGGAGGCGGCTGATCAATGTTTCTCTCTCATCAATGTTTCTGACTTTCTATCCCTCTCTCTTCCTCTCTGTGAAAAATCATTAAAAAACAAAAACAAAGAAACAAAAAACAAGGACAACAACAATAAAACCTTTCTTATTAAAAAATAAAAAATAAAAGGGGATTAGAGGGAATAATTTAATATTGCTATTTGCCCTTTCTCTATAATAGAAGTGTCAGAGATGAAAGGAAATTAGTAAGATGTATAAAAACCTTCCTGCTGTTAGAGTCTGGGGCACACTCCAGGACCCAGAGTCAAGTCCCCACCCACCCACATGCCCCTCAAAATCGCATGAGAGCCAGATCCAGCCATGCTCCCACCCCCCCATTGGGCTAGATCCAGACTCGGCAAGTCCCATCATTGTCAAGCCCTGCCAGGCAGGGGGCATAGCCTCAGGCCCCCTAGCCTGGCACCAGGAGGGTATGTGGCCTGAGGTCTCTCAGCCCAAACAGGGGCAGGGGGTGTGTCTTGAGGTCTTCTATCAAGCCCCGCCAGATGGGGGGCATGGTCTGAGGTCCCAGCTCAAGCTCTGCCAGGCAGGGGTGCACAGCCTTGGGTCCCTTGGCCCAGCACCTGGAAGGGGTTGCAGCCTCGCCTGAATTCCCCCAACCCAGCCCTAGGGGTGCACCTTGAGTTCCTCCCAAGCCCTGCTGGGGGGGGGGGCACGGCCTGAGCTCCCCTGTCAAGCCCTGCCGGGCTGGGGTGTGGTCTGAGGTCCCCCAGCCTGATGCTGATGTGGGGGGCATGGCTTGAAGTCCCCTGTCAGGCCCCAGCTGGTGGGGGGCGAGGCCTGAGTTCCCCCAGGCTGACACCAGGGCAGGGGGTGTGGCCTAACGTCCCCTATCAAGCCCCACAGGTGCGGGGAGGGCACAGCCTCAGTTCCCTGCTGATTGCTTGTTAAGGCTCCTTATGGGAACTTGGCCTCAGCCTGTGGCCAAGTTACATGATGGTCAATTCGCTTATTCTCTCTTTTATTAGATAGGGTATTTTATTGATTTTTTTTTTTTTTACAGAGAAGAAGGGAGGGGGATAGAGAGTTAGAAACATTCATGAGAGAGAAACATCCACCAGCTGCCTCCCACACACCCACCACTGGGGATGCACCAGCAATCAAGTTATATTCCCTTGGCTGGGTTTGAACCCGGGACCCTTCAGTTCCCAGGCTGACAGTCTATCCACTGAGCCAAACCGGTTAAGCTCCTATTCTTTATTTTTTTTTAAATATATCTTTGTTGATTTCTGAGAGGAAGAGAGAAGGAGAGAGAGATAGGAAACATCAATGATGAGAGAGAACCACGGGTCCTTTGCCTATTGCTTGCCCCACACTGGAGATCAAACCCGCAACCCGAACATGTGCTCTATTACACTGATGAGCTCCACCACTGCTCCACACAAGCCAGGCTTCCCTTGCTTTTCAAGGGTTCCCTTCCAACCTGCAGACAGGGCAGCACTGAGCAGCAGCAGCTCATCCCGGGCTGAGCCCCTGAACCTGCTGCCCTCAAGGCCCCCTTTTCTCTGATTGTCCAGTGAGCTAACAGTAGCCCCACTTTAGCTCACCCATTTCCCACAATGCTCCTAGAGCCATACAAGACCCGCCTAGTCTCTGATGTTGCTCGTTCCATCCCAGGGCCTCTATTTGTTTTCATTATCCCCAGCTTCAGTAAATGTCATTTCAACATATGAAACTCCTCTTTGAAATCTTTTTCTGCATGAAGCCACGAACTCAAACACTTACAGGCCACCCTGAGCAGACCTGCTCCAGGCTGTTTATGTCAAAGAACAGTTTAGACTGCCACCATTTTATTATTATTATTTTTATTGATTTTTCACAGAGAGGAAGGGAGAGGGATCGAGAGTCAGAACCATCGATGAGAGAGAAACATCGATCAGCTGCCTCTTGCACACCCCCTGCTAGGGATGTGCCCGCAGCCACGGTACATACCCTTGACCGGAATCGAACCTGGGACCTTTTAGTTCGCAGGCTGACGCTCTATCCACGGAGCCAAACCGGTTTCGGCTAGACTGTCACCATTTTAAACTGTGAGACTTGGCAGCCTCCATGTTAGCTGCATGGCTCGCAGGTCCCCTGGGGGCTGCCTACTTGAAATGGCAAAGGCCAACCCCTCCCTTTGAATTAGCCAATTGGGAAAGACTGGGTGCCTGAGCTCCAATCAAGTGCAAGACTAGGTTGCCCTAACTCAGCAGTTATGCAAACTCATTAGTCATCAGATTGGAAACAGCAGCTTGAGAGCTGCAGGTGGCTGGCAGAGCCGCAGTTTGCAGACCACTGCCCTACCTATTGTGGCTCAGTGCATAGGGAGTTGGCCTACGGACTCAAGGGTCCCAGGTTCAATTCTGGTCGAGGGCATGTCCCTTCGTTGGGGGCAAATCCCCAGTAGGGAGTATGCAGGAGCAGCTGATGGTTGTTCCTAATTCTCTGTAAAAATCAATAGGATGTATTTAAAAAAAAGAGCAAGACCAGGTCATGTGCATCAGGGATTATAAAACTGAGCAGGCCACCTGCTCAGTGTGTGGGTGCTTCCAGACCGTGTGTATGCACCTTTCTATGTAGAAGTAAAGACACTTGCCTGGCTGCCTGGCTCCCGAGTATGCTTCGTGTTCTACCAGGAACCCTGACTTGGGGGTGGGGTTGAAGGGGCTCACCTTATTTCTAACAGTTCCTCTTCCCGAAAACCATTATGTCCAGGACATCCTCTCTAAGGACAGACCAAGGCCTCATTTTGTTTAGGAGAGTTGGGAGAACACGTGATGGCCCACACTCTGGTGTTGTTGAGTCATTTCAATCTTAACGGTCATTTTATTTTGTTATTATTATTGTAAAATATATTTTATTGCCAAAATCAGTTTGGCTCAGTGTGTCGGCCTACTGACTGAAAGGTCACAGGTTCGATTCCGGTCAAGGGCATCTACCTTGGCTGCTGGCACATCTCCAGTGGGGGGGGGGGTATGCAGGAGGCAGCTGATCGATGTTTCTCTCTCATCGATGCTTCTGACTTTCTATCCCTCTCCTTTCCTCTCTTGACTTGTTATAGAGAGGAAGGGAAAGAAACAGAGAATTAGATACATCAATGAGAGAGAAACATTAATCAGCTGCCTCTTGCACACCCCCTCCTGGGAATGTGCCAGCAGCCAAAGCACATGCCCTTTCCCAGAATCAAACCAGGACCTTTCAGTCCACAGGTTGACGCTCCATCCACTGAGGCAAATCCGTTAGAGCTATTCTTTTATTTTAAATGTTTTTTATTGATTTTTAGAGAGGGAGAGTGAGAAACATCAATGGTGAGAGAATCATGGATCAGCTGCCTCCTTGCATACCCCCTACTGGAATCTAGTCCCCAACGTGTGTATGTGCCCTGACCAGGAATCAAACCAGTCCTCACCCAACCACAAAGTCACATAACCTGGGCATACTCTTGTTGTTTTTTAAAATTAAATTTATGTTAATTGATTACAGAGAGTGGGGAGAGAGATAAAAACATCAGTAATGGGAGAGAATAATTGATCAGCTGCCTCCTATAGGCCCTCTAGTAGGGATTTAGCCCACAACCCAAGCATTTGCTCTGACTGGGAATATAACCATGACCTGGCTCATATGCTGATGCTCCACAACTGAATCACCCTGGCCGGACTGCCATTTTTATGTCGAATAGTTATTATTTATTTCGGAGAAGAAGGGGGAGAAAGAGAGACATAGAAACCTCAATTACGAGATAGAATCATCCATCCGCTGCCTCTTGAAGGCCCCCAACTGCGGATGGAGCCAGCAACCTGGGCATGTGCCTTTGACTAGAAACCAAATTGGTTCAAAGGTCAATGCTCCACCACGGAGCCATGCCGGGTTGGGCTTCGGGTCTCTCTAAAAATCGGTGGAGAGCCCTACCCGGTTTGGCTCAGTGGATAGAGCGTCACTCTGTGGACTCAAGGGTCCCAGGTTCGATTTCGGTCAAGGGCATGTACCTTGGTTGCAGGCACATCCCCAGTGGGGGGGGAGTTGCAGAAATCCTTTTCACGTCCCGCGTGTCCAGGTTTCCAATGTCAGGGTTCAGTGTCTGGAGGAGGCTGCACACAATGAATACAGACTTAGAAAAGCATAAATTTGGGAAATGGGGGCCAGGCGGTAGCCAATCTCTAGTGGAAAGACTACACGGTGCTCTGGCCTGGCCATCCCTTTTATTAAGGCTATTGGATCCACCCATAGCCCTCAGGCAGGAAATTCCAACAACAGAAATACACAAAGAACAAACAGAGGTGTTTCAGTTAACAATGTTTTTAGCTCTGACCTTTCAGAGCAATTAAGGTTGTTTACCAGCCTCCTGGACTTCCTGTCCACATCTTTCTATTAGTGAGACAGGATTTGGTTTCCTACATCTCCCCCCTTTCTTTTCTTAAAATTTTTTTTTTGCATTTTCAGATTAGAAATAAACAGGTAAGAACAAAAAAATGAGACAAGCAACAATGGCCATACTGAGAGGCAAATCAATCAGTCTGTAGTAAGTTTCTTTCTGGGCTAACAGTCTTTTGAGTCCCAGTTTCAGTGTCCAAACAGTTCCTTATGTGTACATGTCGGCCATGATATTTCAGTTCTGGATGGTGGACAAATGGTGGCAATGCAGGTCCAACCCTCTCTGGTTTGGTCCTGGGCAACCTGCGGTGATGCACAGCTGCTGACTGCCAGCATGGCAAGGCGTTGTCAGCGTCTTCCATCTCTGGACTGTTTTCCTCCTGTCTTCATGGTTGAAACACACATGTCAATTCCTCTGCTCCAGGAATCCACCTGGTTTTGAAGTTGTTTTCTCAAAATACACAGGCATAGTCTCGACCAAAAGTTAATAAATAAATCTTTTGACTTGAGATCCTATTTTTTTTTCCCCAAACGATTTTCCTTTGGGTTACTTTGAAATCATGTGTGTTTTTTATGGGTGTCTTACTGTTGATTTTTAAAGTAAAAAAAAATTTAATGTACTTATAGGAATAATTTTTTCTTACATGATATTGCTCCACTATCCCCCTTTTTGTGTGTGTGTGTGAATTAAATGGAGGCACTTGGAAACTTTATAATGCAGTTTTGATAATTTTAAATTTATAATTTTTTTGCACAATAGGGTCATCACATGTTAAGCAATCTTACCATGAGATGAACTACCAATAGAAATTTTAGTTAATACTTTAAGAACCACTTTTTATCCAATACAGTACAATTATATTTCCTAGAATTTTCACCTATTTTCTTTTAGCCAAATTAAATTAATCTAAAAAACTTGACTGCTATTTTACTGTCAAATTTAATACTCAAACAACAATCTTAGTTTACCCTGTAAATATTAATGGAAAGGATTGTTTGCATTTTTGAGTAGGCCCTGAGCATCCCTGGTGCTAGATATAGGGTAGCTGCTGTTAGCCAAGTTTCTGTTTGTTGCCTTGGTCTGATCTGGGCTGGTCCAAATCTTTGTCTCTTACCTGGATCCCAATATGGGCTGGGCGTGGGAAGTGAAGCAGCCATAGGGCAGGAGACCTCCCTCAGAAGGGGCGAGTGTTCAAGCCCCTACAATGCTGGGGGGCGTGAGGTTCTATGCCCCACCTCTGTTGGCCCCCATTTTCTCTCCTGATGGCCCCTCTGCGACTGTGCCTGTCCCTCCCATGAGGAATCTTACTCGTCTCTGGCTAACCAGCCATCCTCAGGGGCCAAGCAGGGTGATGTGAGGTTCATTTCTGTCTCCTTGGTAGCCTGTGCTCCCGTAGCCTCCACGCCCAGTGCCTGCCTTGGGATCCCCTTGCCTGCTGGCGGGGTCCCAAGCACTTGATCACATATCTTGGGGAATCCAGGTTTTTTCTCCAGAGAGGGCCCAGTTCACTCCATTGGGCGAGAGACAGATCCATGGTACCAGCCACCACAAGACTGCAACCTCAGCATGTACATAAAACTCAGGCAACAGCTGTGGGCAATTAGATTGTGAGAAAAGGATCCCTTCATGGCAAAAAGGGCCAACATAGAATGTTCAAGTGCCTATCACAAAAGGCCATCCACACAGTGGAAGGGATTAAATCCTTTCATGTCCTTTTTAAATTGCTGCCAATCATTCAACGATCTAGTTTATAAGTTTGAAACAATTGTACAATATGCTATTGTAAAATATCAAAAACTATAATGACATTGTAGAATAATATCATGTAAGAATATTCTTCCCCTAAGCCATGACAATTAAATTTCCAAACTGGCTGTCAATTTCTTTTTGTATAGACAAAGTCCAATTACATGTTTCTGCATCTCTCCTAGGAGCAAGTGGTGATAGTAAATGTGATTATAGCTTTTTGTTTACCCTCCTTTGGTGTCCATGCAAGGCAGAAGCCTTTCTTTAATTTTGCACACAAAGGAGTAGTGGTTTGAATTTGTGTCATAAAAAAAGAGAAGCTGGGTAGCGACACCTATGTAATTATCCTTCCTTGCCCCGCCCCTGTAGCTTTTGGATGAACCAAGGTGTTTGGTACATAGGTGATTATCCCACATAAGGGTTCTTACCCATGAAAGGTCAGGAACATAAGTCCAAAATACTTTCCCATTTTGCCCCAGGTAATATTACCGTACGGTTGATCACTGCTATTATGGCCAGAAAGATGTCCTCAGGCATCTGTACCATCTTCTTTACCATGCCCTGGGTGGTCTCTGGGCTGTTTATTGTCTTCCTGCTGCTCTTCATCTTCAGTGGATTGCTTGGAGTCGCTGCTCTCTGTGTCTGAGGTAGCTGATTGTCTGCAGCTGCATGGCGTGGCTCCAGGTGTAAGGTCCTCATAATTTTGGCTAGTTTCTCTCTTGGATTCCTGATGCAGTTTAATATTTCTAGCAGGGCTCTACACGAGTTTGGAAAAATTTTCTGGAAATATGCAAGCATACCCTCTGCCAAAGCTTAATAATGGATCAGGTCCCTTTCACAAACCGGATTCTGGATCCTTCCATTTAACTAGACCATTTTCTTTTATTATATTCTGGTGCCAATGGATCTCCATAGGTGTTTTCCCATTTTCACCACAAGTGAAAAAAATTTAAAGTAATTAAGACTTGATGCAGCCTACCCACCGGTGATTTCTCCATAATCCCTCCTTTTTGTTTTTCAGGTTGGAATTTTAACCTTTGATGCTGTCGTTCAATAATGGCCTGTCCTTGGGAATTATAAGGTATCCCTGTAATGTGCTGAATTTTCAACTTTTTACAAAATTCCTGGAATTGACAGCTTGTATAAGCAGGACCATTATCAGTTTTAATAATTTTTGGAACTCCCATGACAGCAAAAGCAGATAGGCAATGATTAATAACCTGTTTTGCCATTTCCCTTGTAGATGCAGTAGCCCATAGGACTTTTGAAAAGGTGTCTACAGAGACATGTAATGCTCCAAGGCGTCCAAAGGGAGTATAATGTGTTACATCCATTTGCCATATATGGTCTCTTAAACGTCTAGGGTTGATTCCTGTGTTAGGCCCTTGAGGTAGATGTAACATGCAAGTGGGACATTCCTTAATAATCTGTTTTGCCTGTTGTCGAGTGATTGAAAATTTGTTAGACAACATTTTGATAGGCTGATGTAAAAGCTGATGAGATTCTGAGGCTTCTTTTAATAAAGCAACCAGTTGATCAGCATGTGCATTTGCTTTTGTTAAAGGACCAGGCAGAACACTATGAGCCCTGATGTGAGTGATATAAAAAGGATACTGTCTCTATTGTACAATCTGCTGAACTTGATTAAATAATAAAAATAAACTTTGATCACTAAGCCATTTCAACTGGGCAGTTTCAATTCTATTCACTAAGTTTGCAGTGTAAAGGGAATCAGAGATGATATTAAGAGGCTCTTGGAAGTCCTGCAATGCAACCCTAATAGCTTCAAGTTCAATTCTTTGGACAGAAGTATGACTGGTCAATATGACTCGGTCTGAATTTATTGTATGATAGGCAGCTTTCCCATTAGATGATCCATCAGTAAAAACAGTTAAAGCTCTAGAAATAGGGTCCTGTATGGTATATTTTGGTATAAAGATGGAGATATTATATAAAAATTGTAGTAACTTATCTTATAATAGGTGACAGCTAAGTTGCCCTGAATATCCGCTTAACACAATTTGCCAATTCATATCAGTTTGAAATAACATTTCTAATTGCTTCCCAGTGAAGGGGAGGTAGAGACACTGGGGGCTCTTCCCCTATAAGCTGTTTACAGCGTTTTCTAATTTGAAATAATAATTGGGCTATTAGTTCTACATATGTAACTGCAGTTTTAGAGGATTGATGTCCTAGGTGGACCCATTCTATAATGGCAGGAGAATTATTATATTGAAAAATGACTCCAGTGGGACTATATCCAGTAGCATTAATTTGTCCCAATAAAGGTAATTCGGGCTGGATCCGTGCTACCTGGGCTAAGGAGATTGCCTGCTCAACTCTTAGCAACTCCTTCCTAGCTTCCTCTGTTAAAGTTCGGGGAGAGGAAAGACTAGAGTCACCTCTAAGTAAATTAAATAAATTTGTCATTTCTCCTGTAGAGATTTTCAGATAAGGTCTTAACCAGTTAATGTCCCCTAATAATTTCTGAAAGTCAAAGTTTTAAGACAATCTTTCCTTATTTCCACCTTCTGAGGCCTAATGCATTGGTTTTCAATTATGGTTCCCAGATATTGAAAAGGCGTTTCTTTTTGTACCTTTTCTGGAGCAGTTCTTAAACCCCATTTAGGGAGTCCCTCTTGTAACTGGGAGAACACAGCCAAAGTCTGCTCTTCCCATGGGCTTGCTAAAAGCAAGTCATCCATATAATGAATAATATAATATTGGGAGTATTTGTCTCTTAAAGGCTGAACAGCTTGAGCCACATATTTTTGACACAAAGTAGGGCTATTGGCCATTCCTTGAGGCAAAACCTTCCATTGATATCTTTTCATGGGTTCTATGTTATTAATAGATGGCACTGAAAACGCAAATCTCTGTTTATCTTGAGGTGCCAAGGAAATGGTGAAAAAACAATCTTTAAGATCTACTACAATAAGAGACCAATTTAAAGGGATTTGTGAAGGCGCTGGGAGTCCAGGTTGTAAGTTTCCCATGGTATGCATAGTAGCATTAACTGCTCTAAGGTCATGTAACAATCGCCATTTTCCTGTCGCCTTTTTAGGGATTGTAAATATAGGCGTATTCCAAGGGCTATTGGAAGGTTCTGTGTCCAGCCTCTATTTATTCTTATATTAATTCATGAATATGATCTAATTTCTCATTGGGTTAAAATGACCACTAGTACAGATTAGATTTAATATTTTAATAACAATCCTCAGATTATCCTGTAAATACCAGTGAAAGAGATTTCAAAACTTTTCAAATTTCTCCTTTTTATTAAGCTAGAATTTTATTTTATTTTTTTAAAGATTATTCCCTTAGGTTTATTTGCACCTACAGAGGGACCATGGGAAGGCTTCAGTAACTTTCTTAGAAGACTCATTTAAATTGCTTACAAAGACATTAGCTTATTTAAAGTAGGGGGTTGGCCTTTGTTATTTCGAAGATGCAGTGACCATGCGGCCCCCCACGCGGTGACCATGTTCTTATCATGGTGGTTATCTAATCCCTTTTTTAAAAGACAGTCAAAATAACATTGCAGACAAACAATTCTCACTAGCTGTTTTTGGTCTTTATTAGAATTGTTTATAAAAATATTGGCTTTTTATTTAGCTGGAACCCTTAATTTTAATTTTTTAAAAATTAATTTATTTAAGTAATTAAAGTAAGCATCTTCATTTAAAAAGTAAAGCAAATTTTACAAGCAGCAAATGTTGCCCTGCCTGTAGCTCAATTAAGAATGTAGACGGCTACCAAACTCAGGCAGTAAGTAAATGGTGACTTCTAATCTTGCTTTTTAGATTTTAGTTAAATTCAGTTAACTATAAAAACATTGGCTTCTCAATGTAACTTAATTTATAAGACCTTGATTATATTTCAAAAAGCTAATTTATAAAGTAACTTAAGTAGGTATCTTTAATTTAAAAAAAGCAAAGACACTTACTCAGTAAACTTAGTCTAGGCATCTTACTTATTGGTTCTTATTTAAGATTCTACTGTTCAAAATTTGGCTATATCTAAGAAATATTTTGTTGCTCCACTTTGCCCCTTTCAGAGGCAAAACCTCCACAAAACTTAATATATGTATATAAGTAAAATACATACTGTTACTTTATTTTGTCCTTCTTAGAGGCAAAACTTTCTTAACAATTTGAAAAAAACTTTCTATGCTATTTCAAGTATAATTTTAAAATATTTGAGAGAATAGACTTTTGAAAACATTTCTGGGCCCTTGAAATGTCCAAAAGATATGCTCACAGTCTTGAAATATACTTGGAAAGATCAAATATACATATATGTATATATATAATTTAAAGATTACATATTTAAATTACTTTTGAAGAATATCAATTAAATTTAAATTGGATCATAGAATTCTCCTTTTTAAATTTAGACCAACAAGTAAAATATTTTGAATTTCTAATTACCAGAGAAAACAACCCTTTTTTAAAAAGAAAAACAAAAAAGTTATATTAGGCATTTAATTACCACATTTATATAATTTCTCCCAATTTAATTTACACTTTGAACTTCTAAAGCTGGAAAGTTAAACATTTAGGAGTTCCTAGATTAATAATACTTCACATTTCTAAGAAAAATACAAGACATTATCAATTAATAACTTCAATTCTGTCCTCCAGGCTTTTCTCATGAGGAAGCAAAGTTAAAATTTTGATTTTTATTAGCCAGTGGCTCTGGAAAACCAATTTTGATTTTTTCAAATGTAAATTACCACATTCCTTAAAGATGGCTGCTGGCAGGAAACTGGTTCTACCTTTGTGCTGGGGGAAGGGCAACTACCCTTCTTCCTCCATTAACAAAGGGCATAGCCAGTTATGTGGACTTTTTAGATCTTTATAATTAATACATTATTTATCTATTTTCAACAATTTTTGAGTTTCAAATCCAATTCCAATTAATTTAAGTCATTTACTTTGAAGAAATTCTTTTGTAACACAATTTATACTGATTTTCTTAAAGGCCTTAGCTTAGCCTTTTAACACCCTTCATTAGCATTTTAAAAAGCCACTCTTTATTATGGAAATGCTAGTCTGCTCCTGTAACTAGCTTGAGTTGTTTTCTGCTGGTTCATATCCACCATCTTCCTTGGATTGAAAACACTCAGGTTTTTATTCTGTACATAGTAAAAGGTTAAGTTCAGCTTTAAAAAACTCTATCTAAAATGTCTCAATTTGGATAATTGCGCGCGTCTTAGTTTTAAACTGTCCTTTCCCTTTACAGGTGTACAGAAATCCCCGGTGCATTTAGATTTTGTAAAAGTTTTAAGTTACTAAAACTGGAAAAAACATGGCGAAGATGAGACCCTTTTGTAAATGGCCTCTGGGGGTGGTGTCCATATAGGATCACCATGTGGCTCCCTTCCCCCACATCCTGCTTATTTCCGGGGAAGCATCAGCAACAGATCTGGCTGAATTTCTTTTCATGCTTAAAAGAGAAAGACAGATCTTAAACCTTTTCTTTCTTTTTTGCTTTCTTAACATCCAATTTGGCCAAAATTTGCATTTCCCTGCGAGTTCTTTTATAATTTTTAAATACCTTAAGCAATCTCATTGTGGGAGAGCAGATAGCCCTGCCCTTTTTTGCCACCTTTGAAATTCTCCGCACCAGATGTGGTTTCAGCAGTGGAATTTCAGTTCTCTTTACAGTTTTCAGATTCCAAATACAAACTAAGATTTTAATTTGAACAAGAAACCACATTATTTTATAATCTAATCCTTCCCCATTAGCCTGGTGTAGAAAGACGTTCCCACCCTACTTACAGACCACGGCTCTGCAGTTAGTCCGTGGGCTTTGCGTACGGTGAAATTTCCATACCTTCCTCAGTGTATTTCCTCCTTCGCTCTTTTAGGCGAAAAATATCACCTCCTTCTCTCTGGGCGAAAAAAATATAATTACCTCCAGACGTTTCCAGGTTGGGCGCCAGATGCGGAAATCCTTTTCACTTCCCGCGTGTCCAGGTTTCCAATGTCAGGATTCAGCGTCTGGAGGAGGCTGCACACAATGAATAGAGACTTAGAAAAGCATAAATTTGGGAAATGGGGGCCAGGCGGTAGCCAATCTCTAGTGGAAAGACTGCACTGTGCTCTGGCCTGGCCATCCCTTTTATTAAGGCTATGGGATCCACCCTTGATGCTTCCTCTATCACTCTCACTCCCAGGCAGGAAATTCCAACAACAGAAATACACAAAGAACAAACAGAAGTGTTTCAGTTAACAATGCTTTTAGCGCTGACCTTTCAGAGCAATTAAGGTTGTTTACCAGCCTCCTGGACTTCCTGTCCACATCTTTCTATTAGCCAGTGGCTCTGGAAAACCAATTTTGATTTTTTCAAATGTAAATTACCACATTGAGACAGGATTGGTTTCCTACAGGGGGTGTGCAGGAGGCAGCTGATGGATGTTTCTCTCCCATCGATGTTTCTGACTTTCTATCCCTCTTCCTTCCTCTCTGTAAAAAAAAAAAAAAAACAATAAAATATATTTGCCGAACAGGTTTGGCTCAGTGGATAGAGCGTCGGCCTGCGGACTGAAGGGTCCCAGGTTCGATTCCGGTCAAGGGCATGTACCTTGGCTGCAGGTACATCCCCATTTGGAGGTGTGCAGGAGACAGCTGATCGATGTTTCTCTCCCATCGATGTTTCTGACTTTCTATCCCACTCCCTTCCTCTCTGTGAAAAACCAATAAAATATATTAAAATAAAAATCAGTGGAAAAATATCCTCGGTTGAGGATTAGAAAAATAAAAATAAAAGCCATTCATGATTGAACAGAAAACTCCAGGATGAGAAATGACCGAAGGAGCCACTTCCTCTCTCAGAGAACCTTCCCATGAGTCCTTGTCCTCCATCAGGAAAGGCACCAACCGCCGAGACCGGTTTGGCTCAGTGGATAGAGCATTGGACTGCCGACTGAAGGGTCCCCGGTTCGATTCCGGCAAGGGCATGTACCTTGGCTGCGGGCACATCCCCAGTAGGGGGCGTGCAAGAGGCAGCTGATTGATGTCTCTCTATCATCGATGTTTCTGCCTTTCAATCCTTCTCCCTTCCGCTCTGTAAAAAAATCAATAAAATATATTTTTTAAAAAAAGGAAAGGCACCAACCACAAACTATTAGGAAGTATGCGGCCACAGAGATAAGGGCAGGACCATGGTCCCAGGAGCAGGTAGTGAGGGGTTGTGGGAAAGCTGGAGGGGGATGGTTCCCACCAAGGCTCCCATGGCCGTGTAGATGCATTGCTGACAGTGACCAGGCAGTGTTCACAGGTCCACATCCAAATGCAGGGGCAGGAAGCCCTGTTTTCGGGGAACATGCCCTTAGGACACATCGTGGCCCACTTCCAGAAGCAGTGCTCAGCAGCAGCCCCCACAGCGCTCACCCTGGGGACACACTCTCGGAGTCCTCCAGGCGCATCCAGGAAAACAACAGGACCAGGTGAATGAGGGGGCCCAGGTACCAGAGGACTGGTGTGTGTGGACATGGCCTTGAGTACAATTTCTGTTAATTTTTTATTTTTTATTTCTTTAACTTTTTATTCCTTTTTATTTGCTGTTGTCAATCCTCTCCTGGGTATATTTTTCAATTGATTTTTGTAGAGAGTGGAAGGGAGAGGGAGAGACAGAAAGAGACATGGATGTGAGGGAAAGACATCATTGGTTGCCTCCAGAGCCAGCTCTGACTAGAACCTGGGCTGGGGGGGGGGGGTGGAGGAGTCTGCAACCCAGGAATGTACCCTTGACCGGAATCCAACTCAGGTCTCTTTGATGCGAAGACAGATGCTCTACCACTGAGCCAAACTGGCTAGGGCTTTTTTTTAAAACTGGATCTCTCTCTCTCTCTCTCTCTCTCTCTCTCTCTCTCTCTCTATATATATATATATATATATATATATATATATATATATAATTGATTTTTTACAGAGAGGAAGGGAGAGGGATAGAAAGTCAGAAACATCAATGAGAAATATCAATCAGCTGCCTCTTGCACACCCCCTATTGGGGATGCCTGTGTAGCCAAGGTACATGCTCTTGACCAGAATCGAAAAGACCCTTTAGTTCGCAGGACAATGCTAACCGGTTAGGGCAACATTATTCTTTTTTTAAAAAATATATTTTATTGATATTTCACAGAGAGGAAGAGAGAGGGATAGAAAGTCAGAAACATGGCTGAGAGAGATACATCAATCAGCTGCCTCTTGAACACCCCCTCCCCCCTGCTGGGGATGTGCCCACAACCAAGGTCCATGCCCTTGACCGGAATCGAACCTGGGACCTTTCAGTCCGCAGTCCGACGCTCTATCCACTGAGCCAAACCGGTTTCGGATTGAAAGGCATCTTCTTGATCACAAAGTCGTGCTCCATGATGCCCTTGGTGGCCTTCCGGGCCAGCAGGATGTCCCGCTTGCTGGACAAGTAGTTCAAGCTGGCCCTTCTGGTCCGGGTTTGTCTAGGAAGTACTTCACCGACCTGCCCCGCTGGGACTCGCTCCTGCGGCTGAAGGCCTCTCGGGGATGCCTGAGTTCCCCCCCACCCACCCACCCAGAGGGCACCCAGGGTGGGCAGGTACAGCTGGAAGGTGGCGGACTGCCACGGGATGCCCAGCTCGTCCCGAGCGTCCACCAGCACCTTCGAACCCTTGAGGATGTGGTGGAAGATGGTGTCTCAGAAACTCAAGCAGCGCCTTCTGGTCGAACTCAGCAGCAATGGAGGATGCGCATTTGCTTGAGGAAGGTGGGAGGGCCAGGGCAACACGGCCCAGTCCGGGGATTGGGCCGACTGTCAAAAGTGTGTGTGTGTGTGTGTATGTCTAGTATTTTTAATGATTTCAGAGAGAAAGGGAGAGTGAGAGTGATAGAAACATAAATGGTGACAAAGAATCATCGATTGGGGCCGTAGGTGGCTGGCCTGAGTGGCTAAAGCCCCAACCTGCAGACTGAAGGTCCCAGGTAACTTCAGGTCAAAGGGCACGTGCCTGTTTGTGGGCTCGATCCCCAGTAGGGGGCGTGCAGGAGGCAGCCAATCTTTTGTTTCTAAATCACCATTGATGTTTCTCTCTCTCTCTCTCTCTCCCTCTCCCTTATTTTCTGAATCAGTAAAAAAAAATACATTTTTTAATAATGGAATCATTGCCCTGGCCGGTCTGGCTCAGTGGATAGAGCATCGCCTGCGGATTGAAGGGTCCCGGGTTCGATTCCGGTCAAGGGTATGTACCTTGGCTGCAGACCCATCCCCAGTAGGGGGTGTGCAGGAGGCAGCTGATCGATGTTTCTGACTTTCTATCCCTCTCCCTTCCTCTCTGTGAAAAATCAATAAAATATATATTTTTTAAAAAGTAAAAAAAAAAAAAAAAAACAAAAAAAAAACAGCCGAAACCAGTTTGGCTCAGTGGATAGAGCGTCGGCCTGCAGACGGAAGGGTCCCAGGTTCGATTCCGGTCGAGGGCATGGAACTTGGTTTCAGGCACATCCCCAGTAGGGGTGTGTGTGCAGGAGGCAGCTGGTCGATGTTTCTCATCGATATTTCTGACTCTATCTCCCTCTCTGTGAAAAAATCAATCATATATATATATATATATATTATATATATATATATATATATATATTTTTTTTTTTTAAGGGATCATTGATCCGGGATTGAGGCCACTATCCCAAATGTGCTCTTTGCTGGGAACCGAACCTGAGACCGTTCGTTCTGCAGGCCCACACTTGACCCACGGTGCCAAGGAGTTGGGTTCAGCTTCCTGGACACACGTCATTTTCACGGGAGAGTTTGGTGAACATGGCGGCAGCCTGTCCAGGGAAGACCACCACCAACCTCCCTCCCTGCTCATCCTCTGGGGGGGGAGAGCTGCCTGGGGCCCGCAGAGGGCGCCATGTCCCTGAGAGTCCACGCAGCCCCAGCGCAACCAGTTCCGGAGCCTCCTCCGCTCCGCCCAGGAAGGTCCTCCCCGCTGAGGAGACCCGGGGCGGAAGTCCAGGCAGCACCCGGAAGCTGTACCTCTGTGACCTCTGTCCCCGGGACTTCCGGGACATCCCCGGCGGTTTCCGGCTCCACCGGTGGAGACACACAGCCATGAGTGGCCCTGCGTCTGCGCCACGTGTGGCAAAGGCTTTTTCTTCCGGGCCTCGGACCTGCGCGTGCGCGAGCGGAGCCTCCGTGGGGAGAGGCCTTTCCTCCGCCTCCCGCCGCCACCTGCGATGCACCCGAGAAAGGCCTCCGAGCCAGGGACCTCCACATGCAGAGACTCTATGCCCTGAACTCCCTCCCTGGAGTGAGTGTGTAGTTGTATTTATTTTATTTAATACTTTTTATTTCAGGGAGGAAGGAAGAGGGAGAGAAAGGGGAGGGAGGGAGGGAGGGAGAGGGAGAAGGAGAGGGAGGGGGGGGAGAGAGAGAGAGAGAGAGAGAGAGAGGGAGAGAGAGAGAGGCATCAATGAGAGAGAGAGAGAGAGAGAGAGAGAGAGAGAGAGGCATCAATGAGAGAGAGAGAGAGAGAGGAGAGAGAGAGAGAAGGCATCAATGAGAGAGAGAGGCATCAATGATGAGAGAGAGAGAGAGAAGGCATCAATGAGAGAGAGAGGCATCAATGATGAGAGAGAGAGAGAGAGAAGGCATCAATGAGAGAGAGGTATCAATGATGAGAGAGAGAGAGAGAGAGAGAGAGAGAGAGAGAGAGAGAGGGAGAGAGAGAGAGGCATCAATGATAAGAGGGACTAGAATCACTAATAAGCTGCCTCCTGCAGGCCATCACTGGCATGTGCCCTGACCAGCAATTGAACTGTGACCTCCTGTGGGATATATCTATATCTATATCTATATCTATATCTATATCCATATATTTATTTATTTATTTATTTATTTATTTATTTATTTATTTATTTATTTATTTATTTATATTCCCATAGGACTTCTCTATTGAGAGCATGCTCTATACGTTCCCAATCATACTTCCCATTCATGGTCTCCCCCACTAAAATTTCAGTTTAAGGGGGGACAGGAATTTCTGTTTTGTTCATCAAAGTCACGGGAACCTAGAATGTGGCTGGCACGTGTCCAGTGACTATAAAGAGCTGTTGAGGAAATAAAAATGTATTGTCGTTTATTTCTTAAAATTCAGAAAAGTGTCCGAGATGGGAAGACAGTGAGGCCCGAGCCCAGGACACAAACCCACCTGCGACCCCATCCTCTGTGCACATCCGTTATTATTTTCTTAGTTTTACAAACAGATTTTTACTGCTTTCAGAGAGGAAGGGAGAGGAAGAGATAGAAACATCAGTGATGTGAGATAATCATTGCTCGGTTGATTCCTGCACGCCCCACACTTGGGATGGAGCCCACAACCTGGGCATGTAACCCGACTGGAATCAAACTTCGAAAACCAGGTTCATGGACTGACGCTCAACCATTGAACCACATCGTCAGGCTTTCCTTACCTTTTTGTTTTGTTTTGTTTGGATTGTTGTTGTTGTTCTCTTTTTTTTAAATGAAAGATTCCTTACTGGCCCTATTTCCATAAGCAGCTCTGACCAGGTGGAAAATGGGAGGAGAACCAGGCAGTGTTGGGAGGGGTTATCTTCAACATTCCCTTTGTACACAGAACTCAACAGATAAGCACAGAGTTCCTATTGTGGTTAGGTGTTGGCAGCATGAAAAGGGGGGCGGGGGAGGGCAGGGTGCAAGTAGGCATGTCATTAAAAATAATGAAGGCCTGCTCTGAAACTCGGGTGCCTCAGGTGGGTGGGGGGGGGTCGTCTTGGTCTGTTTCTACCCAAGAGGAATCAGAACATCAGAAGTGTCCAGAACCTTCAGGCATGGATAGAGGAAAAAGGCCCACGGGATGGGATCCTGTTTGGCAGCTGAGTGAAGGGATTGCCCTCACCCTGCTGGGATCTGCTCAGCCCTTTGTCTGGCAGGAACTTGGGCAGCCTGCAACACCCCACAGGCGGGTGAGGGGCTGCCAGAAGCTCCAGGCAGGTGGCTGCCGGAGCTCACAAAGGCTTGCCCTCCAGGGAGAGGAGAGCACTGCCCCCAGTTGTACTGTCAGAGGGTGGCAATCCTTGCCCTCCTTGGAGCAGTTTGGTTGTCATTCATGCTCAATCCCCGTAAGCTTCTTCTTGGTGGCATCCTTGGGAGCTGGCCTGGATCATCTTGCTCTTAAGGGGCACAGACTTGGGACTTGGAAGATAAACCCCACGTACCCTTGCTCTCCTCGGTCTCATAAGCTGAGTGATACAGGACACAGCAGCAGCAGCATCTTGACGGAGGTGCTGGAGGGGGTCATCTCCTGCCTGGCCCACAGCTCCTACCAGTATCTCCTCACCCTCTTCCAGGATGGTGGTCTTCTTGTCACCCCTTGGGCAAGAGGGCATTTTCACCTCTGCCGGTGTCGAGGATTGATGCACCTTCATGTTCCTCAATACTGTGATGACTCCATCAGAGACAACCACACCAGAGGCCATGCTTCCAGAAGCCGCCAAAGGAGAGAGAAAGAGCCTGGAAAAATGAGAGCCGGGCCAGCGGCCGCCTGAACCCGACTCTTTCCTCACCTTGTTAGGGTCCCCACCCGACTTGCAGCAAGGGCAGCGCTGAGCAGCAGCAGCAGCTCATCCCCCTGAACCGGTCGGTTGCTCAAGGCCCCTTTTCTCGGATTGTCCGGAGAGGGACTGCAGCCCGGCTTTGGCTCGCTTATTTCCCACAATGTTCTTAAGAGCCACAGGAGCCCCGCTCTGGTATTGCTCATTCTATCCTGATCCCTTCCTTTTATCACTGTCTCCAGCTTCAATGAACGTGCCCTCAGAATCTCCTGAGCTTGTGTTGTGAAATCTTTTCGGCATGAAGTTAAGACCGCAAACACTACGGGCCCACCTGAGACTGACCCACTCCCGACTGCTTCCTGTTCCCAGGTGTGCCTGGGACATCTTCTATAAACACAGACCAAGGCTTGGTTTTCTTTATAAAAACTGGAAAGAAAAAAAACAAAACAAAACAAACAAGCGACATGGTCCACAATCATTTTGGTGTAGTTAAGTCAATTCAATCTTTTTTATTATTATATTTAATATATATTTTATTGATTTTTTATGGAGAGGAAGGGAGAGAGATAGAAACATCGGTGAGAGAGAAACATTGATCAGCTGCCTCCTGCACACCCACCACTGGGGATGTGCCCTAAAACTGAGGTACATGCCCTTGACCGGAATCGAACCCGGGACCCTTCAGTCCACAGGCCGACGCTCTATCCACTGAGCCACACCGGTTTCGGCAAGTCAGTTCAATCTTAACACTATCCTTTTCCTTTAAACGTTTTTATTGATTTTTAGAGGGATAAGGAGAGAGAGAAACATCAATGATAAGAGAATCATTATCAGCTGCCTCCTTCACACCCCCCTACTGGGGTCTAGTCCTCAACCTGGGCATGTGCCCTGACCTGAAATCACACTCGGGACCCTTCAATCTGCAGGCTGATGCTCTATCCGCTGAGCCAAACCAGCTAGGGCAGGGGTGCAGTCTTAAATGAGAAAGTGTTGTTGCAGGAGGAAAGGACATGAGCCCGCTTTACATGTGCAACTCATAAATATTGGAAGATTAGAAAGTTTGTAGGAGCCTGGCATGTGTGGCTCAGTGGTTGCATGTTCATCTATGAACCAGGTCTTGGTTAGATTCCCGGTCAGGCCCCATGCCCGGGGTTAGGGCGCGATCTCAAATAGGGGGTTCATAGGCAGCCAATCAATGATTCCTCTCTCATCATTGATGTTTCCATCTCTCCCTCTCCCTTCCTCTCTGAAATAAAACCAACAAAAAAACATATTTGAAAAATAAAATGAAATAAAACAGTAAGAATAGAGCATGCTGACCAGTTTGTGCAGTCACCTGCACTCTCTCCGAATCCAGTGTTTCTGCAACAGTGATCCTTCTCCTGGCTCCTGTAACCTTTAAACCGCTGATGGTCCCTACAGAAGCCAGGACCTCAGGGCCCACAGCTCCACTGCAGGGGCAAGACGTCCCCTCACCAGTGCCGAGGACAACAACAGGCCCTGGGAACGAGAACGAGCTCATCAAGTTGCTCTCAGAAGCAGGAGGTTGTCCCATGGACCCCCTTCTCAGGTTGAACTCATGGCTAAGTCATGGCATCCAAGCTACCTACCATACAGAGCAGCAATGCAAATTAGGCCCAATACTGAAAATGTATCTTCTTGCCATCAAACCGTACCCAGAGGCACACAAACTTTCGGATCCCAACCAATGCTGTTCACCCCTTCATGCTAGCCAACCTGTCAACTTCAAAGAACCCCAAACAGTTGACTAGAACAAGATGAACAGTGGCTTGAAGAATAAGACCTTTGTTGTCATAAAAACAAGAGCAGTGATAGGCACGGTTCCCCGCTTGGTGAGTTGGGAGGCTGGAAAATGCCATGTGAGGTCAACAATATCCCTGAAAAAATGTAGTCCATCTTTTAAAAATGCCCAGCAGAGTCCTCTGGGTCAAAACTGGCCAAGGTCTATGACCCAGCTCAACAGAGAGGAAATAATATGGGAAAGACAAAGTGCTCGTGAGACTCGTGAATTGCCCCACAAATGGACATCCCCTCACCAGTGCTGAGCACGAGACAATAGGTCCTGAGAACAGGCTCATGTTGCTCTCGGAAGCAGTGAAGGTTGTCACAAGAACCCCCACCTCAGGTTGAACTCAGAACCCCCAAGTCGTGGCACCCAAGCTGCAATACAGAACCACAAAGCTCTGCAGTCTTCCCTCCAGGATATGAGCAGCAACGCAAACTAGGCCCAAACTAAAGACGTACCTTCTGCCATCGCGCTACATCCAGAAGCAAAGTTGGGATCCCAACCCGTGCTGTTCACCCCTTCATGCTAGCAAAACCCAAAGAGCCCCCAAAAACAGTGATTGGAACCTCAAGATGAAGAGTGGCTTGAAAAATAAAGACCTTTATTGTCATACAAACAATTCCCTGGCTGATGACTTCCAAGTCTGAAAAATGACATCTTTGAAAATTGTAGTAGTCTATCTTTTAAAATGGCCAACAGAGCCTAAACCGGTCTGGCTCAGTGGATAGAGCATCGGCCTGCGGACTGAAAGGTCCCAGGTTCGATTCCGGTCAAGGGCATGTACCTTGGTTGCTGGCACATCCCCAGTAGAAGGGGGTGCAAGAGGCAGCTGATCGATGATTCTAACTTTCTATCCTTCTCCCTTCCTCTGTAAGAAATCAATACAAGATATATTTTAAAAATAAAAAAACAAAATGGCCAACAGAGTCCTCTAAGTCAAAATTGGGTGAAGTCCATGCCTTAACTTACCAGAAAAAAAAAAAAAAGGGTAAGTGTTCAGCCCTAACCAGTTTGGCTAAGTGGATAGAGTAGGGTGTCGGCCTGCGGACTCAGGTTTGATTTGGTTGCAGGCACATACACAGTGGGAAGTTTGCAGGAGGTAGCTGATTGATGTTTCTAACTCTCTATCCCTCTCCCTTCCTCTCTGTAAAAAATCAAATATATACATATAGTAAGTGCTCAGCCTACTCATGAATTGTCCCACAAATGAGAGAACACTGGGATGTACTTGCCAGGACATTCAGGAATGAATAAATGTCCCACAATACGGGCTCCACCCATGAGGTAGGGTTGAAATGGCTTCTGCAACAGAAATGGCAGTGATATAAATCTGGCTATGAAAATATACATGGCACTAAATACTTTAAAAAAATATTTTGGTATCTAATAAGGTAAGTCCTTTGCCTGAAGGCCTTTTCATATCCACTCCTTT
This sequence comes from Antrozous pallidus, assembly GCA_027563665.1. Classification (NCBI taxonomy): domain Eukaryota; kingdom Metazoa; phylum Chordata; class Mammalia; order Chiroptera; family Vespertilionidae; genus Antrozous; species Antrozous pallidus. The sequence continues at coordinate 1,009,787 of CM050525.1, read as the reverse complement.
CATAAGGACTTTATCCAGTGTGAATTCTCTGGATAAAATACTAAAATTTGGTAAATGATTTCTCACATTCGCCACAATCATAAGGTCTTCATCCAATGTGACATGGTGTTTTTTTAGATGCGTGGAGTTGAAAATAAAATTATTTTCCATATTCAATATTCACAAGGCCTTTAAGCAGTGTGCAATCTTTAATGTTTTAAAAATTAATTCCATAGAGGAAGGGGAGTGAAATATTAACGATGAGAATCATTGATTGGCTGAATCCTGCAACCCCGTATTAGAGATCAAGCATGCAACCCAGGCTTGTGCCCCTGACCAGAATTGAACCTGGGACCCTTCAGTACACAGTCTGAGGCTCTATTCACTGAGCCAAACCAGCTAGGGAAAAACTTTGATGTTTAATGAGTCTCAAACTATGAAAGATTTCCAACATTCACTACATTCATAAGGCCTTTCTCTGGTGTGAAATCTGGTGTTTTAAGAGACTAATGCTGTAAGTAAAGAATTTCCCACATTCACTGCACTCATAAGGCCTTTCTCCAGTGTGAATTCTCCGATGCTGAGAAAGTACAAAGCTTTGTCTAAAAGATTTCCCACATTGGCTACACTCATAAGGCCTTTCTCCAGTGTGAATTCTTATGTGTTTGATGAGACTAGAGCTGCAAGTAAAGAATTTCCCACATTCACTGCACTCATATGGCCTTTCCCCGGTGTGAACTCTCTGGTGTTTCAAGAAACTAGATTTATGAGTGAAGAATTTCCCACATTCACTGCACTCATAAGGCCTTTCTCCAGTGTGAATTCTCCGATGCTCAAGAAGCACAGAGCTTTGGCTAAAACATTTCCCACATTCGCTGCAGGTGTAGGGCCTAGACCCAGAGTGAACTTTCTGGTGTTTTATGAGATTGGAGTGGTAGGTAAAGAACTTCCCACATTCATTGCACAGATAAGGCCTCTCTCCTGTGTGAACACTCCGGTGTTGAAGGAGTGCAGAGCTTTGGCTAAAGGACTTCCCACATTCCCCACACTCATAAGGCCTTTCTCCAGTGTGGATTCTTCGATGTTTAATGAGGTTGGACTTTTTGCTAAATAATTTTCCACATAACTCACAATTGTGAGGCCGCGCTCCAGTGTGAACTCTCCGGTGTTGAATGAGGCTAGAGCTTTGCCTAAAGGACTTCCCACATTCCCCACACTCATAAGGCTTTTCCCCAGTGTGAACTCTCCAATGGTCATTAAGGCTATAGCTTTTGCTGTAAGATTTTCCACATTCATTGCTCACATGGCATCTTTCTTGGATGAGGACTCTTTGGTCTTGAACAAGCATGCATTTGGGATTAAAATCTCTCAGACACTCTGAGTCAGACAGAGTTTTTCCCTCGTGAAAGTCTGCAGCACACTCAGTTCTCCTGTTTGACTTCTCCCTGGTGTGTGTGGCCTGATGTTGCAGAAATCTTGATCTGGTCAGGAAGTCTCTCAAAACCTCCTCACAGGAACCGGGCTCCCCCGAAACACAGAAGTTGCAGTCCTTTACAAAGGAGGCTCTGTCCATGTGGCCTCTGAAGCACACCTCTCCCGTATGCAGCTTCTGATGCTCAAGTTCCGTGCTAACATCCGACTGTTTCTCACATGCCCCCATCTTGTACGGTTTCTGCCCATGACGTGATCCCAGGTGCCTAGTAAAGTGCAAGATGTCTCTCACATCCACACCACACAGCTCACAAGGATGGGCCTTCAGGGCACACACACCTGCCTTGGGAGTCCTGACCTGTGACACTTCCTGTAAAAAACTGCTGAGCTCAGATGGGGCCTTCCTCATTCTGGGCCTCATGCCAACAACCTGAAAATGAAAAGTGCTGGTTAAGTGCATGTTGTCTCTGGTGGGAAGGGGCAGTCCTCACACATGTTTGTCTGACCAACCCAGGAACAAGTCCATGGCACTGTGCGCAGGACCAGGGAGTTAGTACACGTTGAGGATGAGGCTGCTCTGCAGTACTGGGCTATGAAGAGCACAGACTAGGGGAGGCCTCATGTGGTGAAGGACCCAACCATGCAGTGTACACAGAAGGTAGACACAGACTCCAGAATTCATTTCAACGACGACTTCCCCAAAACACTTCACTACTGGTGACACATGAAAGCTGTGCAGATGGCAGTATTAGGACACAAGAAAATACAACTATAACACGGCAGCTGGTATTCAAGGACGAGGAAAGCACTATAGATGGGAGTTTTGAGAAAAATAGGCTAGACACACAGTTTAGAGATGTGAGGCTGGAGGTGAGTACAAGTGATAAGTGATAGAGCTAAGAGATTGGTGAAGTATCAGGGAAGGGGATAGACAGACAGAAACGAAGAGTGGCCCCAGGCATGGGATCAAAATACTACTCCAACACAGTAGGTGTCTGGTGTGAGTTGAATATAGCACCGGCATCGCACCTTCCTCCAGGTGGCACTCCTAACATTTTGCTGAGCCTGGGTTCATAAACATCCTATGAACCACCTCTTTCTAACCCTCAGTTGAGAAAATGCCTGGCACCTTAGGTACTAAGGAAAGGACAACACACATGAGTAACCAGCACTAGCTCAGAACAACTCGGTACGTCAGAGCCAACAGAAAAGAAAACCAAATAATAAGCAGAGAATGTGGAAGGAGGGCTTTCAAGTACAGCCCACAGTCCATGGGAGGAGGAACCATGTCAGTGATGGTGATTCCTGGCACAGGCAGGCCTGAGGCAATGTCAGCTAGAAGGAGGCAGCAGATCTTAGGTACACAAGGGTCTGGGATCTGAACAAAGTCATTTCGTCAAGAAGAAGCAAGTCTGGTGTATCCAGTGGGTTTCCTGGAAGACTCCTGCCCGGATGCTTCCCCTGCAGGTTTGGGACTCTTCAAGGAAGGAGTGGGTCATGCACAGACCTCAACCCTACGAAGCACAGCACCTCTCCAGGGGTCTAAGCACAGCCCCTACGCAGGAATCTAACCACAGCACCTATTCAGGGGTCTGGGGAAGAAAACTGTGCTACAGTCCTAGTGTGAGGATAGGCCTCCTACTGGGGGAAAAGGAAAGGGCAGACACTATTGCCCATGGCACAGGGGGAGGTTGAAAACCTTACCCAAGGAAAGCAATATGGCGGCATAGGTAAACACATAAACTGCTGCCTCAGAAAACAATATCAAAACTACAATGAAAAGATAAAACAGATACCATCTAGAATCACAGGAAAGTAGCTGAGTGGAAATTCTACAACTAGAAGAAAAGAGGAAAGCATATTGAGACTCAGTGGAGCTGCAAAAGGCTGAGGTACAGAAACACAAGAAGAGGCTGGGTGGCAGTGTGCACAGGTGGCTGAGTGCTCGGCTGGCTTTCTAAAGCAGGAAGGAGACAAAAGCTCCCAACTGTACTGATCTCCAGTCCCAGGCGAGTTTCTGAAAACCCAGACTCATTCAGGGAAAAACTGGAATGTCTCGCAGCCAGCAAAACTTGAGGGTGGCTTTCTCTAAGAGGTGCTTCCAACAAATACCGAGGGATGCTGGGACCCAGGAGCCTCATAGGGCAGGGCTGATGGGAAACCAAGGCTGTCTGCTCCGCTCTGAAACTCCACCCCATCCAAGCTAAGCACAGAGGCTTTTGCAATTTTGCAAGTCTTGTCTCATACAGGAGCTTCCAGCACAGAAGTTCTCCCACAGTAGACACAGCTGATCCTCACAGCCAATTGGCCTGGAGGTCAATCCCTCCCAGTGATAGCAACAACAATCAAGACTTAACTATACAACAAGGCTGAGCACATAGTCCACAAAGGGGTGCACCAAGAGTGTCCACCTCAGGTAACTGGAGAGGCTAAGCCACTGTACCCTAGAGGACACCTACCACACAAAGCTACTCTACCAACCCAGGGAAGCAGGGAAAATGTGGAGACAAAGAAACAGATCACAAATGAAAGAAATGGAGGAAAGCAAATGACTGGATTTAGAGTTCAAAACCACGGTTATAAGGTTTTTCAATAATTTCCTAGAAAAGGCCAATAAATTTAGCGAGACCCTCGAGGATATGAAAAAGGACCAACTAGAAATTAAACATATATTGACTGAAATAAAAAAATATTATACGGAGACCTAACAGCAGATTAGAGGATCGCAAGAATCAAGTCAGAGATTTTAAATACAAAGAAACAAAAAGCACTCAACCGGAAAAGCAAAAGGAATAAAAAATTTGAAGATAGTGTAAGGAGCCTCTTGGACAACTTCAAGTGTACCAACATCGAATTATGCAATGGCAAAGGCCAACTTTCCCCTTTGAGTTAGCCAACTGGGGAAGAATATGCACTTGTGCTCCAATCAAGAGTAAGGGACAGGTCACTGGGCATCAGGGTTATAAATCTGAGCAGACCACCTGCTCTGTGAGCATGTGTGATTCCAGAACACGTGTGCACATGTGTGATTCCAGAACACGTGCGCACATGTGTGATTCCAGAACACTCTTAGGGGGTGCCAGAAGGAGAGAACAAGTTACTGGAAAAAAGTCGAAACCGGTTTGGCTCAGTGGATAGAGCATTGGCCTGCAGGCTGAAGGGTCTCAGGTTCAATTCTGGTCAAGAGCATGCACATTGGCTGTGGCATATTCCCAGTAGGGGGTGTGCAAGAGGCAGCTGATCGATGTTTCTCTCTCATCTATGTTTCTGACTTTCTATCCCTCTCCCTTCCTCTCTGAAGAAAATTAATAAAATACATACATACATACATATATATATATATACATACATATATATATATATATATATATATATATATATATATTTAAAAAAAGATACTGGAAATCCTATTTGAAGAAATAATGACCAAAAACTTCCCCCACCTAGTGAAAGAAATAGGCTTACAAGTCTAGGAAGCCCAGAGAATCCCAAATAAAAGGAATCCAAAGAGGACCACAGCAAGACACTTTTGCCAAGAGCAAAAGACAAAGAGAGACTATTAAAAGCAGCAAGAGAAAAATATTTAATTACCTACAAGGGAGCACCCATAAGATTGTCAGCTGATTTCTCAACAGAAACTTTGCAGGCTAGACAGAACTGGCAAAAAATATTCAAAGTGATGAATAGCAAGAACCTACAACCAAGACTACTCTACCCAGCAAAGCTATCCTTCAGAATTGAAGGTCAGAAAAAGAGCTTCACAGATAAGGAAAAGCTAAAGGAGTTTATCAACACCCAACTAGTATTATATGAAATGCTGAAAGTATTCTTTAAGAAGAGGAAGAAGAAGAAAAAGGTAAAGATAAAAATTATGGATAACAAATACATATCTATCAACAAGTGAATCTGAAAATCAAGTGAATAAAAAATCTGATGAACAGCCAAGACCGGTTTGGCTCAGTGGATAGAGCATCAGACTGTGGACTGAGGGGTCCCTGGTTCGATTCCGGCAAGGGCATGTACCTTGGCTGCGGGCACATCCCCAGTAGGGGGCGTGCAAGCGGCAGCTGATTGATGTCTCTCTCTCATCAATGTTTCTGACTTTCTATCCCTCTCCCTTCCGCTCTGTAAAAAAATCAATAAAACATATTAAAAAAAAAATCTGATGAACAGAATAAACTGTTGCGTATAATAGAATCGGGATAGGAAGGGAGTAGACTGACAATTCTTAGGCAGAAAGGGGTATGGGGGCAGTGGGAAGAGACTGGACAAAAATTGTACACCTATGCATGAGGACAGTGAGGGTGAGGTTAGGGCAGAGGGTGGGGTGGGAACCACGTTCAGGGGAGCTATGAGGGGAAAAAAGAGGATAATAATCTGAATAATAAATATTTCTTAAATTAAAAAAAACAAAACCTTACCCAAGGAAGCTATCAGCGTCAAGTTCTCCAGCATCACATCGTGGTACAGGCGTCTCTGAACCTCATCAAGGAGCTCCCATTCCTCCGAGGAGAAGTCCAGGGCCACGTCCTCAAAGGTCACCCTGCCCTGTGTGAGAATAAACAAATCATCTTTTCTGTCAAAATACACTTTAGATGGCCTCCATATTGTAATGCATAACTTGGCAGCCGCCATGTTGGCCACATGGCTTGCAGTTCCCCTAGGGGCCGCCTTTTTGCAATGGCAAAGGCCAACTTTCCCCCTTTGAGTTAGCCAACTGGGAAAGAATATGCACCTGTGCTCCAATCAAGAGTAAGGGTCAGGTCACCGGGCGTCAGGGTTATAAATCTGAGCAGACCACCTGCTCTGTGAGCATGTGTGATTCCAGAACACGTGTGCACCCCCCTTCTGTGTAGCAGTAAACATTTTCGCCATGCTGCCTGGTCCCGTGGTATATTTTGTGCTCTACCAGGGACCCCTGGATTGGAGGCTCTCCTATTTCCAACACCTGGAAGGAGGATGAAACCACAAAGAGCTCCTCTACTGAGAACCCACAATCCCCCCCCCCCCCCCCCCCCCCGCAGGGCTCCCCACATTCACCCTGTGCCTGTCCTCCCAATCTCCCCAACTCACAGGACCATCCGTGTCCTGGTGCCATAGTGGCCTCACGGGCTCATAGAGGACAGGGTCCCGCCTGTGCCCTGTGTTCCCCAGGAAAAGAGACCCCCCAGGCTTCCCCAACACTCAGCTCGGGTTTTGCCACGCGGGTTTCTGTTGGCTCAAGGCAACACACCAGCCCCTACAGGCGACCCTTTGTGTGGGGATACCTCCTCCCTACCCCCCAACTGGTGGGCGGAGTTATGATGTAACCAGTACCTGCCATGTACCTTAAGCCCACCTCCTCCTCCAGGATTCAAGGGTGCCCAATCATGTGCTTTATATGAAGCTGCCAATCAGCGCATGCCGGGGACCCTAAGCCCCATCCTCTCCCCCTTAAAAGGCACCTTCGCCCCGCACGGTCTGTCTCTGTCTCTGTCTCTGTCTGTCTCCCTCTCTCTTAGGGGCAGTGAGCCGGCAGGGTCGTCTCTGCCCCTCAATAAATTCTTAATCCTGGTACCCTGGTCCCTCTTGGCCCATCTATGTCATCTTTCAGTGTGGGGTTCGGGGTGTCGCCGGGCTCTCGGGCCCCCCAGATCGGGGTGGGGGTGGGGGAGGGCTGGCTCTCCGAGTCCGAGAACAGAGATTCCAGAGACGGAGGGTCGGGGCGCGGGCCGGGGTCACCCTCCCCGTTCCGGGGTCCCCGCAAGCTCTTCCGCAGCCGCGGGACCGGGGAGGGGGCTCGCCCTGGACCCGGCCGCCCCGAGGGGTCCCCCCCCCCGCCCCGAGCGCCTGGCGGTCCTGACGCGGGGCCTGGGCGGCAGGAGGGACGGGCGCCCGCCCCCGGGCCGGCGGGGTTGGGTCGGGGAGGCGGGCGGGGAAACCGGGGGAGGACGCGCTCACCTCAGCCGGGCGCCGGGGCGCGGCCGCCGCCATCGGGCGGAGCGGGCGAGGAGGCGGCCCCCTCCCGCCCGGAAGCGGGTCCCTCGCGGGGTCGCCGAGCCTCTCACACCCGCGTCTGTGCGGCGGGGAGAGCGGCTCCCGCAACCTTTGGACCCGGCACGTCCACCGCGCCCCTCCCCGGGAAAGTCCTACAAACAAATCCCAGAGTCGCTAACGTGGCCGCCCAGGCAGTAGCCGGAAGTACCGCCCTCTCGTAATGCGTCCCTTGGAGGGGCCCCTCGTCCCTACGTTCTTATTGGAAGTCGTTGCTGCCGCTCCGCGCTGCACCTTCTGGGAAATGTAGTCCCACAGCGATGCTGGCACTTAACTCTGCGAGGTCTGGGAAACGTAGTCCCCCTCCCACAGGGGCAGGAAAGGCAGGAGAGAAAAAAGCCTTGTGCAACAAGGCTCAAGCTCGGCTGCAAGGTGCGTGGGAAGTGGAATAGGTGGGCTTTTTCTCTTCTTTGTTTCTATTTTGGTTTTTTTTTTTTTAATATATTTTATTGATTTTTTACAGAGCAGAAGGGAGAGGGATAGAAAGTCAGAAACATCCATGAGAGAGAAACATCGATCAGCCGCCTCCTGCACGCCCCCTACCGGGGATGTGCCCGCAGCCAAGGTACATGACCTCGACCGGAATCGAACCCGGGACCCTTCAGTCCGCAGTCCGACGCTCTACCACTGAGCCAAACCGGTCTTGGCTGTTTCTATTTTGAATATATCTTTATTGACGTCAGAGAGGAAGGGAGAGCAAGAGAGAGATAGAAACATCAATGATGAGAATCATCCATCGGCTGCCTCCTGCATGCCCCCCCATACTGGGGACCAAGGCCACAATCCAGGCATCTGCCTGGAACTCCTAGTTCTTAGGTTGATGCTCAACCACTGAGACACAGTGGCCGGGCCAGGCTGCCCTTTTTTTTTTTTTTTTTTTTTTTTTTTTGGTAATGAACTGTGGCTACTTCCCTTTTCATTCACAAACTGCTCACTTTTGCTCCTCATTTTTTGTGCGCTATGCACAATGCAACCAACATACACACCGTGCGCTTTAAAATGTCATCTTCATTCACTTATTCGCCATCATGCTCTTAAGGGTAGACGTTCAGGGATATAATTGACACATGCTGGTTTGTAGTGTTTTCCCATTTCCCTGGTGTCCATACTGCCACCACGGCCAATTTCAAACGTCCGGCAAGATGTCATTGAACACGCAGTTAGGAAGTGTTGCCAGAGACACGCCATCTTATTTCGTTGGGAACTGATCCAGCAGCTGTGGAGTAACCTCTAACAAAGAGATGATCGTAAGATGCTGAAATAGTTCTTCGCAGATTCCTGTGCCAGGGCCAGTTCTGGTTCTTGGGTGCAACCAGTGGCAATACAGTTTCTCGTTTAACGTGCACCCTCCCCCTCGCTGGTGTGCCTCGGTGGATAGAGCATCGGCCTGTGGACTGAAGGATCCCAGGTTCAATTCAGGTCCAGGGCACATGCCCAGGTTGTGGTTTCATCTCCAGTAGGGGGCATGCAGGAGGCAACCAATCCATCACTCTCTCTCACCAGTGATGTTTCTTTCTTTCTTTCTTTCTTCATTAAAATCCCATTTATTTATATAGATACTACGAGTGGCCCGGTGCAAGAAATTCATGCACATTAAAAGGGAATTAATTAGCCCTGGCTGGTTTAGCTCAGTGGATAGAGTGTCAGCCTGGGGAATGAACGGTCCCAGGCTCGATTCCAGTCAGGGGCACATGCCTGGGTTGTGGGCTCTATCCCTAGTGGGGGGGGGGGCATGCAGGAGGCAGCCAATCAATGATTCTCTTTCATCATTGATGTTTCTCTCTCTCTCTTCCTTTCCCTTCTCTGAAATCAATAAAAATTTATTTAAAAAATAATAAAAGGGGATTAATTAGAGTAAGTAACTTAATATTGCTATTTGCCCTTTCTCTATAAGAGAAGTGTCAGAGATGAAAGAAAATTAGTAAAATGTATATAAAAACCTTCCTCCTGTCAGAGTCTGGAGCACATCACAGGACCCAGAGTCAAGTCCCCGCCCACCCACATGCACCTCAAAATCTCGTGAGACCCAGACCCAGCCAGTCACCTAATGGGCTAGATCCAGATATGGCCAATCCCACCCTTGTTAAGGCCTGCCAGGCAGGGGACATAGCCTCAGGTCTCCTGGCCTGGTGCCAGAGTGGGGGGCGTGGCCTGAGGTCCCCTAGTCCAGCACCAGGATGGGGAAGTGCACCTTGAGGTCCCCTGTCAGGCCCCATGGGGTGTGGGGAGGGCGTAGACTTAGGTCCCTGCTGATTGCTTATTAAAGCTCCTTATGGGAACTTGGCCTCAGCTGTGGGTGCAGCCATCTTTGTGAATGAGTGATGGCTAATTAGCATATCCCCTCTTTATTAGATAGAATACAGAGAATTATGGGGGATCCCATTCCATCCTCTGTGCTTCAGGGAGGGGCAACAAGAGGACTTCTCTCCCCATGGGTGACCCTGTGAGGCATGGGGGGGGGGAGAGGTGGGTGCCTCCCCAGTGGGCACTGCCTGCTCCCAGGGCACAGTTGCTGGCCCTGGAGGCATTGGGGAGTGTCTGGAAAGCTGTGCTAAGGGAACTGGAGGGGAGGGTGGGGGACTGGCTGTGCTTCCAGGATTGGCCAGGCCCAGCACTCCCACTGATGATGGAACCAATTCCAGCAGGTAATAATTACAAGAGTTCCGTCAACAGGTTGATGGGACTTGGGGGGGCTCAACAAGGGTTTTCCTGTTGGAAATGGCTAAATGGCACTTCCCCCAAACCTGAATAGGATTGTCTGCTGCCAGACAGCGCAGGGTCTTTTTTTTTTTTTAATTTTTATTTTTTTAACACTTAATTTTTATTGATTTTTTTTTGCTGTATAACTTATATTTGATAGTAGTACATGTTTTCCTTTCCTCCCTCCCCATTATCCTCCCCCCAGCCTCCCCTACCCTCCAGCACATGTCCCCACCCGCCCCCCTCTCCCCGCCCCAGTGTCTTTCATTCATTGGTTATGCTCATATGCGTGCATACAAGTCCTTCGGTTGATCTCCCTCTGCATCCGCCTCCCATCCGCCCAAGCTCAGGACCTTTTATTGCCTCCTGTTGGCCAAACGCCTGAACAGCTGTAGGCTATTCCCCAAACTGACAATCTTTGTAAACCCTTTTTTTGTTTGTTCTGTGAAAAGTCGTCTGATTTATAAAAAGATGAAACAAAAATTTAAATGACACAAAATATCATTTTCAAAACAACATCAGTATCATTTTCAAAACACCACCAAAAAGGGAGTGTATGTAACTTTCTCGGCTCATGACAGCCAATGTGTGAGTGGAGCAATAACGCATTGCTGTGGCATGTTTCATAAACCTGCAACAGAGAAAGTTGTTTGAAGGAAGCAGAGAAACTTTGTCTCTTAAGTATTAGAACTGGGGGGTGGGGGGCTCCGTAATCATCCGGCATCCGCTCAATGTTGTACCTATGATTAGGGATGTACATGATGGGAACTCCAGGGATCTTCCTGATTCTTCGTTTAAGGTCCCGGTCAACTGTGGCCACAATAGAACACTTGTGCTTTGTGACTCTCTGTACTAAGCAGTCATCTGCGTAGGCTCCTTTGTGTGTGCGTCGGTAATGGTTCAAATCTTGGGATCTTTGGCGATCCTTAGAGCCACTTGATACTTCTGCCCCAATTTCTCAGTTTCAGCCATTACACAGTCAGTTAAACAAGGGATACACTTGGCATAGAGACCATCCATCATCGACTACACTAAGTCCAGTTTGGCCTTAATGGAAAAGCTGATAAAGTTGGTATCAACCAGGATGTGGTGAAGTGGGCCTGGCTGTGTTTTATATTGAAAGAATAAGCAGGAGGGGTGTTGGGGGACTTCTCTTTCTTTCAGTGCACTGGGATCTTTCTTTTTAGGTTTTTTAAAAAATATATTTTATTGATTTTTTTACAGAGCGGAAGGGAGAGGGATAGAAAGTCAGAAACATCGATGAGAGAGAGAGACATCGATCAGCTGCCTCTTGCACGCCCCCCACCGGGGATGTGCCCGCAGCCAAGGTACATGCCCTTGCCAGAATCGAACCTGGGACCCTTCAGTCCACAGTCCGACGCTCTACCCACTGAGCCAAACCGGTCTCGGCTCTTTTTAGGTTTTAATCTATCCTTTTCTTTAAGCCTCTGATCTCTGAGACTAAGCATTCGCTTCACGGTCGCATACTTCCTCGTTTTCTTTTGCTTCCCCGGTGTCCGCTTCACATTCTTGTTTCTCCTCTGTGAATCCTTTGATACCGTACCCTTTGAAGTGTGTATCTCCACCTTGACGTGGGACGAATTGTGTTGGTCCTTAGTCTTCTAGTTCCTTCAGCTGGATCTCCTCTGACCCCACCCCCCCCCAATGCCTTTTGAAAATATATTTTGTCTTTGGACTCCTTCTTAATCACCTAAGCAAAGCCCCTTTCTCCAGAATGCTGAACCCTTTGCAAGCCTGGGAAAAGAACCCCGGCATTGTGCTGTCCTAACGAGGGACGCCAACAGGAGGCGACACTCTGGGAGGTGGGACTGAAGGCCAGGCCCCACTCGGCGTCCCCGGTTGCTTTCCAGGATGTGGCTAAACACGCTTGGGTCCATGTTGAGGTCTGGAATCTTCCAGGTGTGGACGCGGGCATCTCCCCCACCACAGTAACTGTTCATCGTTGCTGCCCGTAGCCACAGCCAACGTGGGGCTCCCCTGTGAACCCATGAGGCCTGGATAGGTTCCGGGTCTTACGCAGCCTTCTTCTGGGCCCTTGACGGCCTTCCGCAGGTTCCACAGCTCGAGCTGTCATCTGCGGTGAGCAAAGCTGACTGGCTGTGGAGGAAAAGCCAGGGAGCAAATGCCATCGGAGCGCCCGAAGGGTGAATTTGGGGTTCCGTGTCTTCTTCTTTAAAAAAAAAAAAAAACCCACAAAAACTTTTTTTATTGATTTCAGAGAGGAAGGGAGAAGGGAGAGAAGACAGACAGAAACAGCAATGAAGAGAGAGAATCATTGGCGGCTGCCTCATGCTCACCCCCAATGGGGGATTGAGCCCACAACCCAGGCATGTGGTCTTGACTGGAACCAAACCTTAGTTCACAGGCCGACACTCGATCCACTGAACCAAACCAGCTAGGGCTCCATGTCTTCTTCCTCCCCCCGCTCCTCTCCTCTTCCCCCTCCTCCCCCCCTCTCCTCCTCCTCCTCCCCCTCCTCTCCTCCTCCTCTTTTTCCTTCTCCTCCTCTCCTCCTCTTCCCCGCCTTCTCCTCTTCCTCCTCCTCCCCCCCCTCCTCTTCCCCCTCCTCCTCTTCCTTCTCCTCCTCCTTTTCTCCTGCTCCTCCTCCTCCTCCTTCTCCTCCTCCGCCCCCCTCCTCTTCTCATCTTCTTCCTCTTCTTCTCCTTCTCCTCCTCCCCTCCTCCTCTTCTCCTTCTCCTTCTTCTAAAAAATATATTTTATTGATTTTTCACAGAGAGGAAGGGAGAGGGATAGTGAGTTAGAAACATTGATGAGAGAGAAACATTGATCAGCTCCCTCTTGCACACTCTCTTCTGGGGATGTGCCCACAACCAAAGTACATGCCCTTGATCGGAATCGAACCTGGGACAGGAGTCTGCAGGCCAACGCTCTATCCACTGAACCACACCAGCTGAGGCTCCATGTCTTCCTAAAGGCATCTTTGCTGTTAGGTCACAGCTGAGGTCGTTGTCATTGGTGACGGGTGAGATCTGCCAAGTCCCCCAGGCTCACCCCCCCCAACCCCCGCCCCGATAGTGTCTAGGATGAAAATGAGAAAAAGCCAAAGGAACGTTCGTTGGCCAGCTGGGGCTGGGCTGTGCCAGGAGGCAGGCTGTCACTTTGGGGGTGGAGGGAGCCCATCCACATCCCGATGGTTGGCCAGAATTCCCTGAGTTTGACCCGCCGGGATTTCCAGCTCAGGGTGGGCCCCCTCTCCAGCACATTGCCAAGGTCCAGAGAGCCCTCCTCATCCCCTCCTGAGCCCAGGAAGTCGGACTCATCGGTGGCATCCTCTGAGCCGTCCTCCTCATCTTCATCCTCTGTTACAGGCCCCAGGGACTGGTTTGGCAGCTACACCCTGTCCAGTTGGACGCCCCCATCACCATCCCCATCCTCAGAATTCTTCAGGAAGGGGACCTGCTCCAGCACCAGGCCCCCGAGCGCTCTCTGCCATCTCTGCCCGCTACTATTCCTCTTGCTCTGTCCCTCCATCTGTCTCACCAGCAGTGACTCCCCCACCGCCGAGCCCCCCGGGGCCTCGCGTGGCGCAGGGCCATTTCCTCTGGGCTCCAGGGCCTCGTTGAGCTCCAACGGGCATCCCAGGAGGGATGGCACACGACGGGCCACCTATTTAGGATGGTACCCGCGTGGCCCACCCCTCCCTTCCAGGTCCTGTCGGAGAAGCTGCTGTGTGCGACCTCCTTCCACACCAGGGGGCTGTTCTCCAGGGCGGCCGACACCCTGGGGCCATTGGGGACTTTGTGCTCACAGTTCCGGTTTCTTCTCCCCTGGGTTGGGTCTGTCTGTCCCCAACTTCTCTCTATTCTATGGAGCCCTCTCTGGCTTTTGTGTGAAAGATGAGACAGAGGCTGGAAACGAGGACGACCAGGCTTTATTCCGAGGAGGACTTGGCGGGCTGTCTCGCGAGTGGGATGGGGGGAGCAGCAACACGTGCAGAGGGGAAGGCGCCTTTTGAGGGGAGGGATGGAGAGGAGTGGAGGCTTAGTGTACTCGGCACGCGCTGATTGGTGGCTTGATGTATGGTTCATATAAGGTGCATAGTCAGTCACCCGGGTTACTTAGGGACAAGGGCTTAGAGCAGTTCTGACTGGTTCTCCCTTATGACCAAGCCTGACCAGAACGTCCGTGACATCATGCTCATCTCTGCATGCCCCTTAGTGAGAAGGTCTGATGCCCCCACAGACCAGGCATGTGTGTGAGGATGGCCCCTCGCTTCCCGCCCTGGGGGAGGGGGCGTGTAGACCAGGTGTTAAGAGCTGGAGGCCAAGGACAAGGATGCCACCAGGGACTTGTCACAGATTGAGTTTATCGAAACACAGGCTTGAATTTCATCTTGGACCTCAGGCCCTACATACAAAAGGGAGGGGCCTTGGGAAGCACATCAGAGGCACCAGGGCCCACACACCAAGCCCCACAGCAGCTCAGCATTGGGCCAGGATCACCCAGCGTGAAGGTCTGTGTCTGAGGTGGTGAGTTTGGGGAAGGAAAGGCAACGTTCCCGTTGTGTGTGTGTGAGCGTTTGCACAGGCATGTGCAGGTAAGGTTGGTTGTGAGGAGAGGGTTCCCAGGGATGGAGATAGGGGGTCTCTCAGGCCCCAGAAGGTCTGGGCCGGCTATGGCTCCAGCTGGGCAGGAGCTGGTTGGGCTGCAGTGGACCCCACCTGGGCAAGTCTGTGTGTGTGTGGCTGTTGTCCTGTTCATTGTGCTTTTTTAAAAAAAATATATTTTATTGATTTTTTACAGAGCAGAAGGGAGAAGGATAGAAAGTCAGAAACATCGATGAGAGAGAGACATTGATCAGCCGCCTCTTGCACGCCCCCTACTGGGGATGTGCCCGCAGCCAAGGTACATGCCCTTAACCGGAATCAAACCTGGGACCCTTCAGTCCGCAGTCCGACGCTGTATCCACTGAGCCAAACCGGTCTCGGCTCATTGTGCATTTTTTAGGAGCTCATTTTCATGGCACCTTGGGAAAGTGTTGATCCGTAAGGTGTGAGTTGAGGGCTGAGGATTGGGGTGAGGGTGAAGCTGACACATAAAAGAGTGACTGTCATGTCCTAACCGGTTTGGCTCAGTGGATAGAGCGTCAGCTTGCAGATTCAAGGGTCCCAAGTTTGACTCTGGTCAAGGGTATGTACCTTAGTTTCGGGCACATCCAACAGTAGGGGGTGTGGAGGAGGCAGCTGATCGGTTTCTCTCTCATCAATGTTTCTAATTCTCCACAATCAGTACACTCATAGGGCTTTTCTCTAGTGTGTATTCTACGTTGAATGAGGTTAAAGATTCGTCTAAAACTTTGTTATAGCCCTAGCCAGTTCAGCTCAGTGGATAGTGTTGGCCTGCAGACTGAAGAGTCCTGGGTTCAATTCCAATCAAGGGCACATGCTCAGGTCGTAAGCTGGATCCCCCAGTAGGGGGCATGCAGGAAGCAGCCAACCAATGATTCTCTTTCATCATTGACATTTCTAGCTCTCTACCCCTTCTTCTCTGAAATAAGAAAAAAAAAATTTTTTTTTTTAAAAAAGAATCCCCTGACTTCTGTTCTTCTTTCACCTCAGAGGCTAAGACAATCGATATCACGGATCTCAGAGAAATCACACTGTTAGTATCACTGTCATGATCATCATTTCACTTTTATTTAAGGACTAAAATCTCAGGTTCTCTGAATAAAGCCGTTTCTTTATTTCATCAAACCTAGGTTAGTCTTTGAGCGATAAAAACAAGTTTCCCACGTGAGAAGGTGACTCTGAGTGATTCCAATAAAAATTTCAAGACACTGTAGAGAGAGGCCATGGTGAACTAGGCACTGTACTTTATAAAAGAGACACCCACGTTTCCAATGTCTGAAAACGCCGCCAACAACACAGGAAGCACAAATCAAACAACATACAATCTCTCTTAAAGCTGAGAATCCCCTGGAGAGCATGTGCAGGCTGATGTGGGGTTTCTGTAGATGATTTCCTGAGGCAGATATACTGTACATCTCTAAGGCTCGTCATCTCGAATAGTATTTCCTCTATTGCATACCCTGCCCCGTTATGGTGACCTTTCGACCAGATATTCTGGAATTCTGTGGAAGCTTATCATCATGGCTGTCTCCTTGTAAATTTGTCATTTTCCTCTGGAGAACTGTCCTTGGGATGCTTTACGGATAGATTCGCTTTGAATAATAAATAAGCAAAAATATTTAAGCCACTGGATGTTTTACTTGCACTCAGTCCTGTCAATTTCCCCTTGGGCAGGGATTTTGCTGAAGATTCCACACATCAGCTCTTCACAATGCAGCCTGGGGCTCCCGGCGAACTGTGAGGCCTCCTGAGGAGGTCAAGTCCTCCCACAGAGCTCACCGTCCGGCCATGACCCCACTTTCTGATCCTCATTGTCCAAACTAGCCAAAGTGACCTCCTTTCAGCTCCTACATGGGCAGGTCATGCTCCCAACAGGAGCCTGTTATCCCTCCCAGACTTCCTCAGGAAGACCCCACTGACCATCCCAGGCTTCTCCTTTCTCCCTGAGCTCCTGTCGCCTGCCCTCGCTACCCTGTCCCCTTGTTTGTGGGCTGTCCTCCACTAGAACACCAGTTCCCATAGGCAGGGGACTCTGTACTTCCAGACTCTGGAATAGTCCAGCCCAACAGTGTCCACACTCTAGGTCCTTACAGGTCTCAGCTGTGCTGGCCCTTGGGTGTGTCCCCTCCATCCAGCCTGATTCAGGTTCGCATCACTAGAGCTTCCCCTTAGCCCTCTAACTCGTGTGCTGACAGGAAACACCCTCACCAACCCTGTCCAAGGCCCCCAACTTCTCTGCTCCATCAACCACACACCCCAGCATCACACTGTCCCCCGGAGTCCAGGGTCAATCACCTCACTACAGGGGAAGGGCTCTGCTCTTCAAGCCCAATTTAGGAAGGCGGGCACACCAATCACAACAACCCCCCTCTCCCCTCCTCCAATGTGGTATCATGTTGAGTCCAAGCCTCTCTTTCTAGAAATGCTTGTATTGCAGAACGATTTGACCATTGACAATACACAGTACAATTTCATGGAGTCCACGCTACCTCCAGGACTGTATGGGGACTGGGGGCTGCTGAGAGGGATACTTATTTTTAATAAAATCAAAGTAGGAAATAGCCCCCAAATGCCAAAAACAGATACTCAACGCTAGTGGGCCTCAGGTGTGAGTGTGGGTTGGCCAGGGGCAGATTTTCCTAAGGTGAACTGATTCGGGGCCCAAAGCCATCAGGGGGCTTCTCCCACGTAAAGTAGATTCTGTTGCAGCAGGCCAGGTGCCTGGGGATGGGGAGAGCAGGCTGGAGAGACCTGTGCGTGGAGACAGAAAAGCCCTGGCCAGCTCCTCTCAGGCAGAGACAGAACTCCGGTCCCTCCCAGGGCCCTGCCTTGGACTCCTCTCTGCCAGCTCCTGGGCACGACACAGCGTTCCTAGCTGCAGGGGGAACATCCCAGAAAAAGGCAGGAGAGAGTGAGGAAAGGTAGGTTGTGCAGGCAGAGCCCCATCTCAGTGAATCAGGGTGGACGTCCCTTTTTTCTTTTTGTAAAATAGGTTTTATTGATTTTTCACAGAGATGAAGGGAGAGGGAAAGTCAGATACATCGATCAGCTGCCTCCTGCACACCCCACACCCCCCAATGGGGATGCTCGCAACCAAGGTACATGCCCTTGATGAGAACTGAACCCGGGACCTTTCATTCCATAGGCTGACGCTCTATCCACAGAACCAAACTGGCTTTTGCCCTTTTTTCTTTTTTAAAAATAAGAATGTAAGGTAGCGAGGGAGGAGATGAGAGAGAGAGAGAGAGAGAGAGAGAGAGAGAGAGAGAGAGAGAGAGAAGAAGAGAGAGAGGAGGGAGAATGAATATGACTGGATGCCTCCCACACTAGAAGAAGAACCACAGTCACCCAGTCTTTATTCCAAGACCTTGGGCAGTAATGCAAAATAAGTCAATATTAGACAAGCGTTTTTCTCCATTCTGCTATCCCATCTGAAGCACAGAAAGTTTAGGATTCCCCACAGTATCTAGTAACTCTACATGTTGACAGTTCAGAACTATGCTTGCAAATCATCCCAGGCAGTGAGCAGAACCAACGAAATTGAAGATACAAAACCAAAAACGCCGTTACAAAAACATCATAAAGCAGTGCACAGCAAGCTGTTTTCAGGTTGGTGAAATGGAACCCGAAACAATTTGTGACAGCATAAGGTGAGGACCACAATATCCCTGAGAGAGGTAGCTCTTGTTAGCTGAGGATGGGGGGCTTTAGATGGATCCTGGGTCAGGTGCATTTCCTAGTCAGAGAGAAAGAAATGAAGATCCTGCCGAGAGGTCAGAATATTCATAATTCACTTAAGCACATGGGAGAACAAAGAAGTCCTTTCCCTGAGCATGCGGGGATGGTGACTGATGCACACCGTTCAGGTGAGCCAGGTGGTAGAGATCACTTCAGCCACAAATATTGGCGGTGACATCAATGAGGTGGAGTCCTTGGAAGTTAGCAAATGCAATGCAGCTCCTTCAAGCCTCACTTCTACCTCATACTTATGAGAAATTTCCCACAGTGTATGATCAGATAAGAGGGGTTTGTACTCAGATGCATGGATTTAAGTCTCCTTCAGTGTTGTAGAGTGAGAAAGATAAAACATTCCCTGCACATTTAAGGACTTTCTCCAGCATGAACTCTCAAATGTCTAATAAGGCTAGGTTTGTAGCGAAAACATTTCCCACATTCACTGCATTCATGAGGCTTTTCTCCAGTGTGACTTCTGTGGTGTTCCATAAGCTTGGATCTTTGGCTGAAGGACTTTCCACAATCACTACACTCATACGGCTTTTCTCCTGTGTGAGTTCTCTTGTGGTAAAGGAGGTGACTACTGCTCCTAAAAGATTTTCCACATTCACTACATTCATAAGGCTTCTCACCAGTGTGATGTCTCCTGTGTATAGTAAGTGAATTGCCATGCCTAAAGGACTTTCCACAATCAGTACACTCATACGGCTTTTCTCCAGTATGCACTCTGTGGTGCTGAATGAGGGTAAACTTTTGCCTAAAGGACTTCCCACAATCACTACAATCAAAAGGTTTTTCACCAGTGTGAACCCTCTGATGTTGGGTGAGATGACAGCTTTGACTGAAGGACTTTCCACAATCAGTACACTCATAGGGCTTTTGTCCACTGTGAAGTCTAAGGTGTATAGTAAAGCAAGACCTTTGATGAAAGAGCTTCCCACAGTCACTACACTCGTAAGAGTTTTCTCTACTGTGACCTCTTTGATGATATGTGAGAGCTGAGGATTGCCTGAAGGACTTTCCACAATCAGTACACTCATACGGCTTTTCTCCAGTGTGAATTCTGTAGTGTTTAATGAAGGTTAACTTTTCTCTAAAGGACTTCCCACAGTCACTACATACAAAAGGTTTCTCACCAGTGTAAATCCTCTTGCGTTGACTGAGGTTAGAGCTTTCACTGAAGGCCTTCTTACTATCACTATCTTCATATGGATTTCCTCCAGCATGAACGCTTCTATGTCGATTGAGGTTACAGATGCGGCTAAAAACTTTCCCACACTTGTTACACTCATAAATATTTTCTCCAGAACAGATTGCCTGATGTTGTACAAATTCCTGGTTGTGGCTGGCAGCTTTTTCACCTTCGCTCCCATCATAATGACATTTTTCACTGAGAAATTCCTGTGAAACGTCTCTGCCTCTGTGTAGCTCCTCAGCGTTGAGAGGGGTCTGGTGATGGAGAAGCTCTGAGCTGGCTGGGAAGACTTTCCCAAACTCCCTACTGGTTGAAGGCACCCAAGGCGAGTAGAAGCTGCACCTGGTCACAAATGAGACCCTGTGCACAGCTTCTTTCCAGGGCTTCTCTCCACTGCCATCCCTCTGTTGCTGGTGAGGGTTTGCACTGAAACAGAAGTCTCTCACACATGTGTCAATGAAGAAGGCTTTCTGCTCAAAGTCTGCTGCTTGTGACTCAGTCAGGTACAGAATAGCTTTTAACACAGAGAAACACTGCTTACACAGATGGGTCTTCTGGGTTGCTGGACCTGTCTTAGAAGCTCTGACCTGTGTCTCTACTTGTACAGATATGCTCTTCTCAGGACAGACCTCCTCATCTGTTTTATGCCAACAACCTGAAAACAGAGAAATGCTGAGGAACTGAGGGTTGCCTGTGGTGACAGGGGGAAGTCCCATTGCTAAAGTGTTTTGCACATAATACATGGATTCCATGCAATTGTCTGAAAATAAGAAATGTCTGGGAAGGGTTAATAAGAGGCTGCTGTAAAGGTCTGGGCCTTTGAAGATTACAAAACAGGAAAGACCTCATCAAAAATATGACACAAAGATGGTAAGCACCTCACGGAAGAGAAGCCAGGTCTCCAGCTAAGTCTTCTGCTAACAACATTCAGCAGGGCTCGACTGCTGGTGAAGGGGCAAGCTGTGCATGAGGCTGGCAAGGCTGTATCAGTGCTTCTCTCTAATCACTGATGTTCCTATCCCTCTTTCCTCCCTTCCTCTCTGAAATCAATGGGGGGGGGGGGGGGGGGGAGAGAAGAATGCAGAGGTAGCAGTGCAGAGGAACAGGAGATACAAAAAGTCCAAATGGTGAAGGTAGGCAAAAGTCAGGAAGTCGCACATTAAATGACAAGTCAGCAGAGTGGCAAGAAAAGGAAGAAATGAGATGTGGCCAGTGGCACTTGCATCTAAACACTAGAACATCAGGGTATTTCTGGTATAATCTCAACACCGCCCGTGTGGCATACCTTCCCCCAGGTACCACTGAGCAAGGCCAGGCCTCCTCTGAGATCATCCTGCATGTGCACCTGTGAAAAAAAACAGGGTTCTCCCTGCGCTTCTACCGTACAAGTACACAAACCTAACTATTCTGAGTATCACTGAAGGACAACAGAGGTGAGCAGCCAGCACTGGCCCTGACCAACACAGCTTGCAATAGTATTCAGGGAACAGAATATGACAAACAATTGACAGAGGGTTTTTTAAGAACAGCCCATGGTTCATGTAAGTAAAGACCATAACCTGGCACAGGCAGTCACACAGAGCCTTTAGCTAGAGGAAGAGGGCAGAAGCGGAAGCCACTGGGTGGACACAGTCACTGTACTGGGAAGAGGTAGTGCAAGGTGGCACCTATAAGCTGTTTGCAAGGCTCCTGACTCCCAGCACTTCCTGCACTTTTAAAATTATAAATATATTTTATTGATTTTGTACAGAGAGGAAAGGAAAGGAATAGAGTGTTAGGAACATCAATGAGAAGGAAACATCAATCAGCTGCCTCCTGCACAGACACTACTAGGGATGTGCCCACAACCAAGGTACATGCCCTTGACCAGAATTGAACCTGGGACCCTGCAGTCTGCAGGCCGACGCTCCATCCACTAAGCCAAACCGGTTAGTGCTTCCTACACTTTTTGAGGCAACTTGTGTTATGGATGTTCATGGGGTATGGACACTCCACACAGCTCACCACTGGCAGCCACAGAACATTTAACAAGAATGTGGGGGGATTAGCAGAGCCCCCGCTGTGGTCTGGCTGTGAAAGAGAGAAAGCTACATCTGGAGAGTAAAGGGAAAAATGGGCATCACCTCAGGACACTGGGACAAGGTGAAGGTCTTACCTACAGATGAGACAAGTGCAAACACTTCCAGCATCACGTCGCAGTACAGAAGTCTCTGAGCCTCATCAAGGAGCCCCCACTCCTCTTGGGAGAAGGCAATGGCCACGTCCTCAAAGTCCATATCCTGTCACAATGGAGAGTTCATTCCATCATCAGCTTCTCTCCTAAGATTCCAAGTCTTTCATACTCCCCACCCACCACATCCATCTCTTCCCTCTACTCCCCACATCAGAGCAGATACCAGGCCTTTGTCCCAACAAAGTCACTCTATCCTTCTAATCCTGACACTGTGTCTTCCCACAATAATAAGGGCAGATGGGCAAATAGTTGACACCTGTGCTCTGGAACGCACATGTAGGCCACACTGCCCCTTGTCAATCACAGTGATGTCACCAACATAGGATAGGGAGAGATGTTGGCCATAAAGAGAGAGTGAGTGATTTGACAACGGCCTTGTCAGGCAATACCCTTGTAGTGGCCCAAATTGTACCTCGAAGACACTAAAATCATGGCACTACACGTCACCTTTTCAATCCAAATTCCAGTTTGCAGAGGCCATCACTTTGCACTACCTGCTGCACATAATTATTTAAACCTCACCTCTCTCACACAGCTTCATTCCCAGAGGCACTATTTCAAAGATAACACCCACATGGGGTGAAAGGGATGTTTTTATTTCATAATCATCAACTTTTCCAAAACTGTAACTCATCACCTCTATAATGTATTTCTCTCTCACCATCTCCTTTCCCCAGGCCAGTAGAGATATTCAAGCCCAGGTTACACTGTTGTCTGCTGTCTCATTCCTGTGTCATCCTCAACAGCAACAGGCATGTTTGCACATATATGACATCTAAGCTCTGGAACTCGTACACAACACCACAAATCCCTCTTTTCAGGAAACTAGCCTAAAATTCCCCTTATTGTATGATGCAGATCCCACCCAAAATGGACTCACCCTTCATCCGCTCTTATATCAATATCAGGGCCCCATGGCCATCAATTCACACTCCCTGTGCACGTGCACATCACTCTCCCACACCTTCTCACACCTGCACTCCCACAGCCCAGCCCCCATAGGCATTTCCTTGGCCTCTTAGTCATTTCTCAGCATGTGTGGTCCAGAGAATGTTTGCCAAATTCAAACAGGATCCAGTACTGCCCAGGTGCTGAGAGTCCACCCTCATAGAGGGAGCTTTGAGTCCTTCTACGAAGGCCTCTCTATGACTGGTTTTCTCTCAACCTCATCTATTGAGAACCACAATCAGATTTCAGATACCCAGACCAACTCCCCTGGTGCTGCACTTGATGTCCCTTCACCAGGCACAGCCAACATCTCTCCACTTATCCGTCACTCAAGTCCCAGCTCCAATGGCCCTCTGCACTAAGTCCAGTGAGTCTCACAGGTGACCACTCAGGAGCCTAAGCTGCCTTAACTGGTTTCGCTCAGTGGATAGAGTATCGTCCTGCAGACTGAAGGGTCCTGTGTTTGATTCCTGCCAAGGGCACATGTCCAGGTTTCAGGCTCCACCCCCAGTGTGGGATGTGCAGGAGGCAGCAGATCAACGATGTTTCTCTCTCTCTCTCCCTCTCTCTCTCTCCCTCCGTCCCTCCCTCTCTGAAATCAATAAAATAAAAATAAAAATAAAAACAAATAAAGGCATTGGCCACTGGGAAACTATTATCTCTCTCCTGATACTCTACATGGCCATTCCTCCCCTTTGATGTGTTGTATGACACCCACTTCCCACAATCAGGAGTCCCAGTAAGAAACCAGTCCCCCCCCCGCCCCCCCCAGACAAACACTGTCCCTGTGAGCTACTAAGACCACTACCATCCTGACCACGATTCCCTGTATTAAAGTGACTCACAGCCCTGGCTCACGTGACTGAATTGGTTGAGCATCGACCCATGCACAGAGAGGTGGCAGGCCTCAGTCCTGCTCAGGTCACATGCTTGGGTTGTGGGCTGGATCCATACAATGGCTTGTGCGGGCAGCAACAGACCCGTTTCTTGCTCATCACTGTTTGTCTCTATTCCTCCCCCTTCCTTTCTATATTTAAAATCAATTAAAAGTGTTTATGTTTGTGTGTGTGTGTGTGTGTGTGTGTGTGTGTGTGTGTGTGTATGTGTATGATGGTTCCTGAACCAGCTCAGCCTTTGCACATCCTGGTACCTTTTCCTGGGGGGGGGGGGGGGGGGGGAACCTCCCACATCTCACTCCACCCGTTGTCAAAACCAGGGTCCACTTCCTAACGCCCTAGTCGAGGCCTTGGGACTCTGGGCTGAGTGTCTGCAGGTCCCAGGACAGGAGGAGGGGCTGGGCAGCCCCAGGACCCACAACCTCAGAGGCCACATGAGTGTGAGGCCCTGACATGAGCCCCACAGACCAGCCCCCTGAGCGGCTCTGCACCCGCAGGAACCTGTGGGAACTGAAGGTGTTGAGGGCCTGGCACCCACCGCCAGGACCCAGGGGCTCAGGTCCGAGGTCACGTGACCAGGAGATGCCCGCATCCCAGTGTTGTTCACAGCCACCCCCAGCCCCGTCCCCTGAGGAGAGTAACCGGAAACCGGAAACCTCCTCTCCTCCTTGCTGTCGCCTTTACACACAGACCCGCCTCCCGGTCCGTCCCCCACGGCCTCCCCGGCGGCATCGCAGCCCGTCGGCCTCCTCCCCCCTCCCCCCTGTGTCCCCCACGGGCACTCACTGCTCTGGGCGCTGCGACCCGGGCTGCGGGGCCTGAGCGGCGCCGGCCCCGAGGCGGGAGGGCCGATGGGGGGACGCTGTCGGCGGAGAGGAGGCTCCACAGGCCTCAGACCGCCCTGCCCAGCGGGACGCGGCCCCCAGTCTCCTCCTCCTGGCGATCGGCTGCGCTGAAGACTGTGAGCCGGTGAACAGTTAGAAAAAGTCAAAATGTCCGCCAGGAGGAGGACACCGGAAGTCCCGCCCTAACAGGATGCGGAGGACTTTTATTGTCACTTGCGTGTGCGCGTTGCTTTCTGGGTAATGTAGTTTTCTCCACCGCCCAGGCGAGGGCTAGCTTTCCAGCCCAGGAACTTGAGGAACCAGGTGTTGTGGTGCTGCAGTGGCGCTGGGGGAGGAGGAGATGGGACCCGAGGCTGGTTCTTGGGACAGACGGACAGACCAGAGATCCCCCAAAGATTATATACAACGGGGAAATGAGAGACATCTGTAACACCATCAACCAAAAAAAAAAAAAAAATTTTTTTTTAATGGTTCAAAAGATGATAGCCCAGCTGGTGTTGGGCCAACCTATGATCCAGGAAGTCAGGATTCTATTCCTGGTCATAGCAATAGACATGGGTCAGGGCTTTGATTCCCAGTATGGAGGGGACTTGCAGGAGGCAGGTAATCAGTGATTCTCTCTCATTATTGATGTTTCTCTCTCTCTTCCTCTGTATACATGTACACATATACACATGTACACATATATGTATGTATGTAAAGTATATACAGCCCTAGCTGGTTTGGCTCAATGGATAGAGCTTCAGCCTGCGGAGTGAAAGGTCCCAGGTTCAATTCCAGCCAAGGGCACATGCCTGGGTTGGGGGCTCAATCCCCAGTGCGGGGCATGAAGGAGGCAACCGATCAATGATTCTCTCTCATCATTGATGTTTCTCTCTCCCTCTCTCTTCCTCTCTAAAAGTCAATAAAATATATTATAAAAAATAAAGTATACACATATATGTACAGCTCATGGACATAGACAATAATGTGGTGAGCTCCGACAAGCAATGGGGGTAGAGTAGAGGGAGGCAGAGGAGGAGCGGGAAGGGGAAATGGGGGGAGGCATCTGTAATTGCTTCAAAAATTAAAAACAATACTGTGCCCATCAGGTGTGGCTCAATGGGTGACGGTGGACCCATGAACCAAGAGATCACTGGTTCAATTCCCGGTAGGGCACATGCCCAGGTTGGGGGCTTGATCCAAGTAGAGGGTAGGCAGGAGGCAGCTGATCAATGATTCTCATCTTTGATGTTTCTCCTTCTCCCCCCCATCTCTCTAGAAAATCAATGAAACTTTTTAAAAATATATATATATTTTATTGATTTTTTACAGCGCGGAAGGGAGAGGGATAGAAAGTCAGAAACATCGATGAGAGAAACATTGATCAGCTGCCTCTTGCACGCCCCCTACTGGGGATGTGCCCGCAGCCCAGGTACATGCCCTTGACCAGAATCAAACCCGGGATCCTTCAGTCCGCAGTCCGACGCTTTATCCACTGAGCCAAACCGGTCTCGGCATCAATGAAACATTGTTATTTTTATATTTAAAAATATATTTTTATTGATTTCAGAGAGGAAATTAGATGAGGAGGAAGACAGAAACATCAATGATGAGAGGGAATCATTGATTGCCTCCTGCACCTGGGACTGAGCTCAAAACCCAGGCATGGGTTTGTGTCTGGCATTATTTTTACATTCACCGCTATGGTGAAAACTTTTTCCACCAATAAATTCCTGAGGAATTTCACTGCCACTGTGTGGGTCCTCAATGTTAGGAGTGGGCTGGTGGTGAAGACGATATGTGATGTCTGGGAAGTCCTCCCCAACCTCATTACTGGTTGAATGCACCCAAGATAAGGAGAAGTTGATCTTGGACTCAAAAGAAGCCATGTTCACACCTCTGTCCAGGGTTTCTATTCACTAGTATCCCTCTGTTGCTGGTGAAGATTTTCACTCCAAGAGAAATCTCTCACACATGCATCACTGAAAAGTGCTTTCTGCACAAATTTAGTTGCTTCTAACTCAATCAGATGCAGAATATCTTTTTTTTTAAATATATTTTATTGATTTTTTACAGAGGGGAAGGGAGCAGGATAGAAAGTCAGAAACATCGACGAGAGAGAAACATCGATCAGCTGCCTCTTGCACACCCCCCACTGGGGATGTGCCCGCAGCCACGGTACATGCCCTTGACCGGAATCGAACCCGGGACCCTTCAGTCCGCAGTTTGACGCTCTATCCACTGAGCCAAACCGGTCTCGGCAGATGCAGAATATCTTTTTAAAAATATATATTTTATTGATTTTTTACAGAGTGGAAGGGAGAGGGATAGAAAGTCAGAAACATCGACGAGAGAGAAACATCGATCAGCTGCCTCTTGCATGCCCCCCACTGGGGATGTGCCCGCAGCCAAGGTACATGCCCTTCACCTGAAAGTACCTTTTGTTACATTTCAGTGATAAATATACCTAAATAAAGCATTATAAAGTACTTCCAAATAAGGATCTAGACATTCCTGTCTTGTTGGAAAATTAAAATGACAACCCTATATGGGCTCTACCATCTCTCTCCTAATTTGTTCAGTGGAAGCAAATACTGGCAAGCAGTGAAGACTATTGCCATCAGAATCAATAAAAATGACTAGTTACAAAAGACTCAGCCTGGGACTCATTACAGGATTAGTTTTGAGTTCTTCCCTGCTGAGCACACCTTGAGGTGAACACACCCTAGAGAAGCCACAAAAATCTACAAAACTCTTCATTTCCTCTGCCAATGACTTCAGTCACAAGAAACAATCATGGAGATCCTGAGAATGTCTGTACACAAAGATCACAGAATCCAATGACCCTGACCATTTGTGGATAATGTTCAGAAGAGTCACTTTTCATCTAATTTACTCCAGTTTTTCCTACTCACTATTTAAAAAACTATATATCTTTATTGATTTCACAGAGAAAGGGAGAGTGAGAGAGAGATAAAAACATGAATGATCAAGCCTGCAACCCAGGCATGTGCCCTTAACTGGAACTGAACCTGGGACCCTTCAGTCTACAGGCTGACATTCTATCCACTGAGCCAAATCAGTTAGGGCCCCACTCACTATAAATAGGGTGTTTCTTTCCTAATTGTGGTTCCACGTAACCCTCAGAAACTTACAAGGAGTGACACCGGCGTATGAAATTTTGCATATCATGGAATATAGGCTCCTTTGCACTACATGGGGAGGAGTTCCACTAACCATTGCTGAGAATTAGGTAACACCTGTGAACAGACAATATAATTTGTATTGTTCACACAAGCCTCTTCTTCAAGGTGACCTTTGACCTCAACAAAAATTGAGGCATCGGGCTACAAATTAGGACACAAACTCATGCAGACTTCTGTCAAGGCCTTGGCAGCAATGCAAAATGAGCCAATATTGGACCAAGAGTGATTTTCTTCCATCATTGCTGTCCCTTTCAAAGCATGGAACATTTGGAATACACACATTATCTGTTCACCTCTAGATGCCGACAGATCACAACTGTGCTGTCAAATCATGCCAGTGAGTGAATGGAACCAACAAAATTACCCCTGAATCCAAAATAGCTTATTTTCAACCCCTGGTTGGAAAGTGCAGAGACCACAAGGGCTCTGAGCTTTGCCCAGATGCTTAGGTTTTATTTTTATTTTTTTAAATGTCTTTATTGATTAAGGTATTACTTATGTGTCCTTATTTCCCCATTACAACCCCCCCCCTCATTCATGCCCCCACCCGCCTGTTGTCTTGTGTCCATTTTCTAGGCGTATATGCATGCAAGTCCTTTCATTGATCTCTCCCCTTTATCCCCACTGTCCCCTACCTTCCCTGAGGATTGACTTTCTGATTGATGTTTCTCTGTCTCTGGATCTATTTTTGTTCATCAGTTTATGTTGTTCATTATGTTCCACAAGAGTGAGACCATGTGATATTTATCTTTCTCTTCCTGAGTTATTTCACTTTGCATAATACTTTCCATCTCCATTCATGTTGTTGCAAATGCTAAGATCTCTCCCTCCCTCCCTTCCTCCCTCTCTCTCTTTACCACAGCATAGTATTCCATTGTGTAGATGTACCACAGATTTTTAATCCACTCATCTACAGATGGGCATTTAGGCTGTTTCCAAATCTTAGCTATAGTGAATTGTGCTGCTATGAACATAGGGGTGCATATATCCTTTCTGGTTCGTGTTTCTAGTTTCTTGGGATATATTCTAGAAGTGAAATTACTGGGTCAAATGAGAGTTCCATTTTTTGAGGAAACTCCATACTGTTCTCCAGATGCTAAACTTAAGGTTTTAGTCCCAGGGTACACTTATGTCGTCATCCCGGAAAGTGACTGTGAAGCTCAGACCCAGTGCCCCCCTCCACACTGACAGCAGGCACCCCTCCCTCCTGTTCTCTCTCTGTGTGCTCTGCCCCCATGAGAACCCTACTGGCTGGTTCACCACGGGGTCCCCAGCTGTGTGGGTGGTCACATGTGTAGACAGATTTGGTGAAAAACAGACACAAAGGTGTTGATTGGAGAGAGAGAGGACGCTGGGAAGAGAGGGAAACACCCATTTGTTGTTTCACTGTTTATATATTCCTGGTTAAGGGCATATGCCTGGGTTGTGAACTCGGTTCCCAGTAGGGGGCGTGCAGGAGGCAGCCGATCAATGATTCTCTTTCATCATTGATGTTTCTCCTGTCCTTTCCTCTCTGAACTCAATAAAAACATATTAAAATAAAAAGAAAAGAGTGATAATCATGCCTACAGTAGATGAAGGCTGAAAATTAAAAAAAAAAAAGTGGAGAAGCTGGTTAGCAAGGAAGATTAACCTAAAAGCATATCTTACAAGTGGGATTTAATTGTCTTTAGGATTAAATTTGAGAAAAACACACTGAGCTCAGCTCTTTAGCATCCAACCAGGAACCAAGAGGTTGTTGGTTCAAATTCCAGACAGAGCACATGACCGCGTTGCAAGCCAGATCTCCAGTGTGGGTTGTGCTGGATGCAGCCAGAGGGTGATATTCCTCTTGCTCTTCTATGTTTCTCTCTATATCAATCTTCCTTCCTCTCTCTAAAAGCAATAAAAACAGATTTTAAGGTAAGTAAATAGGGAGCCGCTGTGAAAGCTGTTGGTGGCTCAGCTGTGTCCTGCTCTTTGCTCTTCAGTGCCACCTTTCTCAGCCAAAATCTCCAGGAGCCTCGCAGCTGCGCTGGCAAAATCTGCCTTCACCCACTGGGCAACCTCTGGGCCACTGGTCACTTCATGGGCAAAAAGAGTCTGGAGCCCCCTGGCTCATCCTGAATAGAGAGAGCTCCCCACATCTCTCTGGGGGACCAGAGACTGCAGATGAGTCATGATCTGCTCAGCATCCTCCCGCTGAAGCAGCTCTGAGCATGATCCCCAGCGGCCCAGCACTTCACACCCTGTACAGGAGGCCGCTGGTGCACATGCTGCACAAGTGATGCCATTAATGAGGAAGATGCAACAACGTGGCTTAGACTGTACGCACCCGGGAAGGTGCTGAAGGGGACCTAATAGTGGCCCTATCTGGATGTAAGTTCTGGGCTCAAAGCTCTATTACTGCATTAGTGTGATACTCATCAGGTCAAACACAAATTACATCCCTGATTAGCCTTTGCTTCCCTTTTGAAGTGAATAAAACCCTGCTCTTTACAAAATAAATAGATAAATAAATTTCTGGAAAACAATTTTACTTCCAGTATTCAAAACCTATGGTTCCATATGGCAAAGAAGTCATGGAGTCACTGAGGAATGAGTGAAATTCAAACATATGTATTAGATGCTAATACATAGTAGACAGGACCCCATTAGGTTAAAATAATACATTTATTTAAACAATTTGAAAAGATTCTGAGCTGACATTTTAACAAAAGACATAAAGACAGTATAAATAAATGCATGAAAAAACACACTCTCCATAAAATTTTCTTAGATAAATGGAATTAAAACAAAAGTGAGTTCACACTATATTCATTTCCAGGACTACTATGTAAAAAGGTTAACAATTGTATGTGCTGGCAGGGTAGCAGAAAAACTGGAATTTTTATATACAGTAGGTTAGTGGGAAGGCAAATAGAATGACCCTTCTGGGTTACAGCCCCATATATCTTAAATGTAAAACATTCACATACATGGCAACAGTTTGAGAAGTAAAACATACATCTATATAGAGAACTGAAGGCAATATTACCAGCAGATTTATTTATAATACTCCAAACCTAAAAATAACCAAAACCGTAGATAGACCAATAGATAAAGTGGGTATCCAGATGACACAGTATTACTCAGCAATAAAACAATTAACTATCCACATAAACATTAGTGTTGAATCTCAAAATAGCTGTGTGGCATGGAAGAAACCAGTATCTGTTAAAGACTGCACCACTTATAATGCTTATAAACTTATGAACAATATGAACTATTCTATTGTAAATGGAGGAAAACCATGACTGAATGGAGGGCCAGGAAAGGCAGAGAGATGACTAGTATAAAGGGCAGTAGGAAAACACAGGATGTGGCACAAGTAGGTGTAGATTGCTGGTATGGAAATGAATGCAATTAATAATAATACAAGAAGAAATTCTTCCCTGCCAGTGTACCTCACTCTTCTTTGCTGGGCATCATCTCTTGCCCTGGAAGTCACGGGTCCCATTCCTGCCTGGATGCCCTGTAGGTGGCGTACAGGAGGCAGAAGTTATCTGCATCTTTTCCATATCGCCATTTCTCATTCTGTCTCCCACCATCTCTTTCTAAAAAGTCAACAAATTATTTTAAAGAAATATAAAATAGTTATTTAAAAAAAGAGAATAAACTCAGTTTTGCATACTCACATCTATAAGCCTACTTTCCCCCTAACCTGTATATGGGTGAGAGAGAACTTTATTTCACAAGTGATTGTTTTATAGCTTGATCCATAGACCCAAACTCACAAAAGTACACATGAGAAAAGGACACTTTATTACATTTCAGTTATTAAAAAAAACTTAAATAAAGCCTTAAAATACTTTTAAATGAAGACCTAGATATTCCTGTCTTGTTAGAAAATTAAAATGGGAACCCTAAATGGGCTCTACCATCTCTTTCCTAATTTCCTGAGAGGAACAGCCTTGTCTCAATGGCAGCAAATATTGCAAAGCAGTGAAGATTATTGCTACGGGAATCAACAGGAATACTGACTGGTTATAAAAGACATATCCTGGGACTGATTATAGGCTTATCCTTCCTCTAGCTTTGAGGTCTTGCCTGCTAAGCAAACCCTGAGGTGAACACCCTAGATGGGTGAGGGGAATAAAAAAAACTATTACGTTATTTTTTTTCTGCCAATTATTCCAGCCACAGGAAATAGTGATGGAGGTCCTGAGAATGTACACAAAGATCACACAAGCCACAGCCCACTGACCATTTGTACATAAGGTTGAGAAGAGGCACTTTCATCTAATTTACTCCAGTCTTTCCTACTCACTATGAACACAGTGTTTCTGTCCTAATTGTGGTTCAATCTAAATCTCAATGTCTTACAGCAAATGATACCACCCAATGAAATTTTATACATTATGGCACATGGCTCTTTTACAGTATGTGGGGAAGAATCCCCCAAAATAGTGCTGAAAGTTATATAATAAAGTTGTAAACGAAGAATATAATTCATATTACTCACAGAAGCACTACAAAGGCCTCTTTTTTTCTGGATGACTGAGACGGCACCAATATTACAGGCACCAGACTGCAAATTAGAACTTCAGGGAGACTTTCTCTCAAGGCTTTGGTCAGCAACACAAAATAAGGCAATATTGGACAAAGAGTGCTGTTCTGAAATCATGCTGTGCTCCCACAATTATAAAAATTTAACACCCCACTATATCTGTTTACCTCTCCATGCTGACAGACCACTATTTTACTTTTTTACCACCCCAAAAAAATAAATGAATCAACAAAATTAAAGGCACAAGGGCAAAAACATCTTTACAAAATCATAAACCAGAACAGAGGACAGCAAGAGTTTTGCAAGTTGGTGAATTGGAACCTGAAGCAATTCATCACAGCATAAAGTGAGAACCACATGTTCCTGAAAGTGGTAGCACTTCTTTACTGTGGATGGGTGCTCTGCATGAAACCTGGGTCAGGTCAATTCCCTACTCAGAGAGAAAGGAATGAAGATACAGCCAAGAGCTCAGAGTATTCATAAATTTCTCAAATACAAGGTAGAACACAGAATTCATTTTCCCTGAGCACACAGGGGTGGTGACTGATGTACTGTTCAGGTGAGCCAGGTGGTAGAGAAGGTCACTTCAGCCCCAAATCCTCACAGTGACATCAATGAGGTAGGAGTCCTCAGAAGACAGAAAGTGCAATGCATATTCTTGAAGCCTCACTTGTACCTCAAACTTGTACATACCTACAGTGTATGTACACATAAGATGGATTTATACTCAGATAAATGGATTTAAATTTCCATCAGTGTTGCAGAGTGAGAAAGATAAAAGATCCTCGGCACAGTTAAGTCTTTTCTCCAATGTGAACTCTCAGATGTCTAACAATGCTAAGTTTGCAGCTAAAACATTTCCCACATTTACTACACTCATATGGTTTTTCTCTGGTATGAACTCTGTGGTGTTGAATGAGGGTAGACTAAAGAACTTTCCACAATCACTACATTCAAGAGGTTTGCACCAGTGTGAATTCTCTTGTGTTCAAAG
Organism: Antrozous pallidus; assembly: GCA_027563665.1. NCBI lineage: Eukaryota > Metazoa > Chordata > Mammalia > Chiroptera > Vespertilionidae > Antrozous > Antrozous pallidus. The sequence continues at coordinate 976,472 of CM050525.1, read as the reverse complement.
AGGTAATATCTTCTCTTGAAGGACTTCTGACAATCAGTACACTCATATAGTTTTTCTCCAGTGTGAACTCTCTTGTGGTTAAGGAGCGTATTATTGCTCCTAAAAGATTTCCCACAATCAGTACACTCATAGGATTTTTCTCCAGTGTGAATATGATGGTGTTCAGTGAGGTTAGAGTTTCACCTGAAGGACTTTCCACAATCACTACACTGACATGGCTTTTTTCCAGTGTGAACTCTCAGATGTCTAACAAGGCTAGGTTTCCATCTAAAACATTCCTCACATTTACTACACTCATGTGGCCTTTCTCCAGTGTGACCTCTGTGGTGCTCCATGAGCGAATGTATTTGTCTAAAGGACTTTCCACAATCACTACAATCATATGGCTTTTCTCCGGTATGAACTCTATGGTGTTCAATGAGGTTCCCCTTTTGTCTAAAGAACATCCCACAATCAATACATTCAAAAGGTTTTTCATCAGTGTGAATTCTCTTGTGTTCAGAAAGATGACAGCTTCTCCTAAAAGATTTCACACAATCAGTACACCCATAGGGTTTTTCTCCAATGTGAACATGGTGATATTTAGTGAGGTGAGAGCTTTGCCTGAAAGACTTTCTGCAATCACTACACTCATATGGCTTTTCTCCAATGTGAACTCTGTGGTGTGAAATGAAGTAGGACCTTTGTCCAAAGGACTTCCCACAATCAGCACACTCATAGGCCTTTTCTCTAGTGTGAGTTCTCCCATGTCCAATAAGGTGAAAGATTCGTTTAAAAACTTTCCCACATTTTTTGCACTGATATTTTACTTCTCCAGAACAGATACCCTGATTCTGAACAACTTTCTGGTTGTTGCTATCAAATTTTTCACAGTTACAAGCCATGTGAAGACTTTCTCCACCAACATACTCTGGTGAAATTTTACTGCTACTGTGTGGCTCCTCAGTGTTGAGAGGGACCTCCTGCTGGAAAAGATCTGAGGTGGTTGGGAAGACTTTCCCAACCTCCCTACTGCATGAAGGTGCAGCTGGTCACAAATGTGGCCATGTCCACAGCTTCTTTCCAGGGCTTCTCTCCACTGGCTTCTCTCTGTTGCTAGTAAGGATTCTCATTGAAACAGATATCTCTCACACATGTGTCAATGAAGAAGGCTTTCTGCTCAAAGTCTGCTGCTTGTGACCCAGTCAGGTTCAGAATATCTTTTAACACTGAGACACACGGCTTACACAGAAGGGTCCTCTGGGTTGTTGGAGCTATCTCAGAAGCTGACCTGTGACTCTCCTTGTCTAGATATGCTCTTCTCAGGACAGACCTCCCCCGCATCCCTTTTATGCCAACAACCTAAAATCAGAGAAATGAAGAGGAACTGATTGTTGACTGGGGTGACAGTGGAAGCCCCATTGCTAATGTGTTTTGTACAGAACACATGAGTTCTATTGCTTGAAAATAAGAGATCTGCAGGAAGGATTAATAAGCTGCTGTGAATATCTGGCCTCTGAAGGTCACAAAAGCAGAAAGATCTCATCGGAAACATGACACACACATTACAAGGTCTACATGTAAGAGAAGATGCATCTCCAACTCAATCTTCTGCTAAGAGTGCTCAGCGGGGCTGGTCTGCTGATGACAGGGGCAAGCTGTGCACAAGGTTGGTTATGTCTTATTCCAAGTATAATTCAATAAACAAATAGCAGATTTTCGAGGATTACTTAAGCATGAAGGTGCACCTTGTAATACATGTGCAGGTTCATGTCGGAGAATACTGCAGAGGGACAGCGATGCAAAAAGGCGAGAAATGTGAAAGTAGCCAAACGCCAGGAGTCACAGATAAAATGCAAGTCAGCAAAGTGTCAAGTATGAGAAAGAGAAGGCAGAAATGGGGTGTATCCAGTGGCACCTGCCCCTAAACACTAATGGAAATTAGCTAGTTCGTGGTACCATCCCAATCATCAACATTATGTTATACCTTTCTCCCAGTTGTCACTAAGTATTGTCAGACCTCCTCTGAGACCATCTTGCATGTTCAGCCTATGAGCAAACCAGGTTTCTCCCTGAATCTCCTACTCAACCGATACATAAACACTAAAAGACAATGGAGGGGAGCAGCCAGCTCTGGCCCAGAGCAATTTGGCCCACAATAGTACTCAGTGAAGGTAATATTACAAGAAACAACTGAAGATGGGTCTTGCAAGAATAGTCCATGGTTCATGTAGGTGAAGAACATAACCTAGCACAGGCTGCCATAAAGTACCTTTCCTGAGAGAAAAGGGGAAGAAGAAAATAACTGTGGGTGTTGTCACCCTCCCAGGGAGAGGAAGAGTAAGATGAGACCCATTAAGCTGCCTATAAGAATCCTGATCCCCAATTTTCTGCACTTTTTGAGGCAATGGGGGTGGGGGTAGGGATGTTCCTAGAGTCCATTGGTCAGGGCTCTCCACACAGTTCAACACAGGCAGCCACAACATATTTGACAAGACAGGGGCAGAAATGGGCAGAACCCGTGGTCTGGCAGTGGGAGAGAGAAAAGCATGTTTTGAGAATAAAGGAAGAAAGAACATCACCTCAGAACACTGGGATAATGTGAAACTCTTACCTGCAGATGAGACAAGTGCAAACACTTCAGCATGACATCGCAGTACAGAAGTCTCTGAGCCTCATCAAGGAGCCCCCACTCCTCCTGAGAGAAGGCAATGGCCATGTCCTCAAAGTCCATATCCAATTGCAATGGGGGCAGTTCAGTCCATGATCAACTTCTTAACTAGGCTTTTATTTTTGTGATCCTTCCCACTCTCCATATTCATCTGTTCCCTCTATTTCCCACATCACAGAAAATAGCAAGCCTTGCATTCACCAGAGTACTCTCGCCTTATATTCCTACTGATACTGTGTCTACCTATAGCAATAAAGCAGATGCTCAGATTGATTATATCTGACCTCAGGGCCTCACATTTAGGGTCAATGCAATGGGTGTCACCAATATAAGGTACAGATAAATGTTTGCCATGAGGAGAGATGAGGGTGATTTGACACTGGTCCTGTGGGTGCAAAATCCTTATTGTGCAGCACATTCTCCCCCCAAAACGGCATCACTGGTCACCCTTTCAACTCCAATCCCAGGGTGCTGAGGCCAACACTTTGTGCTACCTGTTCCACATAATTAATTTCTCACATACAGCTTCACTCCCAGAGTCACAACTTCAAAGACAACAGATGTATGCCAGGAAGTGGAGGGGATGTTTTCTAATCACCTACTTTTCATATTCTAACTCACCTCCTCTGTAATGTATTTCTCTTACCATTCTCCCTTCCCCAAATCAGTATAGATTTTCAAGCTCAGGGGCACTGATGTATGCTTTCCCATTCCTATTGGTCACTGTATCATCCCAACAACAACAGGCAGGTGTGCAACTATGTGACACCTAAATTCTGGACCTGGCATGTAGTGCCATGACAGGTATATTTGTAGGAATTACCCTAAAATTCTCCATGTTCTATCATCCAGTTATCACAATAAATGGAGTCAACCTACATTCCCTGTATGTCAACATCAGGGATCTGTGGCCATGATTTCACACACGCTCTCTTAAGAGCACATCACCCTTTCCCCCACACCTCTCATGCCTGCATTCCCATAGCCCCAGCTCCCATAGACATCTCCATGGTCTTAGTCATTACCCAGCCTGTGTGTTCCAGAGAATGCATGGCAAGTTCAAACAGTATCATGTACTGATCTGACTCAGAATGCCCACACCCAAGACCCAGCCTTCAGTTAAGCTATGAAGCCCTCCCTCCCAACTTTTTTCCTTCCACCTCACCTACTGAGAACCACATCAGATCTCACTTATCCAGAGCTGCTGCACTTGATGTCACTTCTCTACTCAAAGCCTTCAGTACTCAAGTCCCACTGCCTATGGCTCACAACCCTATTCCCAGTGAGTCTCTCAGATGCCCAATCAGGCCCATAGCAAGTCAACCAGACTGGATGCAACAAACCAAGCCACACAAAGGGTCACAAGAAATTCTGGTGAGTGTTTCGGAAGTAAATATGCACCTGTCAGAATTTCACCTTTTTTGAATTACTCTTCTACCTTAAAAAAAAAAAAAAAAAAAGTAGGTCTACAACTTTTCCCTGGTCCATACTCTTTACTATATTTTAAAGCAGTCTTCATCGTGAACTACTCCTCAGAGTTCCAGATGGTTATAAAACGGGCTCTGAAATATCTCATATCCTAATAGGAAAAACAAAAGATGTTGTATTCCTCATGAACATGACTTTTCCCACTATGAATTTCTCCATGTGAGTTGATGTGCTTTCATTTCAGCAGGTGCTAAACCCAAACCTTTACATCATCTCTGAATTTTACCACTCTAATTCTCAAAATTAGAAAACCCAGGTGGCCACACTTAAATCACTGACCCATAATGTAACTGCTTCTTCCACATCCACAACCACCATTGTGCTCCAGTTACCGTCACACTCACCAAGACCATCACAGAAGCTTCTGTCCTAGTCTTCCTACCACCGTCCTCACACCCATATTGTGCATCATGCTGCAGTCACAGGGAGTCTAATAAGACCTGGGACAGATCACCTGCTCTACTGCTCCCATTAACCGAATGACCCCATCCCCAGCAGAACAGAAACCCAAGTTATCACAAAGCTCCTCTAGACTTGATTCTTGTCCCACTGTGTCCAGTCCCTATTTTAATTTTTTTAAATATATATTTTATTGATTTTTTACAGAGAGGAAGGGAGAGGGATAGAAATTTAGAAACATGGATCAGCTGCCTCCTGCACACCCCCTACTGGGGATGTGCCCACAGCCAAGGTATATGCCCTTGCCCGGAATCAAACCTGGGACCTTTCAGTCTGCAGTCCAAAGCTCCATCCACTGAGCCAAACCGGTTCCGGCCAGTCCCTATTTTTAAACAATGGACACCTGCTGGTCCCTGTGTCAGCTTAGTCTTCACTTCAAGCCATTGTACATTCTGGAACCTATGCATGGAAGGTCCTACCACCCACAATTCCAATAGCTGTGAAACACAGGGGCCACTCATATGACCCTTGACCTGGATTTAGGATTCGGGGCTTGGTGTCCCTTCAAGGTCCCCAGGTCCAAGGTTCCTCGAGAAGAGAGGCTGGACATTCCCAGGACCCCACTACGTCAGAGGCCCCGATAGTGTGAGGCCCTGACATCAGTCACACAGACCAGCCCCCTGAGCGGCTCTGCAGGGGCTCAAGCCCGAGGTCACATGACCAGGAGAAGTCTTGCATCCCTCGGGGCTCCATGTCCCTCTGGGGTTCACACCCACCCCCAGCCCCGTCCCCTGAGGAGGAGAGTCAACTCCTCCCGGAAACCGGAAACCGCCTCTCCTCCTCTCTGTCGCCTTTACACACAGACCGGGCCTGGCTCTCCCCGCCTCCCGGTCCGTCAACCACGGCCTCCCCGGCGGCATCGCAGCCCGTCGCCATCCTCCCCACTTACCCCTGTGTCCCCACGGGCACTCACTGCTCTGGGCGCTGCGACCCGGGCTGCGGGGCCTGAGCGGCGCCTGCCCCGAGGCGGGAGGGCAGGTGGGGTACCCTGAAGGGACTCTGTCAGCCGAGGGGAGTCTGAGAGGCACGGACACCCCAGTCCCGGATGTTGGCGGTCAACCAGCCTCAGACCCTCCCTGCCCAGCGGGGACTCTGCCTCCCACGCCTCCTCCTCCGTGGGACCAACGTCCAACCTCAGCGCTGAAGCCCTGCGGGCCCATTAACGGAAGCCAAGCGGTCCACCAGAATACCGGAAGTTACACCTTAACCGGAAGCGGACCAAGCGGACCAGTTAATGGAAGCCAAAAACGTCTGCCAGGAAAAATACCGGAAGTCCCGCCTTAACCGGAAGCACAGGAATTTAAAAAGCGCTCCTGTGCTGAAGCGTGCGCATTGCCTTCTGGGTGATGTAGTTCGTCTCCCCCCCCCCCCCCCCCCCCCCCCCCCCCCCCCCCCCCCCCCCCCCCGCAGCCCAGGCTGTGTCCTCTGTGAGTGAAGGTGTGGCTGCCAGTGTAGCTGGGGAAGGAGGAGATGGGACCCGAGGCTGGTTCCTGGGACAGACGGACAGACCTCCCAGGGGAGGGGGACTGGGAGAGATCCCCCATGAACAGAGACACGGGGACATGGGAGACACCTGCAACACCTTCTACATTAAAATACATTTTATTTAGAAATATAACAGAGCTCAGCTGGGTCTCTCAGTGGTTGGACACCGATCTATGGACCGGGAGACCAGGTTCTGAAATATGGTAGCATTCGTCTCGGATGAAACTGCTGCTTGAATTTTGATCCTGCTTGCTGGCTTAAAGGAAAAAGCGTAGCTACTCCAGCTTCCAGACTGAGACCTTGAGGCCTACTACATAAATCTCTTTGTAGACCATAAAGGAGTCACCCAATGGCGCCAGGAGTTGAGCTGTACCTTTTGCTTTCGCAAGATAGGACTACATTCCCACGACCAGGATGATGTAAGGTTAGAGATAAGAAGCAGGCAACAGGGTCGATCATAGTCCACTGGCACTTCCCTACCCCGGATACGACCCTGCAGCCTGGTCCCCAAAACTAGAGCAATAAAATTTATGGTTCAGACCCCTTTGAATAGACTGCCTATACCTAGGGTGCTGTGGCCCTAAGTGTTTGGTCTCCACGTGGTGCCCTTGCAACCATCCTGGCCAGTTCGACAAATCCTTGTTTGCTTATTAGGAACTAACCTGCCTCCATGGTCACTTGCAAACTGGTCGTGCAAGTCGCCCCACAATAGTTCAATTGCTGGTCAGGCGCGTGCATGGGTGGTAGGCCCTGTGTCCAGTGGGCAGTGGACCAGGGGTCCTGGGTGGGGGGCAGCCAAATAGGGCTCCTCTGGGCGCTGTCCTGGCTGCTACCAGGCGAGGCGTGGGGAGTGGGCAGAGGGCAGGGACGAGGCCCCTTTCTGGGTCAGCAGGGAAGCCAGGGCCCCAGAGCGGCGGAGGCTCCAAGTCGCCCAAGGGTGCCTAATTCGGGGCCTTCTCTCTGGGCCTGTCCTTCCTCCTCCTCCTCCTGGAGCTGAGGCTGCTGGGTGGGGTGGTGTCTCCAGGGCCTCAATCCCTCCTGCTCACCCTCCACCTGCCCTTCGGACTGGAAGGCTGAAGTGATCTGTGTGTGGGGGCAGACACCTGGCTCCCGCCATGCAGGGCACCTGCACCAACCTCATTCTCTCCCCCCTGCACCCCCCCCCCCGTCCCTTTGGGCTCCCCACCTGCTCCTCCTCCAGGCACCTCCATTGCAGCCGTGGGCATCGAGGGCTACCTTGGGGCCCTGGAGTTTCAGGCTGTGTGAGGCGCAGCTGCAGGTCTGAGCCTGACCTTCCCCAGGACCTTATGCTGTAGGTGCTACCCCCTCACCCTTTACAGCTGCCTGCCTGCCACTCACTTCCTGCAGGCCTCCCAGTACCTACCGGAGGGGAGCTGGCACCCACATGACTCAGGATTCTGGGCTGTGTGTCTCCTCAAGGTCCCCAGGTCCCAGGGCTGGAAGATCACGGGACCTGTCTGGGCTCCTCTCTGCCAGCTCCTGGGCAGGAAACAGTGTGCCCAGCTTCAGCAGGAACATCCCAGGCAAAGGTAAGAAACAATAAGAGAAGGTGAGCTGTGCAGGCAGAGCCCCATATTAGGGAAGAACAGTGGATGGAGCAATTTGTTTTAATTAATTTATTTTTTAAAATATATATTTGATTTTCCATAGAGAAGAATGGAGAGGGGCAGAGTGTTTTAAACATTGATAAGAGAAACACTGATCAGCTGCCTCCTACACACCCCCTGCTGGCATGTACCTGCAACCGAATTGAACTTAGGATCCTTCAGTCCAAAGGCCAACACTATATCCATTGAGGAAAGAGGGAGGGGGATGAGAGAGAGAATCACAATGACTGGATGCCTCCCACACCAGGTGAAATGGTGGGCTGGGATCAAACCTGTAAAATACAACCACAAAGTCATGTGGTCTATATTTCAAGGCCGTGGGCAGTAATGCAAAGAAAATTGGACAAAGGATTTTCTACTGTCGAACTATCCTTTCTGAACCACAGAAAGTTTGAGATCTCCACAGTATCTGTTAAGTCTACATGCTGACAGATGAAAACTGTGTTTTCAAATCAACCCAGGCAGTGAATAGAACCAACAAAATTAAAGGTACAAAAGAAAAATCACAATTACAAAAACACCATGTACCAGAGCAGAGGACAGCAATCAGTTTGCAGCAATTCATCACAGAAGAAGGTGAGAATCACAATGTCCCTGAAAGAGGCAGCTCTTCTTAGCTGGGGACTGAATAAAATCTGGGTCAGGTCCATTTCCTTGTGAGAGAGAAAGGAATGAGGATCCTTCCAAGACCTCAGAGTATTCGTAATTCACTTAAGCACAAGGAAGGACACAGAATTCCTTCTCCCTGAGCACCGGGAGTGGTGACAGATGCACACTGTTCAGGTGAGCCAGGTAGTAGAGGAGGTTACTTCAGCCACAAATACTCGCAGTGACATCAATGAGGTGGGGTCCTTGGAAGTTAGCAAGTACAATACAGCTCCTTCAAGCCTCACTTGTATCTCAAACTTATGAGGAATTTCCCATAGTGCTTGTTCAGATAGGAAGGGTTTATATTCAGGTAAATGGATTTAAGTCTCCTTCAGTGTTGTAGACTGAGAAAGATAAAACATCCCCTGCACATTTAAGGCTTTTCTCTAATGTGAATTTTCAGATGTCTAACAAGGCTAGGTTTGCTGCTAAAAGTTTTCCCACATTTACTGCACCCATGAGGCCTTTCTCCAGTGTGACTTCTGTGGTGGTCCATGAGCGAACGTCTTTGTCTAAAGGACTTTCCACAATCACTACACTCATATGGCTTATCTCCTGTGTGACTTTTGTGGTGGTCCATGAGTGAACGTCTTTGTCTAAAGGACTTTCCACAATCACTACACTCATACGGCTTTTCTCCAGTGTGAACTCTGTGGTGTTTAATGAGATGCCCCTTTAGTCTAAAGAACTTCCCACAATCACTACATTCAAAAGATTTTTCACCAGTATGAATTCTCATGTGTTCAGAGAGGTGAAACTTTCTCCTGAAAAACTTCCCACAATCAGTACACTCATATGGCTTTTCTCCAGTGTGAACTGTCTTGTGGTTAAGGAGTGTACTACTGCTCCTAAAAGATTTTCCACAATCAGTACACTTATAGGGTTTTTCTCCAGTGTGAACTGTCTTGTGGTTAAGGAGGTTATTATTTCTCCTAAAAGATTTCCCACAATCAGTACACTCATAGGGTTTTTCTCCAGTGTGAACTGTCTTGTGATTTAGGAGGTTATTATTTCTCCTAAAAGATCTTCCACAATCAGCACACTCATAGGGTTTTTCTCCAGTATGAACTTTCTTGTGGTTAAGGAGGTTGTTATTTCTCCTAAAACATTTCCCACAATCGGAACACTCATAGGGTTTTTCTCCAGTGTGAACTCTGTGGTGTGAAATGAGGTTGGACCTTTGTCCAAAGGACTTCCCACAATCAGCACACTCATAAGGCTTTTTTCCAGTGTGAATTATTTTATGTTCAATGAGGTGAAAGTTTTGTTTAAAAACTTTCCCACATCTGTCACACTCATATTTCACTTCTCTAGAGCAGGGACCCTGATGCTGAACAAGTCTCTGGTTGTGGCTGCCAAATATCTCACAATTCCAAGTCTGGTTAAGACTTTTTCCAGTAAGAAATTCCTGTGAAATCTCACTGCCACTGTGTGGCTCCTCAGTGTTGAGAGGAGCCTGGTGCTGGAGAAGGTCTGAGATGGCAGGGAACCCTTTCCCAACCTCCATACTGTTTGAAGGCATCCAAGGTAAGTAGAAGGTGCAGGTGGACACAAACGAGGCCCTGTGCACAGCTTCATTCCAGGGCTTCTCTCCACTGGCTTCCCTCTTTTGCTGGTGAGGGTTTGCACTGAAACAGAAGTCTCTCACACATGCATCACTGAAGAAGGCTTTCTGCTCAAAGTCTCCAGCTTGTGACTCACACAAATGCAGAATATCTTTGAATATTGAGAAACACCACTTACACAGAAGGGTCCTCTGGGTTGCTGGAGATGTTGTAGAAGCCCTGAAGAGTGAATCTTCTTGTACAGGTATGCCCTGCTCAGGACAAACCTCCTCATCATACGTTTTATGCCAACAACCTGAAATCAGACAAATGGGGAGGAACTGATTGTTACCTGTGGTGACAAGGGAAGTACCACTGCTAAAGTGTTTTGCATATAACACATGGGTTCTATGCAATTGTCTGAAATTAACAGATGCGCAGTAAGGATTAATAAGAAGCTTCTAGGAAAGTCTCGGCCTCTGAAGGTCACAAAATAGGGAAGACCTCACCAGAAATATGACACATATATGGCATAAGAACCAAGCGGAAGAGAAGATGCTCCCCACTCAGAATTCTGCTAACAGTGCTCAGCAGGGATGGTCAGCTGATGACAGGGGCAAGCTGTGCAGAAGGTTGGTTATGTCTTATTCCAAGTAAAATTCAAAAAATGAGTAGCAGGAGTTTGAGGACTACTTAAGCATGCATGTGCACTTCATAACACATATGCAGGTCGCATGTAGGAGAATACAGTGCAGAGGGACAGGTGATGCAAAAAGGTGACAAATGTGAAGTAGCCAAAAGCCAGAGAATCACAGATGATATGCGAGTCAGCAACATGTCAACAATGGGAGAGAGAAGACAGAAATGGGGTGTATCCAGTGGCACCTGCCCCTAAACACTTTCGGAAATTAAGTTGGTTCCTGGTTCCATCTCCCCACCATCATTATGGCGTACCTTCCCAATTGTTACTCAGCATGGCCAGACCTCCTCTGAGACCATCTTGCATGTTCAGCCTATGAGCAAATCAGGTTTCTCCCTGAATCTCCTACTCAACCAACGCATAAACTCAAAATATTCCAAGTATTAATGAAAGACAATGGAGGAGAGTGGCCCAGATCAATTTGGCCCACAAGAATACTCAGTGAAGGTAATATTACAAAGAATAACTGAAGAAGGACCTTGCAAGAATAGCCCATGGTTCATGTAAGTGAAGAACAAAGGAGAAACCCAGATGGTGGCATAGATAAAAACCTAAACTGCTGCCTCGCACAACAATTCCAAAACTACAACTAAACGATAGAACGGACACCATCCAGAACAACAAGAAAGCTGGCTGAGTGGAAATTCTGCAACTAGAAGGAAGGAGAATAGTACACTGAGACTCAGAGGAGCTGCAAAAGGCTGAGTTATGGAGGCGTGCACAGAGGACTGGCGGCTGAATACATGCCTGGCTTTCTCAAGCAGGAGGAGATGGAAGCTCCCAAATGCACTAAACTCCAGTTCCAAGTGAGATTCTGGGAATCCAGACTCACTGGAGAACCTGGACTATCAGGAAAAGCGAAAACCAGGTAACTCATTTGGCTCAGTGGATAGAGCGTTGGCCTATGGACTGAAGGGTCCTAGGTTCAATTCTGGTCAAGGGCATGTACCTTCGTTGTGGGCACATCCTCAGTAGGGAGTGTGCAGGAGGAGCTGATTGGTGTTTTTCTCTCATCAATATTTCTAACTCTCTATTCCATTCTCCTCCTATCTGTAAAATATCATATATATACACACACACACACACACACACACACACACATATATATATATATACATACACACACACACACACACACACACACACACACACATTTTTTTTTTTTAAGAGAAAACTACATAGAAACTCAGGGGAGCTGCAGTAGGTGTAGGTCTGGAGGTGCGAGCGCACATACAGGGAGAAACTGGACTGTCTGGCCGAGGGCAAAACTTGAGGGTGGCTTTCTCTCAGAGGTGCTTGCAGAGATTATCGAGGGACACTGAGACCCAGATGCCCTATAGGGCAGGGCTGACGGGAAGCCAAGACTGTCTGCTCCACGTTGAGATTCTGCCCCATCCAAGCTGAGCCCAGAGGATTCTGCAATTTTGCAAGTCTTGTCTCATAAGTGTGTCTCCAGTCTCATAAGTTCTCCCAGCTTAGACACAGCTTACCCTCACAGCCAACTGGCCTGGATTTCAATTCCTCCCAGTGATACCAACAACAATTAAGACTTAACTACAACAAGGCTGTGCACACAGTCCACAAAAGGGGTGCACCAGGAGTGTCCACCTAGCCAAAAGTGGTTTGGCTCAGTGACTAGAGCGTCGGCTTGTGGACGGAAAGGTCCCAGGTTTGATTCAGGTCAAGGGCATGTACCTTGGTTGTGGGCACATCCCAAGTAGGGGGTGTAAAAGAGACAGCTGCTTGATGTTTCTCTCTCATCGATGTTTTTAACTTTCCCTCTCCCTTCCTCTCTGTAAAAATCAATAAAAACATATTTAAAAAAAAAAAAAGTGTCCACCTCAGGTAACTGGGTAGGCTGAGCCATTGGCCCCTACAGGATACCTAGCACACAACGCTACTCTACCAAATCAGGGAAGACGTGAAAATGCAAAGAAAAAGAAACAGATCACAAATGAAAGAAACGGAGGAACACAAATGACTAAATATAGAGTTCAAAACCACGATTATAAGGTTTTTCAAGAATTCCTAGAGCCGAAACCAGTTTGGCTCAGTGGATAGAGCGTTGGCCTGCGGACTGAGGGGGTCCCAGGTTCGATTCAGGTCAACTGCATGTACCTTGGCTGTGGGCACATCCCCAGTAGGGAGTGTGCAAGAGGCAGCTGATGAATGTTTCTGACTTTCTAGGTGGGGGAAAGGGGTGTGTGTGGGAGATGCGATAAGACACTGGACAAAAATTGTCCACCTTTGGATGAGGGAGGTAAGGGCACAGGGTGGGGTAGGAACAATGTGGAGGGGAGCTATGGGGGAAAAAAGAGGAACAATTGTAACAATCAGAACAATAAAGATTAAATTAAAAAAAAAACACCATTAACATTAAAATTATTTTTAACTAACAAACAAACAACAAAAAACGAACATAGCCTGGCACAGGCTGTCATAAAACATCTTTCCAGAGAGCAAGGGGGGAGAAGGGAATAAATGTGGGTATTGTCACCCTCCCGGGGAGAAGAGTAAGATGGAACCCATTAAGCTGCCGATTCCAGACACTTCCTGCACTTTTTGAGGCAATGGGTGTTATGGATGTTCATGGAGTCCATTCCTCAGGGCTCTCCACACAGTTCAGCACTGGCAGCTACAGTGCATTTGACAAGACAGAGGCAGAAATGAACAGAACCTGGGGTCTGGCTGTGGCAGAGAGAAAGCTGTTTTGAGAATAAAGGAAAAGAGGACATCACCTCAGGACACTGGCTCAATGTGAAGCTCTTACCTACAGATGAGACAAGTGCAAACACTTCCAGCATCACATCGCAGTACAGAAGCCTCTGAGCCTCATCAAGGAGCCCCCACTCCTCCTGAGAGAAGGCGATGGCCACGTCCTCGAAGTCCATATCCTGTCATAAGGGAGATATTTCAGTCCATGATCAGCTTCTCTCCTAGGCTTTTACTTTCATCATAACTCCCCACTGTCCATATCCATCTGCTCCCTCTACTCTCCCATTACAGAAAATAGCAGACTTTGCATCCACCAGTGTTACTTTCTCCTTATATTCCTACTGATACTGTGTCTTCCCACAGCAATAAAGAAGATGCCCAGATTGATTATACCACATCTGGGCCTCACATTTATGGTCAATGCAATGGTTGGCACCAACTTAGGGTACAGACAAATGTTGGCCATAAAGAGAAATAGGAATGATTTGACACTGGTGTTGTGGAGTGATATCCTTGTCGTCCAACACATTCTCCCTCCAAGTCCCTGAAAAACACTGCATCACGGGTCACCCTTTTGAATCCAATCTTAGGGGGGGCTAAGGCCAACAGTCTGCGCTACCTGTTCCACATAATCCTTTGTATCCCACTTCTCTCATACAGCTTCATTCCCAGAGTCACAAATCAAAGATGACACATATATGCCATGTAGAGGTGGGGTTGTATTCCACTTCCCTTCTTTTCATATTCTAACTCACTTCCCCTGTAATGTACTTCTCTCTTACCCTTCTCCCTTCCCCAAGCCTGTAGAGATTTGCAAGCCCAGGTGACACTGATGTATGCTTTCCCATTCCTATTGATCACTGTGTCAGCCCAACAACAGCAGGCAGGTGTGCACCTATATGACACCTAAATAGTGGACCTGGCACGTAGTGCCACAACACCCGTCTTTCCAGGAATTATCCTAAAATTACCCATGTTGTATCATCCAGTTATCACAATAAATGGACTCAACATTCATTCCCTCTGTCAACATCAGGTATATGCGGCCATAAATTCACACACTCTTTCTAAGAGCACATCACTCCTTCCACCACACGTCTCTCTCACCTGCACTCCTGTAGCCCCAGATCCCATAGGTATTTCCTTGGTCTTACTCATTACTCAGCATGTGTGTTCCAGAGAATGTGTGGCAAATTCAAACAGTATCACGTACTAACCGGATTGTGAATGCCCACACCCAAGACATAGCCTACAGTTCTGCTATAAAGGCCTATCTCTCGATTGTTTTTTCTTCTACCTCACCTACTGAGATCTTGCTTATCCAGAGCTCACCTCTACTGCTGCTGCACTTGATGTCCCTTCTCCATTCACAGCGTTCATTACTCAAGTCCCCCTGCCTATGACCCTCTACCCCATGTCCTGTGAGACTCACACATGCCCACTAAGGCCCAGAAGCAAATCAACCAACTGGATGCAACACACCAGGGGTCACAAGAAATCCTGGTGAGTGCTAAAGGGATAAATACGCACCAGCCACAGCCTCACCTTTTTAGAATTACTCTTCTACTTCAAAAAAACAAAATAAAAAGGTTGCTGAATCCGGTTTGGCTCAGTAGATAGAACATTGGCCTGCAGATTGAGGAGTCCCAGGTTTGATTCTGGTCAGGGGCACATCCCCAGTAGGGGGTGTGCAGGAGGCAGCTGGTCGGTGTTTCTCCCTCATCAGTGTTTCTAATTTTCTATCCCTCACCCTTCTTTGTAAAAAATTAATAAAATGTATTAAAAACTTAAAAATAAAAAGGTGACCTACAACTCCTCTCTGCTCCATACACTTTTCTATTTTTTCAAGTAGTCTTCATCTTGAACTACTCCTCAGAGTTCCATATGGTACTGAAGTAGTCTCTGAAATTTCTCATATGGTAACAGGAAAAAGAAAAGATTTTATATTCCTTATGTACATGAATTTTCCCACTATGAATTTCTCCACACCAACTGTTGTTGCTTTTGTACCTTCAGGTGCGACATCCAAACCTTTACATCATGTTTGATTCTTATCACTCTCTCCAATCCTCAAAATTAGAAAATCCAAGTGACCACACCTAAATCCCTGACCCATAATGCAACTGCTTCTTCCCCATCCACAACCACCACTGTGCTCCAGTTACCATTACACTCATCAAGACCATCACAGCAGCTTCTATTGTAGTCGTTCTACCAGCCGTCCTCCCAGCCATATTGTGCATCATGCTGCAGTCATAGGGAGTCTAATGAGACCTGGGACACACCACCGGCTCTGCTGCTCCCATTACCCCAATGATCCCACCCTCGGCAGAACAGAAACCCAAGTTGTCACAAAGCTCCTCTGGACTTGATTCCTGTCCCACTGTTCCCAGTCCCTATTTTTAAACAATGGACACCTGCTGGTCCCTGTATCAGCTTAGTCTTCACTTCAAGCCATTGTACATTCTGGAACCTATGCATGAAAGGATTTACAATACACAATTCCACTGGATGCCAAAATCAGGTGCCACTCATATGAGCCTTGACCTGGACTTAGGATTCTGGGCTTGGTGTCCCTTCAAGGTCCCAAGGTCCAAAGTCACACGAGAAGACAGGCTGGACATTCCCAGGACCCCACTATCTCAGAGGCCCCGATAGTGTGAGGCCCTGACATCAGTCACACAGACCAGCCCCCTGAGCGGCTCTGCAGGGGCTCAGGCCCGAGGTCACGTGACCAGGAGAAGTCTTGCATCCCTCGCGGCTCCATGTCCCTCTGGGGTTCACACCCACCCCCAGCCCCGTCCCCGGAGGAGGAGAGTAACCTCCTCCCGGAAGCCGCCTCTCCTCCTCTCTGTCGCATTTACACACAGACCGGGTCTGGCTCTCCCCGCCTCCCGGTCCGTCCCCCACGGCCTCCTCCCCCCTCACCCCGTGTCCCCCACGGGCACTCACTGCTCTGGGCGCTGCGACCCGGGCTGCGGGGCCTGAGCGGCGCCGGCCCCGAGGCGGGAGGGCCGACGGGGGGACGCTGAGGGGACGCTGTCGGCGGAGAGGAGGCTCGGACGCCCCGATCCCGAAGGTCGCGGCTCCACAGGCCTCAGACCGCCCTGCCCAGCGGGACGCGGCCCCCACGTCTCCTCCTTCTGGCGATCGGGCACTGAAGTCTGTGAACCGGTGAACAGCCTGAGGAAGTCAAAATGTCCGCCGCGCGAGGAAGACACCGGAAGTCCCGCCCTAACCCGATGCGGAAGCCCTTTATTGCCACTTGCGTGTGCGCGTTGCCTTCTGGGTAATGTAGTTTTCTGCACCGCCCAGGCGAGGGCTAGCTTTCCAGCCCAGGAACTTGAGGAACCAGGTGTTGTGGTGCTGCCAGTGGCGCTGGGGAAGGAGGAGATGGGATCCGGGGCTGATCCCCTGGGACAGACGGACAGACCTCCAGGGGAAGGGGGACTGGGAGAGATCCCCTGTGAACAGAGACACGGGGACATGGGAGACATCTGTAACACCTTCAACAATAAAAAATACACATTTAAAAAATAATTCAAAAGAAGATAGCCCCGCTGGTATTGCCGAGTGGTTGAGTGACAAGCTATGATTCAGGAGGTCATGGTTGTATACCTGGTCATCGCATGTACATGGGTCGGAGGTTCAATTCCCAGTGTGGAGGGGACTTGCAGGAGGCAGCTAATCAATCAGTGATTCTCTCTTGTTATTGATGTTTCTCTCTCTTCTCTCTAAAATATATATTTTAGAGAGAGAGAGAGGAAGAGAGAGAGAGGTAAATATGCTAATTTGTCCATTATGGTGTCCCAGTCACAAGTCTTTGGATGGGCACCGGGGGCGGGGACTTGAGCTCCCAGTACTACAATCAGGCTAGCTGGGTGCATCTCTGCCCTCAGTTGAGCTGCATTCCTGCACCCGAGGCTAGGGACGTGTCACTGCCTGCGTGTGTCCCCTGTGCAATCCTGCTGTGAAGCTGCAGTCGCGGGGAGAGCTGGGGTTGCCTGGGAACCTCAGGCCATGCCCCCTGCCCTTCGAGGCTTGATGGGGGGACCACAGGCTGTGTGCCCTTCAACCAGTGTGGCTTAATGGGGTACATAAGCCCACACCCCCACCTCCCAGTAATGGGCCTGGACACCTCAGGCTTTGCACCCCCATGCCAGTACCAGGCTGAGGTACATCAGGCCACACTCCCCACCCTGTGGGTCTTTATGGGGTACCTCAAGCCTTGCCCCCAGCCCGTTGACCAGGTGGGAGGAACCTGAGGCCATGTACCCCCACCTGGCACCAGTCTAGGAGACCTGAGATCTTGCCCTGCCTCCAGTTACCAGGCCAGGAGACCTGAGGCTGCACCCCCCTGCCCAGCTCCTGAGGGTCAATGGGGTGACACTGAATTTTTGACCACTTGGGGGCAGCCCTCTTGTGTGTTGGAGTGATGGTCAATCTGTGTATTACTCTTTAATTAGACTGGATAGAGGCCTGGTGCATGGGTGGGGAGCAGCTGGTTTTCCCTGAAGGGTGTTCTGGACCAGGGTGGGGGTTCTCTTGGGGTGTGGGTCGGCCTGGGCAAGAAGCCTGTGGTGGTTTGCAGGCCGGCCACGGCCCCCAGCAACCCAAGCTGAGGCCTGGGATCTGGGATTAATTTATGTTCTACAATTGAAACTTTGTAGCCTAGAGCGGAGCCAAACCTTCTGCTTGCTCCCTGGTGACAGCCATTTCTGTTTGAAACTTTGTAGCCTAGAGTGGAGTCCTAGGTGCTAGGGCTGCAGAAGCTTGGCGTCCTCCATTGCCCTGGCATCTGCTCTCTCCTGCTCCCTGGCTGCCACCATTTCTGTTCAGATTATGTAACTTTTATAATTAAAACTTTGTAGCATTGAGTGAAGGCCGAGGCCAGAAACGGCAGGTGGAAAGCTTGGCTTCCTCTGTTGCCAGGGAAATCCAAGTCTCTCTCCTGCTCTCAGTTGTGGCAGCCATCTTGGTTGGGGTTTATTTGCATAATTTGTTCCTGATTGGCTGATGGGTGTAGCTTGATCAGAGATATGGTCAATTTGCATATTACTTTTATTAGATAGGATATAAATGTATATACATATAAGTCCTGGCTGGTTTGGCTCTGTGGATAGAGCATCAGCCTGTGGACTGAAGGGTACTGGTTTGATTCCAATTGGGGCACATGCCTGGGTTGCAGGCTCGATCCCCAGTAGGAGGCATGCAGGAGGCAGCTATTCAGTAATTCTCTATCATCATTGATGTTTCTATCTCTCTCCCTCTCCTTTAATCTCTGAAATCAATAAAAATATATTTTAACAAGGGTTTATACATATATACATCACCCATGGCACAGACAATAATGTGGTGAGCTCCTACAAGCAATGGGAGCAGGATAGGAGGCAGCTGATCAATAATTGTCCATCTTTGATGTTTCTAACTCTCCCTTTCTCTAAAAAAACAATAAAAACATTAAAAAAAAAAAAGGAATAGTGTTGCCCTATCCAGTTTGGATCAGTGGATAGAGCGTTGGTCTGTGGATTGAAGGGTCCCAGGTTCGATTCTGGTCAAGGGCATGTACCTCGATTGTGAGCACATCCCCAAGGGGGGGATGTGCAGGAGGAAGCTAATGGATGTTTCTGTCTCATTGATGTTCCTAACTCTTTATCCCTCTCCCTTCCTCTCTGCTTGAAAAAAAAAATCAATAAAATATATATATTTTTAAAAGATTGAATTGCCTCGCCCTAGCTGGTTTTACTCAGTGGGTATAGCACCAGCCTGTGGACCAAAGGGTCCCGAGTTTGATTCTAGTCAAGGGTGTGTACACGGGTTGCAAGCTTGATCCCATGCCCTGGTCAACGCAAGTGCAGGAGTCAACCATTTGATGTGTCTCTCTCACATGGATTTTTTTTAAGTATATTTTTTAAATTAATTTCAGAGAGGAAGGGTGATGGAAATAGAATTATCCTTGATGAACCCTAACTGGTTTGGCTCATTGGATAGAGCATCCACCAGTGGACTGAGGGGTCCCCGGTTCGATTCCGATCAGGGGCATGTGCCTTGGTTGCGGGCATATCCCAAGTGGGGAGTGTACAGGAGGCAGCTGTTCGATGCTTCTCGCTCATCAATGTTTCTGACTCTATCCCTCTCCATTCCTCTCTGTAAAACAAATAAAATCAATACAATATATTTTTTTTTAATAAAAGAAACATCCTTGATGAGAGAAAATAATTAAAAGGGATCCCTCCCGCACGACCCCTACTGGGAATGGAAGCCACACCAGGGCAGGTGCCTTCAACAGGAATTGAACCTGGGACCCTTCAGTCCACAAGCTGATGCTCTATTCACTGAGCCAAAACACTTAAGGCTCATGGATGTTTTACAAAAAGAAAAAAATATTGACTTGACTCAGTAACACCAAAGTGAGTGTGGCCACTCCAAATCCATGTAAGCAACACCATGCCTAGGTTTGTCTTTTATAGAGGATTTTCCAGGCATAACTGTGGGTCTAGGAAGCACCCTGGAGGGGGTTGGCCTGTAGTGTTTGATTTTTGACTGCATGCAGAAAGTTATTTCCCATGAGTCCAGATTTTGAGGGTACATTTATTCTGGGGATAATGAAAACAAGTAGGCATCAGGAGAGAACAAGCAGCAGCCGAGTGGGGCTCCTATGGCTCTAGGAACAATGTGGGAACTAAGTGAGCCAAAGTAGGGCTGTGGTCAGCTCTCTGGACAGAGTAAGGGAGGCCTTGAGTGCAGGTTCAGGGGCTCAGCCCCGGAGGAGCTACTGCTGCTCAGTGCTGCCCCCCCCCCCTTGCAGGTCAGGTGGAGACCCTTGAAAGTTTAAGTGGCTCAGTGGTTGAGCACTGACCTATGAACCAGGAGGTGAAGGTTCAATTCCCTTCCAGGGCACATGTCTAGGTTGTGCATTCAACGCCCAGTGGGGTACGGGGACATGCAAGAGGCAGATAATTAGTGATTCTTTCTTATCAGCGATGTTTCTATCTCTCCTTCTCCTTTCCCATCTGAAATCAATAAAAATATATTTAAAAAAATAAAATAACCGAAACCGGTTTGGCTCAATAGATAGAGCGTCGGCCTGTGGACTGAAAGGTTCCAGGTTTGATTCTGGTCAAGAGCATGTACCTTGGCTGCGGGCACATCCCCAACAGAGGGTGTGCAACAGGCAGCTGATCGATGTTTCTCTCTCATTGATGTTTCTGACTTTCTGTCCCTCTCCCTTCCTTTCTGTAAAAATTCAATAAAATATATTAAAAAATAAAATATTTTCCAAATATACAGCTTTACTTTGTTCACTTTCATATAAATTGCCCAATAGTGAATGTTCTATCCAATTGTTTTTTTAGGCAGTTGACTGCTGGAGTTCAGGTGTCCCAATGTATGAACTATTCACAGTTAATGGGGAGAAGAATTCCTGATCTGAGCTCTCCAGGTGAGACTCCACAAAATAAGATGTGTTGTTACCTAAAAGGAGTGGATCACATTTCTGTAACTGGGCTGATGGGAACAAAATACTGTTTAGAAATGTTGATGGACAATAATAGAATTAAGTAGTTAATTTTCACTTATAATCATATAGGAACTGTGTGTTGGACAAAAGCTTATTTTTTTTTATTTCCAGGCCCCACATCAGTGGAGTAACTGTGGAACTGGGAGGCCTAGATGAGTGGTCAGCAAACACATTAGTTAACAGAGCCAAATATCAACAGTACGATGATTGAAATTCCTTTTTAGAGCCAAATTTTTTAAACTTAAAGTATATAGGTCAGTACACTGTTATTGACTTAATTAGGGTACTCCTAAGCTGGCCTTTGCTAAAAACTCAAGGGGCCAATGAGCTGCATGGGACTCCCGAGTCCTAGTTTGCAGACCACTGTCCTAACCAGCCTGATTCTGTCGCAGTGCTCTCTGGGTAATGTAGCTTTCCCAGAGACCCAGAGGTGGGCTCATCCCAGCCAGTAACTTAGTAAGGTGTTGAGGCACAAGTGGTGCTTGGAGGACAAGATGGGAGTGGAGGTCTGCTTAACTGGTCCATACGGACAGATCTCTGAGAGGAGGGGGAAGGGAGGCCTGGGATAGATCCACCAAAGAAAATATATAAGGGGGAAAAGGGAGGTATCTGGAATACTATCAACAATAAAAAATACAGATATTGAAAAAAAATTAAATACTATAGCCCAGCTGGTATTGTTCAGTGGTTGAGTGTCAGCCTATGAACTAGGAGGTCATGGTTTTATTCATAGACAGGGCACATACATGGGTTGCAGGCTCAATTTCCAGGGAGAAGGGAGGTACAGGAAGCAGCCTATCTGTGATTGCCTCTCATCATTGATGTTCCTATCTCTCTCTTTCCTTCCTTCCTCTCTGAAATCAATTAAAACTATTTTTGAATGCATGATTAAAATCAATTGTACTTAAATCAAACTTTAAAATAGGTTTAAAATTCAGGGATCCCAATAATTTTTACTGTGTCATTATGAAAGTTCTGGGGGCATATTTGTTGTTACTGTATCAGTTTGTTGGAAATAAAATACAATGATGTGCTACTGAAATATCTCATCATGACAATGTTCAATGCTATTTTGGCTGTTTAAAACTGACTATGCTGAGACTATTTATGGCAGAGAAATTGATAAATACTGCAAATTTAGACTTCACTTAAGGTATTAATAAATCCTTTAAAATGCTTAAACTTAAATAAGAGTGGCTCTGAATGTTACAAGTGGAGATTAAATGTGTAAGTATATAAGTTCACTGGTACATAGCATTAAAACTGAGTCAAACAATTTTCCTTCAGGATTCAAGACCAATGCTTCCATAAACTTGGGTCACCGAGGAATGAGGGAAATTTAAGCAGATGTCTTAAATGCTGTACAGTCCTCTTTCAGTTAAAATAATAAATTTATTAAAGAATTTATAAAAGATTCTCAGCAGACATTTTAAAAAGGTAGATAAAGACAGTGCAAATAAATGTATGAAAAAATGTTCACCATAAGAAATTCTTAGGTAGATGGAATTAAAACAAAAGTGAGTTAACATTATATGCATTTCCGGTGTTACTATTTGAAAAAGTTACCCACTCTATGCCCTTGCAAGGTAACAGAAAAATTGGAACTTTTATGTTCTGTGGATTAGGGGAAAGGCAAAGGGAATGATTATATTGGCTCACAGTTCCCCATATCTTAAATATAAAACATTCACCTAAACAACAGTTTGATAAGTAAAACATATGTCTATACAGAGAACTGAATGCAAATAGTCTCAGAAGGTTTATTTATAATACTTCAAACTTGGAAATAAAAAAAAAACATAGATCAATAGATAAATTGATTATTCACAGAACACAGTATTACTCAGAAATAAGTAAATTATCTCTTCAAATAAGCATTTGGATTAAATCTCAAAATGACTGTGCACAAGGAGGAAGCCAGTATTTGTTAAGGATTATACACCAAGAAGTGCCTGTGAAATTATGAACAGTGTGAGCTATTCTATTGTAAAGAAAAGAAGGTCCTTGATGTTACAATAACTGCAAATCAATAAACGTGATACATCACATAAAAAAATGAGATAAAAATCACAGTCAGATCAATTGATGCAGAGCAAGCATGACAAAATCCAACTCCCTTTCTTGATAAAAACTCTCAACAAAGTGGGAATAGAAGGATCATACCTTAACATAATAAAATCTATATATGATAAACACACAGCTAACATCATACTCAAAGGACGAAAACTAAAACAATTTCCCCTAAGAACAGGAGCAAGACAGGGATGCCCACTCTCACCACTCCTGTTGGACATAGTACTGGAAGTATTAGCCACTGCAATTAGACAAGAAGAAGAAATAAAAGGCATCCAAATGGGAAAAGAAGTAGAGCTGTCCTTATTTGCAGATGACATGATATTGTACATAAAAAACCCCAAATGCTCCATCAAAAAATGAACAGACTTAATAAATGAATTCAGCAATGTAGGAGGATACAAAATTAATGCCAAGAAATCTATGGCATTTCTAACACTTCATCACACCAACAGTGAACTTACAGAAAGAGAAACTAAAAAAAGCAATCCCATTTACCATCGCACCAAAAAAAAAATTAAGATACTAAGGAATTAACCAAAGAGGTAAAAGACTTATACGTGGAAAACTATAGGACACTGAAAAAAAGAGATGGAGGAAGATGTGAACAGAGGAAGAACATACTATGTTCATGGATTTGGAGAATCAACATCATTAGAATGTCCATACTACCCAAAGCAATCTATAGATTCAATGCACTCCGCATTCAAATATCAATGGCATATTTCACAGACCTAGAAAGAACTCTCCAGCCGAGACCGGTTTGGCTCAGTGGATAGAGCGTCGGACTGCGGACTGAAGGGTCCCGGGTTCGATTCTGGCAAGGGCATGTACTTTGGCTGCGGGCACATCCCCAGTAGGGGGCTTGCAAGAGGCAGCTGGTCGATGTCTCTCTCTCATCGATGTTTCTGACTTTCTATCCCTCTCCCTTCCTCTCTGTAAAAAATCAATAAAATATATTTAAAAAAAAAAAAAAAAAAAAAAAAAAAAGAACTCTCCAAATATTCATCTGGAATAAAAAAAAAAAAAGACCCCAAATAGCCACAGCAATCCTGAGAAAGAAGAACAAAGTAGATGGGATCTCAATACAAGATTTCAAGCTGTATTGCAATGCCACTGTTATCAAAACTGCCTGGGACTGGCACAAGAACAGACATATCGATCAATGGAATAGAATAGAGAACCCAGAAATCGACCCAAATTACTATACTCAATTAATATTTCACAAAAGAGGCATGAACATACAATGGAATCAATCAGTCTCTTCAATAAATGGTGTTGGGAAAATTGGACAGATACATGCAAAAAAAATATGAAACTAAACCACCAATTTGCACCATACAGAAAAATAAACTCAAAGCACAGAAAATTTGAGATCACACCATATTGTTCACCTGTCCATACTGACAGAACCCAACTTTCCTTTCAATCATCGCATGAAGAAAACAGAATAAAATTAAAGGTACAGTAAGAAAAAGAAAAACCTGCCGAGACCGGTTTGGCTCAGTGGATAGAGCGTCGGACTGCAGACTGAGGGGTCCCGGGTTCGATTCTGGTCAAGGGCATGTGCTGTGGCTGCGGGCACATCCCCAGTGGGGGGCGTGCAAGAGGCAGCTGATCGATGTTTCTCTCTGATCGATGTTTCTGACTTTCTATCCCTCTCACTTCCGCTCTGTAAAAAATCAATAAAATATATTTAAAAAAAGAAAAACCTTTATATAAAGGTCATAAACCAGAGCAAGGGACAGAAAGAGGTATTCAGGTTGATGAATTGGGATCTGAAACACTTCATCACAGCCTGATGTGAGATCCACAATGTCCCTGAAAGAGGTAGCACTTAGCTGAGAATGGGTGCTCTGGATGCAATCTGGGTCAATTCTCTGGTCAGAAATAAAGGAATGAAGATTCGTCCAGGAGCTCAGAATATTCATAATTTTCTCAAGCACAACCACAGAGCATGCAGGGGTTGTGAGTGATGCACACTCTTCAGGTGAGCCAGGTGGTAGGGGTGAAAGAGCTCTTACACAAATTCAGTGACATCAGGTTGTAGGCCTGAGTAGATTAGCAAGTGCGATCCAGTTTCTGAAAGTGTCACTTATACCTGAAACTTAGGAGGCATCTAGCAGTATGTGTTCTGATAAAGGGGTTTGCATTCAGGTAAATGGGGATAAAGGCTTCTCCTCTGGTGTTTTTATTTTGAGTGAGAAAGTAAAACATTCCCTATACATTTAAAGTTTTTCTCCAGGGTGTTCTCTCAAGTGTTGAACGAGGGCATATTTGTAGCGAAAAGATTTCCCACATTCACTGCACTCATAAGGTTTTTCACCAGTATGAACTCTGAGGTGTTGAGTGAGGTGAGACCTTTGACTGAAGCACTTCCCACAATCACTACATCGATAAGGCTTTTCTCCAGTGTGAATTCTCTGGTGGGTAAGTAGGTAACAGTTGTACATAAAAGATTTCCCACATTCACTGCACTCATAACGTTTTCCTGCAGTGTGAACTGTGAGGTGTTGAATGAGGTTAGAGCTTTGACGGAAGCACTTCCCACAATCACTACATTGATGTGGCTTTTCTCCAGTGTGAACTCTCTTATGGATAAGGAGGTGAGTATTTTCTTTGAAAGATTTACCACATTCACTACAATTATATGATTTTTCTCCTGTGTGAACTCTCTGGTGTTTAATGAGGGAACGCCTTTCAAGGAAGGACTTTCCACATTCATTGCACTCATAAGGTTTTACTACAGTGTGAATTTTGCGGTGTCTACTCAGGTTAGAGTACTGACTGAAGGACATCCCACAATCACTACATTGATATGCTTTTTCTCCAGTGTGAACTGTCTGGTGGGTAAAGAGGACATATCTCCGACTAAATGACTTTCCACATTCACCACATTTGTAAGGCTTTTCTCCAGTGTGAACTCTCTTGTGGATAGAGAGGTCATAACTGCACCTAAATGACTTGCCACACTCACTGCATTTGTAAGGCTTTTCTCCAGTGTGAACTATTCTATGTCTATTGAGATTAGAGACATATGTAAAAACTTTCCCACATGTATTACACTCATATTTCACTTCTCCAGAGCAGACATCCTGATGTTGAACAAGGTTATGGTTGTGGCTGGCTGCTTTTTCACAATCATCCCATTGGTGACCGTTTTTTCTACTTAGAAATTCCACTGAAATCTCATTAGGACTTTGTGGCTCCTCAGTGTTGAGAGGGGCCTGGTGCTGGAGAATCTGTGAGATGGCTGCGAAGTCTTCCACAACCTCGCTACTGGTTGAAGGCAGCCCTGATAAGGATAAGCTGAACCTGGTCACAAATGAGGCCCTGTCCACAGCTTCTTTCCAGAGCTTCTCTCCACTGGCTTCCCTCTGTTGCTGATGAGGGCTTGCACCAAAACAGAAGTCTCTCACACATGCGTCACTAAAGAAGGATTTCTGCTCAAAGTCTGCTGCTTGTGACTCAGTCAGGTGCAGAATATCTTTGAGTACAGAGAAACACCTCCTGCAGAGATGGGTCCTCTGGGTTCCTGGAGCTGTCTTAGACGCAACGGCCTGTGACTCCCCTTGTACAGATACACTCTGCTCAGAACAGGCCTCTGCATCATGCGTTTTATGCCAACAACCTGAGAACAGAAAAATGGTGATGAAATAAATGTCTACTGTGATGATAGGGAGAAGTCTCATTACAGAACCGTGTTACACATAATACGTTGGTTCCATTATTTTGTCCGGCAGTAAAATATCTGAAAGAAAGATTGATAGCATGCTTCTGTGAAGATCTGGGCCTCTGAAGATCACCATATAGGGAAGACCTCAAACAAAATATGAAACAAACATGGCAAGCACCACATGGAACAGAAGCTGGAAACTCTGTTCATTCTTCTGCTAACAGTGTTCAACAGGGCTTGTTTGCTGCTGACATACAAATGTGTGCAGAATGTTGCCGACATCTTATTCCACATAAAATTAAATGAGAAGCTTGTGTCGGGTTCTATTGAAACTCTTCTGTGCACCTCATAAAACATATGCAAGTCAATATTTAAGAATACTAGAGAGAGAGCAGTTCAGAGGAACAGGTGATAGAAAAGGGGCAAAAAGGTGAAGGTAGCCAGAAACAAGGAAGGCACAGATTTAAAAAAGTCAGGGAAGTATCAAGCTTTGGAATGAAAAGGTAGAAATGAGCTGCTGCCAGAGGCACCTCAATCTAAACTCTGTTAAACATAAGCAGGTTCCTGGTATGATCTAAACATCACCCTTATGTCATACCTCCCCCCAGTTTCAAACAAGAGGGACATGCAGCCCTGACTCGTTTGGCTCAGTGGATACAGCATCTGTCCGTAGACAGAGGTTCTCAGGTTCGAAGTTTTCGTTCAAAGGCATGTGCCTGGGTTGCAGACACATCCCCAGGAAGCGGTGTGCAGGAGGCAGCTGATTGATATTTCTCTCTCACCAATGTTTCTAACTCTCCTCTCCGTAAAAAATCAATAAAATATATTAGAAAACAAAAAGAAGGCCAGGCAACCTTTTAGATCACTGGTTCTCAACCTTTTAAATACCGTGACCTTTTAATACAGTTCCTCATGTTGTAGCAACGAAAATAATTTTATGGTTGGGGGGTCACCGCAACATGAGGAAGTGTATTAAAGGGTCACGGCGTTATGAAGGCAGAGAACCACTGTTTTAGATCGTCCTGCCTGTTCACCCTGTGAATAAAACAGGGTTCTCCTTGCAACTTATACTATACAAGCACATAAAACACAAATATTCTGAGTTTTACTGACAGACAACAGAGGTGAGTAGCCAACTCAGTCCCAGAGCATGAAAGCATGCAGTAGTATTTAGGGAACAGAATATTACAAACAAGAGAAGGAGGACTTTCAAGAACCGCCGATGGTTCATGCAAGAAAAGCATAACCTGGCACAGTCAGTCACACAGAGCCTTTAGCTGGAGGAATGGTGCCAAAGTGGAAGCCGTGGATGTGGACATAGACACCCTCCCAGAAAGAAAAAGTGCAAGCTGGGCCCATTAAGCTGTTTGAAGAAATCCTGACACCCAGACACTTCCTGCCCTATCTGAGGCTCTGGGTGTGAGGGATATTCACAGAGTCCTTTGCTTTGGGCTCCCAACACACTCAGTATTGTCAGCCACAACACATTTGACAGGATAACGGGATAAAATAGAAGAGCACATGGTCTGGCTGTAAAAGAGAGAAAGCTGTTTTGAGAATAAAGGAAGGGAGAGAATCACTTCGGGACACTGGGACAATGTGAAGCTCTTACCTACAGATGAGACAAGTGCAAACACTTCCAGCATCACATGGCAGTACAGAAGTCTCTGAGCCTCATCAAGGAGCCCCCACTCCTCCTGAGAGAAGGCAATGGCCACGTCCTCAAAGTCCATATCCTGTCACAATGGGCACAGTTCAGTCCACGATCAGCTTCTCTCCTAAGCTTTACTTTCATCATATGTCCCACTCTTCATATCCATCTGCTGCCTCTACTCTACCAACACAGAAAATAGCAGACCTTGCATTCAATAGAGTCACTCTCTCCTTATATTCCTACCGCTACTGTGTATTCTCACAGCAATAAAGGGAGTTGTCCAGATTGATGATACCTGACCTCAGTGCCTAACATTTACCCTCAACACAATGGATGTCAAAACATAGGGTATGGATAAATGTTGGCCATAAAGAGAGATGTGAGTGATTTGTCACTAGACATGTGAGGCAATATCCTTGTTGTCCAGCAGAATCTCCTTCCCAATTCTAAGTTGCTGGGGCCAACACTCTGCACTACCTGTTTCACATAATTCTTTGTATGCACTTCTCTCATATAGCTTCATTCCCCAGAGCCACAGCTTCAAAGAAAACACATATATGCCATGGAGAGGAGGGGATGTTCCTAATCACCTTTTCAACAATCTAACTCACCTCCTCTGTAATTTATTTCTCTCTCAGCCTTATTCCCTCCCCACACCAGTAGATATTTTCAAACCCAGATGAGACTGATGTATGCTATCTCGTTTCTATTGATCACTGCATTAGCCCCAAAATACCCGTCTTTTCAGGAGTTAACCTAAAATTCCCCATGTTGTATCATCCAGTTATCACCAGAAATGGACTTAATCTTCATTCCCTCTATGTAAACATCAGGGATCTGTGGCCATTAACTCACACTCCTTCTTCCACACCTCTCTCACACCTGTACTCCCGCAGCACCAACTCCCATAGACATCTCCTTGATCTTAGTCATTACTCGGCCTGTGTGCTCCAGAGAATGCATGGCAAGTTCAAACAGTATCGAGTACTAACCTGACTCTGAATGCCCACACCAAGACACAGTCTTCAGTTCTGCTGTAAAGGCTTTCCTCCCAACTTGTTTTTTCTTCCACCTCCCTTAATGAGAACCCATCAATCAGTTATCCAGAGCCCACCTCTACTGCTGCTGCACTTGATGTCCTTTCTCCACTCGCAGCCTTTAATACTCAAATCCCACTGCCTACGGCCCTCTTCCCCATATTCTTCGAGGCTCACAGATTACCCACTCAGGCCCATAAACAAATAAACCAAACTGGATGCAACACACCAAGCCACACAAAGGGTCACAAGAAGTCCTGGTGAGTGTTTAAGAAGCCACAGTCCCACCATTTTTGAATTATTCTTATACCTTCAATAAATAAAAAAATAAAAAGGTGATCTACAATTCCTCCCTAGTCCATACTCTTTACTGTTTTTTTTAGTTTTTTTTATTAAGGAGTCTTCATCTTGAACTATTCCTCAGACTTCCAGATGATCATGAACTGGAATCTGAAATATCTCATATGCTAAAAGGAAAAAATAAAAGATTTCATATTCCTCATAGACATTACTTTTCCCACTAAGAATTTCTCTATGTCAGTTGACGGTGCTTTCATACCATCAGGTGCAAAACCAGACCCTTACATCATCTCTGATTCTTACCCCTCTCAATAATCCTTAAAAGTAGAAAATCCCGGTGGCCACAGCTAAATCACTGGTCCATGATGGAACTGGTTCTTCCACATCCCCAACCACCACTGTGCTCCCGTTACCATCACACTCACCAAGATCATCACAGCAGCTTCCATTGTAGTCTTACTACAACCGTACACACACCAATATTGTGCATCATGGTGCAGTCACAGGGAGTCTAATGAGACCTGGGACACATCACCTGCTCTACTGCTCCCATTACCCCAATCATCCCATCCCCGGCAGAAGAGAAACCCAAGTTGTCACAAAGCTCCTCTGGACTTGATTCCTGTCCCACTGTTTCCAGTTACTATTTTTTAAAACATGCACACCTGCTCTCCATGAAGCAGCTTATTCTTCACTTCAAGCCTTGGCACATTCTAGAACCTATGCATGGAAGGCCCTATCACACACAATTCCACTGGTTGTCAAAATCAGGTACCACTCATATGACCCGTGATCTGGACTTAGGGTTCTGAGCTTGGTGTCTTTTCAAGGTCCCCAGGTCCAAAGTTCCCCAAGAAGCATGACTGGACAGTCCTAGGACCCCCACTATGTCAGAGGCCACAATAGTGTGAGGCCCTGACATCACCCCCACAGGCAAGTCCCCTAAGCGGCTCCGCACCTGCAGGAACCTGTGGGGAACTAAGGCTTGGCACCCACCACCAGGACCCATGAGCGCAGGCCCGAGATCACGTGACCATGAGATGCCTGCACCCCTCAGGGTGGGTCCTCAGGGCGCATGCTTCCAGTATTTACAGGGTCCTCCTTCCCGCCCGCTCTGCTGTCCTCTCTTCTGTGGTCCGCTCTCAGAAAGCCAATCAGGAGCCCCAAACCAGGATGACAGGCTTTATTAGGGGGAAGAGACCTGCAGGGTTGTCTCACAAGGCAAGAACAGCAACACTTACAGAGGGGAACAGGCCTTTGGAGGGGAGACATGGGAAGGAATGGGGGCTTGGTGGAGTTGGCACACGCTGTTTGGTGGATTAATGTAGAGTCACACAGAGACAAGGGATGAGGGTATTTGTCAGGTGCTGATGGGTGGTTCAATGTACAGTCCATAGAAGGTGCCTGGTGAGGTCTTCAGGTGTGTCCGGGCCGCAGGTTACATCACACTCTGCCCACTAGAGGGCGGAAGGGAGACTCCATCAGGCTCTTCCTCTGGGCAGTGGTGAGGTGTTGAGAACCGCATCTCTCGGGGCTCCATGTCCCTCTGTGGTTCACACCCACCCCCAGCCCCGTCCCCTGAGGAGGAGAGTACCTTCCTCCCGGAAACCGGAAACCGCCTCTCCTCCTCTCTGTCGCCTTTACACACAGACCGGGCCTGGCTCTCCCCGCCTCCCCGGCGGCATCGCAGCCCGTCGCCCTCCTCCCCCCTCACCCCCTGTGTCCCCCACGGGCACTCACTGCTCTGGGCGCTGCGACCCGGGCTGCGGGGCCTGAGCGGCGCCGGCCCCGAGGCTGCAGGGCCGACGGGGGGACTCTGAGTAGACTCTGTCAGCCGAGGGGAGTCGGGGAGGCACGGGGACCCCAGTCCCGGGTGTTGGCGGTCAACCAGCCTCAGACTCTCTCTGCCCAGCGGGGACGCTGCCTCCCACGCCTCCTCCTCCGCTGGAACAACGTCCAAACGCAGCGATGAAGCCCTGCGGTCCGTTAACGGAAGCCAAGCGGTCCACCAGAATACCGGAAGTTACACCTTAACCGGAAGCGGACCAGGCAGGTCAGTTAATGGAAGCCAAAAACGTCTGCCAGGAAAATACCGGAAGTCCCGCCTTAACCGGAAGCACAGGAATTAAAAAAAACGCTCTTAACTGCGCTGAAGCGTGCGCATTGCCTTCTGGGTGATGTAGTTTCCACCCACCCACCCCCACCCCCACCCCCACCCCCAGCCCAGCCCTGTCTCTGTGAGTAAAGGTGTGGCTGCCAGTGGCGCTGTGGAAGGAGGAGATGGGACCCGAGGCTGGTTCCCTGGGAATGACGGACAGACCTCCCAGAGGAGTGGGGGGAGGACTGGATAGAACCTCCAAAGAACATATATACACGGGGGGAAATGAGAGACATAAGTAATATTATCAATGAGAAAAAAGTGCATGTTAAAAATATATCTTAGAAAAGAATATACTCTACCTGGTGTAACTGATTGGTTGAGCATCAACCTATGAATCAGGAGGTCACCATTCTATTCCCGGTCAGGACACATCCCTGGGTTGCCTGTTTAACTCCCAGAGACTTACAGGGACATATGCAAGAGGCAGTTAATTAGTGATTCTCCCTCATCATCGATGTTTATATTTCTTCCTCTCCTTCCGTTCTGAAATCAATCGATCAATCTAAATAAAAGAGTAATATGCAGAGAGAGAAACCAAGATGGCGGTATAGGTAAACACTTATAATGCTGCCTTGCACAACAATTTCAAAACTACAACTAAAAGACAAAATGGACATCATCCAGAACCACCAGAAAGCTGGCTGAATGGAAATTGTACAACTAGAAGGAGAGAGAATAGGACATTGAGACTCAGGTGTGGAGAGCAGAGGTGCAGAGACGTGGAGATGCGCACTCTTGGAAGGGTGGGCAGCTGAATACTCTCCTGGCTCTCTCGAACGGGCAGGGAGACAAAGGCTCCTCACTGCGCTGACTTCCAGTTCTCGGTGAGACTTGGGGAACCCAGACTCATACAGGGTGAAACTGAACTGTCAGGAGGAAGCACATTGAGACTCAGGGGAGCTGCAGAGGAGTGCACGAGCTCGCGGGGGGTGGGGTTGGGGGGGGTGGGCAGAAAGCTGAGCGCGTGGCTGGCTCTCTCATTTGGGAGGAAAACAAAATCTCCTGACTGCACTGTACTCCAGTTCTGGGTGAGATTTTGGGTATCTAGACTCATTTGGGGAGAAACTGGACTGTCGGGGAGTGGGCAAAACTAGAGGGCAGCTTTCTATCAGAGGTGGATGCAGCCACTGCTGCAGGATACTGAGACCTAGGGGCCCCTTAGGGCCTGGCTTCTGGGAAACCAAGGCTGTCTGCTCAGCCCCGAGACTCTGCCCCATCCAAGCTGAGCACAGAAGCTCTCCCAGCACAGACACAGCTGATCCTCACAGCCAATTGGCCTGGAGGTCAAACCCTCCCAGTGATACCAACAACAATCTAGTAGGCTTAACTACAACAAGGCAGTACAGGCCACAAAGGGGTGCACCAAGAGTATCCAAATCCACCTCAGGTAACTGGGGAGGCTAAGCCACTGTCACCTAGAGGACACCCATCACACAGAGCTACTAAGACAAATCAGGAAAGCAGCAAGAATGTGGAGACAAAGAAACACATCACAATCGAAAGATATGGAGCAGGAAAAAACAGCGACCAGTCATTGCCAAGTTCAGTCAATTTGCATATTAGCCTTTTATTATATAGGAGATATATATGTATGTGTATGTATTTAAATAAACTTACTGATTTCAGAGAGGGAGAATGAGAGAAACGTCAATGAAGAATCACTGATCGGTCACCTTCTGCATGCTCCCCAGATGGAATCGAAACTGGGACTCTTGAGTCCACAGGCTAACACTCTATCCACTGAACCAAGCTGGCCAGGACAAAACTATACTTAAAAATATACAGCTTTATTTTGTTCATTTTTCTTATAAATTGCACATTATGTTCTATCAAATTGTTTTTTTAGGCAGTTGACTGGTGGTGTTCAGGTGTCCCAATGTATGAACTATTCACAATCGATGGGGAGAATTCCTGATCTGAGCTCTGTAGGTGAGACTTCACAAAATATGTATTGTTACCCAAAAGGAACAGATCAACCCTAATGGGTTTGGCTTAACAATAAAAAAATGCAGATATTAAAATTTTTTCTTAAATACGATAGCCCAGCTGGTGTGGTTCAGTGGTTGAGCACACACCTATGAATCATTAGGTCATGGTTCTATTCATGGTCAGGTCACATACATGGGTTGCAGGCTCAATTCCCAGGGAGAAGGGAGGTACAGGAAGCACCCCATCAGTGCATCTCTCTCATTATTGGTGTTTCTCTTCCTCTCTGAAATCAATGAAATATATATTTAAATGTGTGTTTTTAGTCAATTATGCTTTTAAGTTTTAAATAATGTTTTACTATAGGATTAGAAATTTTTACTTACAAGAACATTAGGAATGTTCTTGAACATATGTGTTCCCACTGTATCAGAATGTGGGAAATAAAACATCATGATGTGCTACTGAAGTATCTTAATATGCCCATGTTCAGTGCCCTCATTTTGGAAGTTGGAAGCTAACAATAAGTATTTACACCAGGAAAATTGACAAATACTACAAACCTTGACTTCACTTCTTGTACTACTGAATGTTTAAACTTAGAAAAGAATGGGAAAGCATGTTAGCAATGCACATTAATGTATAAGTGTATCACAAAAGTGTGATTTAAATGGTCTTTAGAATTAAGTTTGTGGAAAACCCCTCCAGCCAGTGTCGCTCAGCCCTTGAGCGTGAAACAAGGAACCAAGAGGTTGTTGGTTTGAATCCTGGTCAGGACACATGCCTGGCTGCAAGCTTGATCTCCAATGTGGGTCATACACGATACACCCATAAACGATGCTCTTCTATCATCTTACTTCCTATCTAAAAGCCATTAAAACATGTATTTCTTTAAAAAATAAGTAAATTTGTGAAAAACAATTTCCAGTATTCAAAACCTATGGTTCTATATGGAGTCAAAGAACTCAGGGAGTCATTGAGGAATGAGAGAAGTTCAAACATATATCTTAGATTCTACACAGGACCGTTTTAGCTAAAAATAATAAATTTATTTAAACAATTTGAAAAAAAAAATTCTGAGCTGACATTTTAAAAAAATACATAAAGACACATGAGAAAACATTCTCCATAAAAATTTCTTAGATCAATGGAATTAAAATAAAAGTGAGTTATTAACACTGTCTTCATTTCGAAGAATACTATTTAAAAAGTTTAACCACTGCATGTGCTGGCAGGGTAGCAGAAAAACTGGGATTTTTATATACTGTGGGTAAGAAAGCAAAGAGAATGACTATTCTGGATCAGTTATGCATATCTTAAAAGTAAAACATCCACCTACATGGAAACAGTTTGAGAAGTAAAACATACATCTATATGGAGAACAGAAAGTAATATTCCCGGCAGATCTATTTATAATACCCCAAATCTGGAAATAGCCAATACCAAAGATAGACAAATAGATAAAGTAGGTATCCGTAGAACACACTGCCACTCTACTTTTACCTAAAGTAAGTATCCATAGAACACACTACTACTACATATAAACATTAGTATTGAATCACAAAATAATTGTGTAGCAACAAGGAAACCAGTATTTGTTAAAGACTGCACAACTTATAATGCTTACAAAATTATGAACAATATGAACTATTTTATTGTAATGGAAGGAAAATCCATGACAGCCTGAAGGGCCAAGAAAGGCAGAAAGAAGGGCAGTAGGAAGATACAGAATGTGGCAAAAGTAGGTGTAGAATTGTTGACATAAAAATTAATACAGTAATTAATAATAGCAGAAATGCTTCCCTGCCAGGATGCCTCAATTTGCTGGGCATTCATTCCTTCTCTAAAAGTCACAGGTTCCATTCCTTCATGGATGCCCTATAAGTGGTGTGCAGGAGGCAGTACTTAGCTGCATCTTTTCCATATCGCCATTTCTCATTCTGAGCCTCCTTCCCTCTCGTTCTAAAAAGTCAATAAATTATTTTAAAGATAAAAAAGAAAATAAATTCTTAGTTTTACAGAGTCACATCTCTAAGCCTACTTTCCCCCTAACCTGTATGTGGGTGAGAGATACGTTTATTTCACTATTTCACAAGTGATGGGTTTACAGCTTGATCCCTATGTACAAGTTCACAAAACAGTGCACATGAGAAAAGTACATTTTCTTACATTCCAGTTATAAAGGTACTGAAATAAAGCCTTAAAATACTTTCAAATAAAAACCTAGATTTTCCTTCTTGATAGGAAATTAAAATACCAATGCTATATTGGCTCCACCACCTCTTTCCTAACTTCCCGGGAGGACCAGCCTTGCCTCAGAGGCAGAAAATATTGTCAAGCAGTGAAGACTATGGCCATCAGAATCAACAGGAATGTTGACTCCGTTACAAAAGACACATCCTGGGACTGAATACAGTATTATCCTTCCTCTAGCGCTGAGGTCTTGCCTGCTGAGCAAACTGAGGGGAACACACTAGTTGGACGAAGGAAATCCAAAAAAACTGTTATATTGTTTATTCCTGCAAATTATTTCAGCCACAGAAGACAGGGTTGGAGGTTCTGAGAATGTCGGTACAGAAAAATCTCAGAAGCCACAGCCCACGACCATTTCTGGAAAAGGTTGAGAAGAGGTGCTTTTAATCAATTTTACTGTAGTATTTCCCACTCACTTTGAACACAGTGTCTCTCTACTAATTGTGGTTCAATATAGACCTCAGTGTCTCAAAACAAATGGCACCAGCTTATGAAATTTTATATATTATGGAAAATGGCTGCTTTATAGTATGTGGGAAGAAGCCCCCTAAACATTGCTATGGACTGTGAAATCCACACTGTGAACAGAGAATAGAATTCATGTTGTACACAGAAGCACTACAAAGTCCTCCTTTTCTGGGTGACCACTGACATCACCAATAGTAGACACACCAGGCTGCAAATTAGAACCACAAAATCATGCAGTCTTTCTTTCAAAATTTTGGAATGCAATGATTAAAAGCCAATAGTGGACAAGGAGTGATTTTCTGTCAGTATAGTGTGTCTTGAAAAGCAAAGAAAACTTGGGACCCCCACCATATCTGTTTACATATCTGTGCCAAAAGATCACAGCTTCCCTTTCAAGTCATCCCAGGGAGTCAACAGAATGATGAAAATTACAGAAATAAACAAAACAAAAAAAACACCTTTATATAAGTACCGTAAACCTGAAGAGAGGACACTAAGCAGATTGCAATAGTGACTTAGAACCTGAAGCAATTCATCACACCATAATGTGAGAACCATGTTCATGAAAGAGGTTGCACTTTGTAGCTGAGAATTGGTGCTCTGGCTACCCCCTGGGTCAGTTTCATTATCTAATCCAAGATAAACGAATGAAGATCCTATCAAAAGCTCAGAATAATCATCATTTCATCAAGCACAAGACACAACATAGAATATATTTCCCCTGAGCACACACGGTGGGGACAGGTGCACACTTTTTACGTGTCAGAGGTGAAATCTCTTCAGCCACAAATACTCACTGCAATATCAATCGGGTGGTAGGTCTGGGCATGTCAGCTAGTGCAATGGTATTCTAGCCTCACTTATTCCTGAAACACATGAGCAATCCAGCAGAGTGCATGTTCTATTAACAGGGAGCTTATGTTCAGATAAATAGGTCCCAAAGAATCACCTTCAGGAATGTTATTCTAAATGAGAAAAATAACACATTTTGTGCACATTTAAGGCTTCCCTCTAGTGTGAATTTTTTGGTGTTGAGTGAGGGCAGAGCCACGACTACATGACTTCCCACAATCACTACACTCATATGGCTTTTCTCTAGTGTGAATTCTATGGTGCTTATTTAAGTGAGATTTTTCACTGAAGGACTTCCCACATTCACTACACTCATAAGGCTTTTCTCCAGTGTGAACTCTGTGGTGGCGGATAAGGACAGACCTATCAATGAAACCTTTCCCACAATCATCACACTCATATGGCCTCTCTCCAGTATGAATTCTCTTGTGAATATGAAGGTAACTTTTGAACCGAAAAGATTTCCCACAATCACTGCACTCGTATGGCTTTTCTCCAGTGTGAACTCGCTGATGCTTAATGAGGGTAGAAGTATGACTGAAGGTCTTCCCACAATCTGCACACTCAAATGGCTTTTCTCCAGTATGAACTCTCTTGTGGACATGAAGGTGACGATTGAACCTAAAAGATTTCCCACAATCATTACACTCATATGGCTTTTCTCCAGTGTGAATTCTGTGGTGCTTACTTAAGCCAGCTATTTCACTGAAAGACTTCCCACATTCACTACACTCATAAGGCTTGTCTCTAGTGTGAACTCTGTAGTGGTGAATGAGGGTAGACTTATCAACGAAAGCCTTCCCACAATTATCACATGCATATGGTCTCTCTCCTGTATGAACTCTCTTGTGGATATAAAGTTGACTATTGAATCTATAAGATTTCCCACAGTCACTACACTCATATGGCTTTTCTCCAGAATGGACTCTCTGATGTTGAATGAGGCTTGAGCTACGACTGAAGGACTTCCCACAATCTGTACACTCATATGGCCTCTCTCCAGTATGAACTCTCCTGTGGTTAAGGAGGTGAGCATTTTTCCTAAAGGAATTTCCACAGTCACTACATGCATAAGGCTTTTCTCCACTGTGAATTTTCTTATGTTGAACTAGGTTAAAGCTATACCTGAAGGACTGCCCACAATCTGTACACTCATAAGGCCTCTCTCCAGTATGAACTCTCTTGTGCTTATGAAGTTGACTATTGTACCTAAAATATTTCCCACAATCACTACACTCAAATGGCTTTTCTCCAGAATGAACTCTCTGATGTTGAGTGAGGCTTGAGCTACGACTGAAGGACTTTCCACATTCTGCACACTTATATGGCTTTTCTCCAGTATGAACTCTCTTGTGGATATGAAGGTGACTATTGAACCTAAAAGATTTCCCACAATCACTACACTCAGCTGGTTTTTCTCCAGTGTGAACTCTCTGGTGCGTAACCATGCTACTTTTGCAGCTAAAAGATTTATCATATTCACTGCACTCACAAGATTTTTGTCCAGTATCAGCTCTGTGTTGAATGAGGATAGAGCTTTGTCTAAACAACGTCACACAATCAGCACATTCATAGGGATTTTCTCCAGTGTGAATTTCCTTTTTTTGACTGAGGTTCATGGTGCATGTAAAACATTTTCCACATTTGTTACCCTCATAATTCACTTCTCCAGAGCAGATGCCCTGACGTGGAACAACTTTCTGGTTGCTGCTGACAGCTTTTTCATATTCACCACAATGATGGTGACATTTTCCACTGAGAAATTCCTGTCCAATCTCACTGCTAATGTGTGGCTCCTCAGTCTTGAGAGGTTCTGGTTGCTGTGGAAGAGCTGAGATGGCAGGAAAGACTTTCCCAACCTCCCTATTGGTTGAAGGAACCCTTGTTAAGTGGAAGCTGAAACTGTTCACAAACGAGGCCCTGTCCATAGTTTCTTTCCAGGATTTCTCTCCACCGACAACCCTCTGTTGCTCATGAGGGTTTGCACTGAAACAGATGCCTCTCACACATGCATCACTGAAGAAGGCTTTCTGCTCAAAATCGGCTGCTTGTGACTCAGTCAGGTGCAGAATATCTTTGAACACTGAGATACACTTCTTACAGAGATGAGTCCTCTGAGTAGCTGGAGTTATCTCATAAGACCTGACCTTTGACTCTCCTTGTAGAGATACACAGTGCTGAGAATGTGTCGCCTTATCTTCCATTTTATGCCAACAACCTAAAAACAAAGAACGTAAAAAAAAAAAAAAAAGAATATTCACTGGTATCAGGGGGAAGTCATAATACAAAAGTGTATTCCACATACTATACTGTTTCCATGCAATTGTCTCAAAATACTGTATCTGCAGGAAAACTTAATAGGAGACTGCTATAAAATTATGGGCCTCTGAAGCTAACAAATCAGAAAAGACTTCAATAGAATTATGACAAAAAGATGGCAAACATCACATGGAAGTAGAATCTCCTGCTCATTGTTCTGCTAAGAGTGTCCACCTGTGCTTCTTTGCTGGTGACATGGGATGCCTCTGCAAGAGGACAGTTATGTCTGTTTCAAAGCTAAATTCAATAAACTAGAATCTGGTGTTGGAAGACTACTCATGCATATACACTGAGTGGCCAGATTACTATGATCTCTGAATGCATAATAATTTGGCCACGCAGTATACTTCTCTTGAGTATTTCATTTATATGATATCAAAGATACTGTAAATTGAGCACATGATCAGCTTTTCCCTTTGCATTTGCTGATAGAAAGCTCAGGGCCAATAAGTGGTTGATCTCCAGCAAAAGTCTGTAATACTTTTGGTACACATTTGAGATACAAATTCACTGAGTGGCCAGATTATTATGTGTTCAGAGATCATAATAACCGGGCCATTCAGTGTATTTCTCCCCCATAAAACAAGTGCAGGACAGTGTTTGTGAACACTGCACAGAGAGCAGTGCAGAGAAACAGGTCATATAAAAAGGCCACAAAAGGTGAAGATAGCCAACAGTCTGATGAAATGACAAGTCAGCAAACTGTCAAGTAAGAAAAGGTAGAAATGAGTTGTGGCCAGTGGCACCTGCACCTAAACAATGTTGCCTGGAGCACACTCATGGTATAATCTGAACACAGCACTGGTACCATACCTTCCCTCAGTTGACACTCAGAAGTGCCCAGCCTTCTCTGACTCCACTGTGCATATTCATCATGAGAAAACACCATGTTCTCATTGTACCTTCTATCATACAAATACTTGGAACCTAAATATTCTGAGTATTCATGAAGGACAACAGAGGTGAGCAGCAATCCCTGGCCCAGAGCACCTTGGCATGCAATAGTATTTGATGAAACTAGAGACCCGTGGCAGGAAGATTCCTGCAAGAATAGGGCTTCCTGCAACCTGAGCAAAGTTCCCTCCCTTCTCCCTGCCCCACTGGCTTGTTTCTCTGCAGCTTTGGTCCCTTCTGCAGTGGTTCCTTCCTTCTACACCTTCTTCTGCGCCAGGCTATGAAAATTAACTGCCATCTTGGTTGGGTTAATTTGTATACTTGTTCTGATTGGTTAGTGGGTGTGGCTTGTGGGTGTGGTGAGGGTGTGGTCAATTTGCATGTTACTCTTTTATTAGATATTACAGATAATAATTGACAGAGGGCCTTAGAAGAACTGCTCATGTTTCATGTAAGTAAAGACCATAACTTTGCTCAGGCAGTCACCAAAGGACCTTAAGCTCGAGGGAAGGGACAAAAGTGGAAGCCATGGATGGGGACATGGTAAACCTCCCAGGAAAAGGAAGAGCAAAGCGAACCTATTGATCTGTCTATAGAACTCCTGACTCCCAGACACTATCTGCACTTTGGGAGACAATGGGTTCTAGGGATGCTCGTGGAGCCCATTCCTCAAGACTCTCCATACAGCTCAGCACTAGCATCTGTAGTACGGTTGAAAACAAAGTGGGGAAAATAGCAGAGTCCATGGACTGGCTGTGGGAGAGAAAGAGCAACAGGTGGAGAATACAGGAAGAGAAGACACTACCTCAGGAAATGAGGAGAGATGTAAAGGGCTTACCGACAGATGAGACCAGTGCAAAAACTCCCAGCATCACATCGTAGTACAGAAGTCTCTGAGCCTCATCCAGGAGATCCCACTCCTCCAGAGAGAAGGCAATGGCCACGTCCTCAAAGTTCATATTCTGGCATGTTGGAGACAGTTCAGTCCATCATCAGCCTATCTCTCAAGATTTTACAGCCATCATCCTCCCAATTTAGTAGACCCCTCTACTCCCAACATCTGAAAATAAACCAGGTCTTCAAAGTCAGTCTGTCCTTGTATTCCTACAGACACTGTGCTTTCCCACAACAATAAGGCAGATGAGCAGATTGATACCTGTGCTCTCGGCCTCACATTGGGTCTGGTCAATAAGTGGTTGTCATGAACATAGGGAGGGAGAATTGTGGGCCATAAAGAGAGTGTGAGTAACCTGACACTGGTCTTATCAGGCATTGCCCTGGCAGTTCCCTGGATTGTTCCTCTAAGACACCAAAAAACAAGGCATCACAATTTACCCTTTCAATCTCAATCGAGGGTGCTGAGACCATCACTTTTCACTACCTGCTCCATATAATTCTTTGAAGCACACTTTCTCTCACATATCTTCATTCCCAGAGGCACAACTTCAAAGACAAATATGCTCTGATGAGGATTAGTTGTTTCCAAATCAGCTTCTTTTCCAAAATTCAAATTCACCACCTCTGTAATGTGTACCTCCCTTACCCTTTCCCTTTCCCTTTCCCATGGCAGTGGAGACTTTCAAGCCCAGGTGACCTTGACATATGCTATCTCTTTCCAATGGATCACTGTATCAGCCCTCAACACCAACAGGCAGGTGTGCACATACATGGTATGTAAGATTTGGACCTAGTATATAGTCACGCCACTCAGAGCAGGGACCCTGCCTCTGAAACCCTGTAGTGGTTTTAAGGCAGAGCACCAGAGCCTCTGACTGTGGTAACAGAAGAAAGAGGTCAAAATGACCACCAGGAAAAGGTGCTGGATGCCACACCCATACCAAGGGGCACCTGGGTAATGCTCCTCTTCTGGACCTTCATTGGCTAAACTCAGCCCTCATTGGGCCCATTGCCCTTTGGGTAACGTACTTTTCCAGGCCCCCCAGGTGCCATTAGGATCCCAGTTACTGACTGGCCGTTGAAGTATTGGTTTTGGGACACTGAGTGGCACTGGGTAATGGCAAGTAATGGCAACTTGAGGTTTTGGTGGCTGGTAATAGGCTTTTGTGGAGTGTTGTCTGCAACTGACCTCTTGTTAGAAGATATTATTTTAGATTCCGTGAAATCCAGAATGCTCCCTGAGGTGGAAAGTATTATTTCATTGGTTCCTGAAACCAAATATCTAAATGAATATGTACAGTTACATATTTAAGATTTCTTATTTGAATTTGAGACAAATGAACTGAGATGGAGAAACACCCATCAGCTGCCTCTGTATTTCCCCCAACCCACAAAATATACAGCAAAGAGACCTGGTTTGTGTCCTGACCAGGAATTGAACTGGCAGCCTTTCTGTGCATGGGAAGATGCTCAACCAACTATGCCACTCCAGCTGTCAGATTCTTCATATTTAACATAAAAATATCACATTATTAAGAGAAAAGCAGGCTATGAAAGGATACATGTAATCCTAACCTATTGGTTTAAAAAGAAAATTTGAAGGAATACACAGACCAACACATTGACAGTTCCTACATTGTCTGTATGACTGTGGTCAGTACACACTGTGATGTTAAGGAGCAAATAGTAACCGAATGTTTACTACTGGTGCCAGGTCCCAATTCAATGCTTTACCTTCATTATTATTTCATTTAATCCTCTCTGGAAACTGAGATGGTTTAATTATTTATTTAATGGGGAGGAAATCCAGGCTCAGAGACTCAATATAAATTGCCTGAGTGTAGAGGTAATAAAGGCAGGGCTGGAAGTCAAACCCATGTCTCTCTCAAAGCTCTGGCTTCTAATGTTAGACTCTGCTGCCTCCTAGAGGATGTGTACCCACTAAAATGTGCTAGATGTTATTGTGGATAGCAAAGAGATCCAAACTTTAGTTTAGAAGGTATCTTTCTTATTTATACCACATGAACACCCTGGTTACCCTTGAACTGGGATAAGGTAGAAGCACCATATTGGTACCTATTAGGTGTTATTAGAAATGGAAAGGGAAGATGGCTAGTCTTAGTGTTTCTAGACACTTCTGTTAGAGGTAACAGACTTCACTCACACCACATTTCATTGGTCAAAATACATCACAGGGCTGCCGCACACACCAAGGGCTCAGTAGGAGAACCTGACATGCTTGATGCGCGCCATTAAGGCAACTGCATGGAACCAGCCTCTTTTGGGGCTGTGAAGGGTCCGGGAGTGATGCTCTGAGTAGACGCAGACACCTACCTCTACTTTGCCTATGCATTTGCTTCTTTCCAGGGTGCAGAGGCACACAAACTCACAGGAAACATACAGATACCACAAGCACAGAAACACAAAGGTACCGAACATCCCCAGCATCACATCACAGTTCAGAAGTCTCTGAGCCTCCTCAAGAATCTCCCACTCCTCCTG
Organism: Antrozous pallidus; assembly: GCA_027563665.1. Lineage (NCBI taxonomy): Eukaryota > Metazoa > Chordata > Mammalia > Chiroptera > Vespertilionidae > Antrozous > Antrozous pallidus. Next base: position 932,624 of record CM050525.1, on the reverse strand, counting down.
AGAGAAGACAATAGCAGCAACCTCAAAGTTCATATCCTGTCATGAAGGGAAAATCTCAGTTCATGATCACCTTCTTTCCCAGGATTCCGAGTATGTAATATCTCTGACCCTCCACATGCATCTACTGCCTCTGCTCCCACATTGGAGAAGACAGCAGGCCTTGGTTCCATGCAAGTCCCTTGCTTCTTAAATTCCTACTGATATTTTGTCTTCCCACAACAATAAAGGCAGTTGAGCAGAAAGAAGATACCTGAGCTCTGGGCCTCACTTGTAGGCCACACTGTCTCTCTTCAATAGAGTGGGTGTCCAGAACATAAGGTAAGGAGAAATATTGGCAATAAAAAGAGTGAGTGGTTTTGCACTGGTTATTTCAGGCAATTCCCATTCAGTCCCCTAGATCACTCCAAGACACCATAAACATGGCATCACTTTTACAACTCCAAACCCAGAGTGCTGAGGCCATCACCTTAGATTACCTGATGCACACAGTTCTTTGAACAATACTTCTCTCACACAATTTCATTCCCACAGGGACAACTTCAAAGATAACACAAATTCTCCGTGGAGAGGACAGCTTGTTTCCTAATCACCTTCTTTTCCAAAATTAACGTTCACCTCCTCCATAGTCTGTTTCCCTTCCCCTGCCCTCTCCCTTATGCATGCCAGTGTATATTTTCAAGCCCGGGTAACACTGATGTATGCTATCTCACTCCTATGTATCACTGTGCTAGTGCTTACAACAAATGGAAGGTGGGTAGATAAATGGCATCTAAGCTACAGACCTGGTAGTTGCACCACAACACCCCTCTTTTCAGGAAATTAGCCTAAAATTACCCTTATTGAATCAGCCAGATCCCACCAGAAATGGGTCCACCCTTCATTCACTCTCCTGTCAATGTCAGGGCCCAGTAGCCATGAATTCACACCCCCTTTCCACATGCACATCACTTTCTACTACACCTCTCTCCCACCTGAACTCTCACATCCCAGCCCCCATAGGCATTTCCTTGGCCTCTTACTCATTACTCAGCATGTGAGGTCCAGAGAATGTTTGCCAAATTCAAACAGGATCAAGTACTGCCCAGGTGCTGAGAGTCCACCCTCATAGAGGCAGCTTTGAGTCCTTCCATCAAGACCTCTCTATGACTGGTTTCTCCTCAACCTCATCTATTGAGAACCACAATCAGATCTCAGATAAACCAAGCCCACCTGCCCAGGTGCTGCACTTGATATCCTTTGCCAGTCACAGCCAACATCTCTCCACTTACCTGTCACTCAAGTCCCAGCCCCAATGGTCCTGTGCACCAAGCCCAGTATGTCTCACAGATGACCACTCAAGCCTCTAAGTCAGTGGTTCACAACCTTCCTAATCCTGCAACCCTTTAATACAGTTCCTCATGCTGTGGTGACCCTCAACCATAAAATTATTTTCATTGCTATTTCAAAACTGTAATTTTGCTACTGATATGAATTGTAATGTAAATATCTTTTATTTCCAATGGTCTTAGGCGACTCTATGAAATGGTCGTTCGACTCCCAAAGGGGCCTCAACCCACAGGATGAGAACCGCTGCTCTAAGCTAACCCCACAAAACTGACTGCAACCCCCAAGCCACACCAAGGGTCACGGCAAAATCATGGTGAGTGTTTAGACAAGTAAATATGTACCAGCCTGAGTCTTATCTTTGTGAATTACTCTTCAGCCTCCAATTCATCTCATGTCCATTCATTTTTTAAAGGCCTTGGCTGCTGAGAAACCATTCTCTCTCCTCAACACTCTACATGACCACCTCTGTCCCTTTGCTGTGTGGTGACACACACCTTCCACAAACAGGGGCCCCAGCTGGAAAGCCAGTCCTCAGGGTCACACTGATCCTCTGAACTACAAAGACCATTACCATCCTGACCACGATTCTATGTATTAAAGTGATTCGCAGTCCTGGCTGACGTGTGTCAGTTGATTGAGCATCAACCCCCATTCACAGAGAGGTCGCAGATACATACCAGTCCCAGTTGAGTCCCCTGCCTGGGGTTGGGACTGGATTCCCTTGGTGATCATGCAGGAGGAAACTGATTGTTTCTCATGGATGTTTATATGTTTGTTTTGCTCTCCTTTCCTTTCTACATCTGAAATCAGAAAAATTATATATATACACATATATATAATTTTAATTTTATTAATTTAAACATTTTTTATTGATTTCATAGAGAAAGGGAGAGGAAGAGTTAGGAACATCAATGATGAAAATTATTGATCAGCTGCCTCCTGGAAGCTCCTATTGTGGATTGAGCCCACAAGCCAGGTATGTGCCCTTGACCAGAATCAAATTTGGGACCCTTCGGTCTGTAGGTGGATGATGCTTTAGCCACTGAGCCAAACCAGCTGGGGTTAAAAAAATATGTGTGTGTGTGTATATGTGTGTGTGTGTGTGTGTATGTATGTATATATACATGTGTGTGTGTGTGTGTATATATACATATACATATATATGTACACACACACACACACACACACACACACACACGTAAATAAATAAATAAATTACACCTGCCAGTTGCTGAGCCAGCTCAGTTATCATCCCAAGCCTTTGCACATCCTGGTACCTTTTCCTGGGAGGACCTCCCACATCTCACTCCACCCGTTGCCAAAACCAGGGCCCACTTCCTAACAGCCTAGTCGTGGCCCTTAGGACTCCGGGCTGAGTGTCTGCAGGTCCCAGGGCAGGAGGTGGGGCTGGACTGTCTCAGGACCCCGCTATCTCAGAGGCCCCGATAGTGTGAGTCCCTGACATCAGCCCCACAGACCAGCCCCCTGAGCGGCTCTGCACCCGCAGGAACCTGTGGGAACTGAAGGTCTGTTGAGGGCCGGGCACCCACCGCCAGGACCCAGGGGCTCAGCCCGAGGTCAAGTGACCAGGATATGTCCACATCCCAGTGTTGTTCACAGCCACCCCCAGCCCCGTCCCCTGAGGAGAGTAACCTCCTCCCGGAAACCGGAAGCCGCCTCTCCTCCTCTGTCGCCTTTACACACAGACCGGGCCTGGCTCTCCCCGCCTCCCGGTCCGTCCCCCACGGCCTCCTCCCCCCTCACCCCTGTGTCCTCCATGGGCACTCACTGCTCTGGGCGCTGCGACCCGGGCTGCGGGGCCTGAGCGGCGCCGGCCCCGAGGCGGGAGGACCGACGGGGGGACGCTGAGGGGACGCTGTCGGCGGAGAGGAGGCTCGGACGCCCCGATCCCGAAGGTCGCGGCTCCACAGGCCTCAGACCGCCCTGCCCAGCGGGACGCGGCCCCCACGTCTCCTCCCTCTGCCGATCGGGGCGCTGAAGTCCGTGAGCCGGTGAACAGCCTGAGGAAGTCAAAATGTCCGCCGCGCGAGGAAGATACCGGAAGTCCCGCCCTAACCGCGTGCATAGGCCCTTTATTGCCGATTTGTGTTGGCGCATGGCTTTCTGGGTAATGTAGTTTCTCACTCGCCCAGGAGAGGGCTAGCTTTTCCAGCTCAGGAACTTGAGGAACCAGGTGTTGTGGTGCTGCCAGTGGTGCTGCCAGTGGCGCTGGGGGAGGAGGAGATGGGACCAGAGGCTGGTTCCCTGGGACAGAAGGACAGACCTCCCAGGGGAGGGGGACTGGGAGAGATCCCCCGTGAACAGAGACACGGGGACATGGGAGACATCTGTAACACCATCAACATTTTAAAAAATAGTTCAAAAGAAGATAGACCAGCTGGTATTGCTGAGTGGTTGCGGGTCATCCTATGATCCAGGATGTCAGGATTCTATTCCTGGTCATAGCACATATGTGCTTTAGGGGTTCAATTCCCAGAGTGGAGTGGACTTGCAGGAGGCAGGTAATGAGTGATTCTTATTATTGATGTTTCTCTTTCTGTCTAAGATTATATATATATATATATATATATATATATATATATATATATATATATTATAGCCTGCAAACCACCATAGGCCCCTCTCCCAGGCCACCTCACACCCCAAGGGAACCCCACCCTGATCCAGGACATCCCTCAGGGCAAACCAGCTGGCCCCCACCCATGCAACAGGTCTCTATCCTATCTAATAAAAGAGTAATATGCAGATTGACCATCACGCCAACACACAAGAAGGCTGCCCTCATGTGGTCAAAGATCCTGCCCCCATGTAGACAAAAGATGGCCACCACAAGATGGCCAGCAATGGAGGGCATTTGGGAGGGGACCAGGTCTACAAGGGAGGGCAAATGGGGGTGATGAAGCCTGCAGGGGAGGAAAGTTAGGCAATACCAGGCCAGCAGAGGAGGGAATTTTGGGGGTGACTGGGCTTGCTGGGAAGGGAAGTTAGGGGTGATCAGGCCTGCAGGATAGGACAGTTAGGGGTGACCATGCCTGCAGGGGAGGGCAGTTTGGGGCAAATAGGCTAGCAGGGGAATAGTTAGGCATCAATCAGGCTGTTAGTGGAGTGATTATGGAGTGATAGGCTGGCAGACAGAAGTGGTTAGGGGCAAGCAGGAAATCAGGCAGGAAAGCAGTTGGGAGTCAGCAGTCCTGGATTGTGAGAGGGATGTTTGACAGGCCCCGTGGGATCAGGACTAAACGGGCAGTTGGACATCCCTCTCAGGGTCCCAGATTGGAGAGGGTGTAGGCTGGACTGAGGGAGAATCCCCCACCCCCACTCCATGCACTAATTTCATGCACTGGGCCTCTAGAATGTTAGAGTCATCAATATTTTTAAGATCTGTAAAAATTTAATTGACCCAATAAAACCAAAGTGAGTGTGGGCCATCACTCTTTCTACCAACCCTTGTGAGCAAAACCATGCCTTGGTCTGACTTCATAGAGGGTGTCCTAGGCATGACTGGGTTAGGGAACAGGAAGCAGCCTGGAATGGTTTGGACTCAGGATGGCCTGGAGTGTTTGAATTGTTGACTTCGTGCTGAAAATATTTCACAACGCGAATTCAGATGATTTCCAGGCACATTTATTGTACCTAGAGATAATGAAAACAAATGTAGGCCCTCGCATAGAACAAGCAACAGCAGAGACTAGATGGGGCTACTTCGACTCTCTAGGAACATTGTGGGAAACAGGTGAGCCAAAGCGGGGCTGTGGTTAGCTCTCTGAACAATCAGAGAAAAGAGGCCTTTGTCACATGTTCAGGGGATCAGCCTGGGATGAGCTGCTGTTGCTCATTTCTGCCCCAGTTGTAGGTCAGGTGGGGACCCTTACAAGCTTAAAAGAGCCCAAACCCAAGACACAGCCTTCAGTTCTGCTATGAAGGCCTCCCTCCCAACTTACTTTTCTTTCGACCTCTCCCATTGAGAACCACATCAGATCTCTGTTATCCAGAGCCCACCTCTACTGCTGCTGCTCTTGATGTCCCTTCTCCACTCACAGCCTTCAGTACTGAAGTCAAACTACCTACGGCCCTCTACCCCATACCCAGTGAGTCTCACAAATGCCCACACATGCCCATAAGCAACTCAACTAAATTGGATGCAACACACCAGGCCACACAAAGGGTCACAAGAAATCCTGGTGAGTGTTTAAGAAGTAAATATGCACCAGCGACAGTCTCCCCTTTTTTGAAATACTCTTCCATCTCCAATTTTTAAAAAAGTAGATCTACAACCCTCCCTGATCCATACTCTTTACTATTACTTTAAAAATATTTTTATTGATGTTTTTACACAGAAAAAGGGAGAGGGATAGAGTTAAAAAACATGGTTGAGAGAGAAATATCAATCAGCTGCCTCCTGCACACCTCCTATGGGGGATGTGCCCACAACCAAGGTACATGCCCTTGCCCAAAACTGAACCTGGGACCCTTCAGTCCGCAGGCCAAGGCTCTATCCACTGAGCCAAAATGGTTACGTCTCTCAGCAGACATTTCAACGAAACAGATAAATACTGTGCAAATAAATGGATGAAAAATTGTTCACCATAAAATAATTCTTAGGTAGATGGAATTAAAATGAAATCGAGTTAACATTATATGGACTTCTCAAATTAACATTTGAAAAGGTTAACCACTGTATGTCCTTGCAGTGTAGCAAAAAAATTGAAAATTTTATTTACTGATGGTTAAGGGGAAGGCAAAGGGAATGACCAAGTCAGCTCACAGTTCTGCATATCTTAAATATTAAACATTCACCTACACAACAGTTTGATAAGTAAAACATATTTATATAGACAACACAATGCATATATTCCCAGAAGATTTATTTATAATACCCCCAAATCTAAAAATAACAAAAATCAGACACATCAATAGATAAAAGATTATCCAAGAAACACAGTATTACTCAGAAAGAAGAAAATTATCTTTCCACATAAGCATTTGTGTTGAACCTCAAAATGACTATGTATATGGAGGAAGCCAGTATTTGTTACAGAGTACACACCAAGCAGTGCCCACAAAATTATGAACAATATGAACTATTCTATTGTAAAAAAGGAAAATCCAGGACTGCATGGGGGCACAGAAAGGCATAAAGAGCATTTATAACAGGGTATTAGGAAAATATAGCATGTGGCAAAAAGCAGGTTTATAGTTGCTTGTATGAAAGATAATACATTAATACAGTAATAAACTCTGCCAGGACCAGTAATCTCACCTGCTTGGGTATCATCCCCTTCACTGAAAGGCCTCTGGTTTGATTCAATTTCAGTGCACATCCCCAAATGTAATCCCAATATGGGCATGCAAAAGGCATCATACCCATTTTTATTTCTCTCTTACCCTGTCTTCACCTCTCTGCCTCAAAAAAAAAATAAAATTATTCTCTGAAATATTTTAAAAGAATAATCTGTGTTTTGCAAACATACAACTGTGAGCCTATTGTTGCCCCTCCCTGTGTATGAGCTACAGGTGGTTTATGTCACATGCGACAGTTTCACAGCTTTCTCTCTAGGTCAGGGCTCACCAAATTGCACATGTGAAAAGGCGCACTTTGTTGCATGTCAGTTCCGATTTTCAGGGAGGACCAACCTTGCTTCAGTGGCGGCAAATATTGAAAAGTGGTGACGACTGTTGCCATTGGAATCAACAGGAATGCTGACTTGTTACAAAAGACACATCCTGGGACTGATTATAGCATTATCCTTCCACTAGCTTTGAGTTCTTGCCTGTTGAGCTACAACCTTGATCTGAACAACCAAGAGGAACTAGAGGAATAAAAAAAACAACAACAAAACCACAGTATAATATTTTGTATGTCATTAACTCAAGCTACAGGAAATAGTGACGTAGGTCCTCAGAATGTATTCAAAGATCATACAAGACACTGGCCCTGGAATAATGTGGATTTATATCCAGAAGAGGCACTTTTCATCTTGTTCAACTGCAGTGCCTCCTATGACTATGAAAACAGTGTTTATGTCCCAATACTGATTCCATGTCACAGTTTTACAAAAAATGACACCTGCCTATGAAATCTCATACATCAAGACACACGGCCTCTTTGGAGCATGTGGGTAGTAGTTCCCTAAACATTGCTGACACGTATGTAATACATACTGTGAACAGAGAATTTTAATTCATATTGTTCACAGGAGCACAATAAAGGCTATCTGTTCAGAGCAACCATTGACTTCTACAAACAAAAGAGATCCAGACAGCAAATTACAACCACTTAGTCATGCACACTTTCTCTCAAGGTCCTTGGTCAGCCATACAAAATCAGCCAACATTAAACAAACATTGATTTTCTGCCATCAAGCTGTTGCTTCCAAAACACATAAAGTTTGGAACCCCACCATATCTACTCACCTCTCCATGCTGACACATCACAACTTTCCTTTCAATCATCCCCAAAAGAGAAAAGAACCAACAAAATTAAAGTACAAAAGAAAAAATAAACTCCCTTACATAAAGATAATAAACCAGAGCAAAGGAAAGCAAGAGGTTTGTAGGTTGATAAATTGGAACCTGAAACATTTCAACAAAGCCTAATGTGAGAACCACAATGACCCTGAAAGTTGTAGCACTTAGTTGAGGATGGGTGCTCTGGACAAAACCCGGGTCAGGTCAATTCTCTGGTCAGAAATAAAGGAATGAAGATGCATCCAGGAGCTCAGAATATTCATAATCTTCTCACACACAACCCCAGAGCAACCAGGGGTTGTGAGTGATGCACACTCTTCAGGTGAGTCAGGTGATAGGAGTGAAAAAACTTCCACACAAATACTGGAGGTGAAATCACTTTGTAGGCCTGAGTAGAATAGCAAGTGGGATCCAGTTTCTGAAAGTGTCCCTTATACCTGAAACTTAGGAGGCATCTAGCAGAGTGTATGTTCTGATAAAGGGGTTTGCATTCAGCTAAAGAGGGAAGGGTACATTTTTCTCCTTTGGTGTTGTTTTTTTGAGTGGAAAAGTAAAACATTCCCTGCACATTTAAAGCTCTTCTCCAATGTAAACTTTCTGTGCTCTGTGAGATTGGAGATTTGCCCAAATGACTTCTTACAATCACTACACTCTTAAGAACTTTCACCAGCATGAACTCTGAGGTACCTAAGGAGTTTAGGGCTTTGACTGAAACACTTCCCACTATCACTACAACTCGTAAGGTTTATCAGCAGTGTAAACTCTCTGGTGTGAAATGAGGTGAGCTTTTTGACTGAAGCATTTCCCACAATCACTACACTCAAGGTTTTTCACCAGTGTGAACTCTGAGGTGTTTAATGAGGTTAGAGCTATGACTGAAGCACTTCCCACAATCACTACACTCATAAGGTTTTTCACCACTGTGAACTCTCTGGTGTGGAATGAGGTTAGCCCTTTGACTGAAGAACTTTCCACAATCACTACACTCACAAGGTTTTTCACCGCTGTGAACTCTGAGGTGTTTAGTGAGGTTAGAGCTTTGACTGAAGCACTTCCCCCAATCACTACATTGATATGGCTTTTCTCCAGCGTGAACTCTCTGGTGGTTAAAGAGGACAGAACTGTGACCAAATGATTTTCCACATTCACTACCTTTTCAAAGTTTCACTCCAGTGTGAACTCTTTGGTGTCGAATGAGAGTAGAGCTACTGCTGAAGGACTTCCCACATTCACTACACTCATATGATTTTTCTCTAGTGTTAATTCTGTGGTGTTTTGTGAGGGAAGACCTGTGATTGAACAGCTGCACACAATCAGGACACTCATAGGACTTTTCTCCAGTATGAAATGATCTATGTCTGTTGAGATGAGAGACATGTAAAAACTTTCGACATATATTACACTCATTTCTCCAGACCAGGTCCCTTGATGTGGAACAAAGTTCTCATTGTGGCTGGCTGCTTTCTCATTCCATTGGTGATTACCTTTGTCATTGGGAAATTCCACTGACATATCACTATGACTGGGTAGTTCCTCAGTGGTGAGAGGGTCCTGGTGGTGGTGAAGCTCTGAGATGGCTGGGAAGTCTTCCCAAAGCTCCCTACTGGTTGAAGGCAGCCCTGATAAATAGAAGCTGAACCTGGTCACAAATGAAGCCCTAGTCACAGCTTCTTTCCAGGGCATCTCTCCACTGGCTTCCCTCTGTTGCTGATGAGAATTTGCACGGAAACAGAAGTCTCTCGGACATGCATCACTGAAGAAGGCTTTCTGCTCAAAGTCTGCTGCTTGTGACTCAGTCAGGTGCAGAATATCTTTCAACACAGAGAAACACCTCCCTCAGAGATGGGTCCTGGGGTTTCCTGGAGGTGTCTTAGAGGCACTAACCTGTGGCTCCCCTTGTACAGATACACTCTGCTTAGAACATGCCTCCACATCATCCGTTTTGTGCCAACAACCTGAGAAAAGAAACATGGTGATGAAATGAATGTCAACTGTGGTTCCAGAGAGAATTCTTATTATAAAAGTGTGTCACATATAACATGTTGATTCCATGATATTTTCTCTCAGTAAAATATCTGAAGGAGATATTGATAAGATGCTGCTGTGAAGTTCTGGGCCTCTGAAGATCAACATACAGGAATGACCTCAAACAAAATAGGAAACAAACATGGCAAGTACCACGTGGAACAGAAGCTGGATCATCTGTTCATGCGTCTGCTAGCAGAGTTCAACAGGGTTGTCTGCTGGTGACATGGGAAGGTGTTCAGAATGTTGCTTACATCTTATTCCATGTAAAATTCAAGAAATGAGAAGCTTGTGTCGAGTTCTACTGAAGCACGTCTGTGCACCTCATAACACATGTGCAGGTCAGTATTTGAGAATTCTGCAGATAGAAGAGTTCAGAGGAACAGGTGATGGAGAAAGGGAAAAAAAAGGTGAAGATAGACAGAAACCAGAAAGGCTAATATTAAAAGAATAGAGGCCCGGTGCATGAAATTCGTGCCCGGGAGGCGGGGGATGTCCCTTAGCCCAGCCTGCACCCTCTCCAATCTGGGACCCCTCTAGGGATGTCCGACTGCCCGTTTAGGCACGATCCCAGTAGGATTGAACCTAAACAGACAATCGGACATCCTTCTCACAATCCAGGACTGCTGGCTCCAAACTGCTCACCTGCCTGCCTCCCTGATTGACCCTAACTGCTTGTGCCTGCCAGCCTGATCACCCGCTAACCACTATCCTGCCAGCCTAACTGATGTCTAACTTCTCCCCTGGCAGCCTGTTTGCCCCCAACTTCCCTCCTCTGCCAGCCTGGTCACCCCTAACTGCCCTCCTCCTGCAGGCCTGATCGCCTCCAACTGTCCTCCCTTGTGGGCCTGGTCCCTCCCAACTGCCCTCCCCTGTTGGCCTGATCACCCACAACTGCCTCCCTTGCAGGGTCTGGAACCTCCCAACGGCCCTCCCCTGCTGGCCATCTTGTGGTGGCCATCTTGTGTCCACACTGGGGGCAGGATCTTTGACCAATGGGGGCAGCCCTCTTGTGTTGGAGTGATGAGCAATCTTCAAATTAATCTTTTATTAGATAGGATAGAAGCCTGGTGCATGGGTGGGGGCCAGCTGGTTTGCCCTGAAGAGCGTCCCAGATCAGGGTGAGGGTTCCCTTGGAATGAGGGTGGCCTGGGCGAGGGGCCTCTGGAGGTTTGCAGGCTGGCCACACCCCCCAGCAAGGGGGGCCTGGGATCTGGTATTAATTTATGTCTACAATTTAAACTTTGTAGCCTGGAGTGGAGCCAAGCTTTCTGGTTGCTCAGTGGCGGCAGCCATTTCTGTTTGGAACTTTGTAGCCTAGAGTGGAGGCCTAGGCCGGCAACTGCAGGCAGAAAGCTTGGCTTCCTCTATTGCCGGGGAAACCCAAGCCTTTCTCCTGCTCTCAGTAGTAGCAGCCATCTTGGTTGGGGTTTATTTGCATAATCTGCTCTTGATTGGCTGGTGGGCATGGCTGTGACTGTGGCTTGTGGGTGTAGCAAATGTATGGTCGAATTTGCATATTACTGTTTTATTAGATAGGATGAGTCAGGGGAAGTGTCAAGCATGGGAATGAAAAGGTAGAAATCAGGTGCTGCTAGTGGCACTTGAACCTAAAGTCTGTTGGACATGAGCCTGTTCCTGGTATGATGTAAATGCTACCCTTATATGTCATACTTCCTCCCAGTTGCAACTCAGGAGGACCAGACAGCCCTTTAGATCATCCTGCATGTTCACCTTTTGGAAAAAACAGGGTTCTCCTCGCACCTTAACCTATACAAGCACTTAGAACAACAATACTCTAAGTTTTATTGAAAGACAACAGAGGTGAGTAGGCAGCACTGGTCCAGAGCAAGACAGCATGCAATAGTATTCAGGGAACAGAATATTATATACAATGCAAGGAGGTCTTTCAAGAACCGCCCAGGATTCATGCAAGTAAAGACCATAACCTGGCACAGTCAGTCACAGAGCCTTTAGCTGGAGGAATGGTAAAGTGGAAGTCATGGATGTGGACATATTCACTCTCCCAGAACAGAAAGTGCAAGCTGGGTTCATTAAGCTGTTTGCAACAATCCTGTCCCCTGGACACTTCCTGCCTTATCTGAGGCTATGGGTGTGAGGGATATTTATGTAGTCCTTTGCTCTGGGCTCCCCACACACTCAGCACTCTCAGCCACAGCACATTTGACAGGAAAATAGGAGAAAATAGAAGAGCCCCTGGTCTGGCTGTGAAAGAGTAAAAGCTGTTTTGAGAATAAAGGAAGAGAGGACATCACCTCAGGAAATGAGCAGAGATGTAAAGGGCTTACCGACAGATGAGACAAGTGCAAACACTTCCAGCATCACATCGCAGTACAGAAGTCTCTGAGCCTCATCCAGGAGCTCCCACTCCTCCAGAGAGAAGGCAATGGCCACGTCCTCAAAGTTCATATTCTGGCATGTTGGAGACAGTTCAGTCCATCATCAGCTTATCTCCCAGGATTTTACAGCCATCATCCTCCCAATTTAACAGACCCCTCTACTCCCAACATCTGAAAATAAACCAGGTCTTCAAAGTCAGTCTGTCCTTCTATTCCTACAGACACTGTGCTTTCCCACAACAATAAGGCAGATAAGCAGATTGATACCTGTGCTCTGGGCCTCACATTGGGTCTGGTCAATAAGTGGTTGTCATGAATGTAGGGAGGGAGAATTGTGGGCCATAAAGAGCGTCTGAGTGATTTGACACTGGTCTTATTAGGCATCCACCTGGCAGTGCCCTGGACTGTCCCTCTAAGACATGAGGGACATAAATAAATAAATAAAAGAAAAAGAGGCATCAGAGTTTATCCTTCCAATCTCAATCGAGGGTGCTAAGGCCATCACTTTTCACTACCTGCTCCATATAATTCCTTGAAGCACACTTTTCCTCACTTATATTTATTCCCGGAGGCAGAACTTCAAAGAGAACACAAATACGCCACAAGGAGGATCAGGTGTTTCTGAATCAGATTCTTTTTCAAAATTCAATTTCACCACCTCTGTAATGTGTACCCCCCTTACCCTTTCCCACGGCAGTGGAGATTTCCAAGTACAGATGACCCTGATGTATGCTATCTCCTCCCAATGGATCGCTGTATCAGCCCTCAACACTAACAGGAAAGTGTGCACATACATGGCCTCTAAGATTTGGTCCTAGCATGTAGCATGACAACATCCCCTCCTTCAATAGTAACCCTAAAATCCCCCCATAGGATATCATAAAGACAACACCAGAAAGGGAATTACCCTTCATTCACTTGTATGTCAGTGTCATTTTGCTGTAGCCATGAATTCACACTCAACTCTCCAAGGGCGCATCGCTCTTTCTACCACACCTCTCTCACACCTGCCCTGCCTCCATCCCACCTCTCATAGTCATCGACTTGGCTTCCTAATCCTTGCTCACAGTGTGGTGCTGAGAATGCTTGGCAAATTCCAACTGAATGAAGAACTAACCCGACTCTGACAGCCCTCACTGAACACAGAGCCTTGAGTCCTGATAGGAAGACTTCACTCCCTGATTTGTTCCTTCAACCTTACCTAGTGAGAACCCATCCGAACTCAGATATCCAGAGTGCACCTTCACTGCTGCTGCACTGGATGTCCTTCATGAGTCACAGCCTCCATCATAAAAGTGCCATCACCTATGGCCCTCATCGCTACACCCAGCGAGTCTCACAAATGATCCTTCATGATCCTAGGAAATACACCAGACTGAATGAAACACCCTAGGCCAGTGGTCAGCAAACGCATTAGTCAACAGAGCTAAATATCAACAATACAACGGTTGAAATTTCTTTTGAGAGCCAAATTTTTTAAAGCTTAAACTATATAGGTAGGCACATTGTTATTAACTCAATTAGGGCACTCCTAAACTGGCCTTGGCTAAAAATGCAAGGGGCCAAAGAGCCACATGTGGCTTGCAAGCCGCAGTTTGCAGACCACTGCACTAGGCTCGTGTGAACTACAGATTCCTGTTTGAGTGGTTAAGAAGTAAATATGCACTAGCTCCAGGTCAGCCTGTTTGAATGACTCTTCCTTGTGTCCAAGTACATTTTTTAAAAAAAGGTGATCTAACCCTAACTGATTTGGCTCAATGGATATGGCATTGGCCTGCGGACCAGGGGACTGAAAGGTCCCAGGTTAGATTCTGGTCAAGGGCATGTACCGTGGCTGCAGGCACATCCCCAGTGAGAGTAGTGCAGGAGGCAGTTGATCAATGTTTCTCACTCATTGGTGTTTCTAATTCTCTATCCTTTTCCCTTCTGCTCTGTAAAAAAAAATCAATAAAATATATCTTTTAAAAAAGAACACACACACACACACACACACACACACACAGAGAGAGAGAGAGAGAGAGAGAGAGAGAGAGAGAGAGAGAGAGAGAAACCAAGATGGTGGCATAAGAAAAAACATGAACTGCTGCCTTGCACAACAATTTCAAAATTACAACTAAAAGACAAAACAGACATCATCAGAATCACAGGAAAGCTGGCTGAGTGGAAATCCTATAACTAGAAAGAAAAGCACATTGAGACTCAAAAGAGAATCACAGGAAAGCTGGCTGAGTGGAAATCCTATAACTAGAAAGAAAAGCACAGGAATCCAGAATCACAGGAAAGTTGGCTGAGTGGAAATCCTACAACTAGAAAGAAAAGCACATTGAGACTCAAAGGAGCTGCAAAAGGCTGAGGTACGGAGACGCGCATGCGCGTGTGAAGAGAACCGGCGACTGAGGGTGCAGCTATTTTCTCAAGAGGGAGGGAGATGAGGCTCCCAACTATTCTGAACTACAGTTCCAGGCAGACACGGAGGACTCAGACTCATACAGGGTGAATCTGTACTGTCAGGGGAGCTATGGAAGGCAGAGGTCCAGGGGTGTGCTCACACAGAGAGGAATGACTGGTGAGTGGTGAGTGCACAGCTGGTTTTGGGGAAGGTGACGGGAGGAGGGGGGTGGGGCTCCTGACTGCACTGAACTCCCGTTCCAGGTGAGACTCTGGGGACCCAGACCGATTCAGCGAGATACTGGACTGTCTGGCAACAGGCGAAACCCGAGGGTGATTTTCTCTCAGAGGTATTTGCAGAGATTACCGAGGGACACTGAGACCCAGGGGCCTCATGGGAAGGGCTGACCAGAAACCAAGGCTTTCTGCTCCACCCTGGGACTCCACTCCATCCAAGCTGAGCACAGAGGCTTTTGCTAGCCTTGTCTCATAAGGGTGTCTCCCACACAGAAGTACTCCCAGAGTAGACACAGCTAATCCTCACAGCCGATTGCCCTGGAGGTCAATCCCTCCCAGTGATACCAACAACAATCAAGACTTAACTACAACAAGACTGTGCACACAGCCACAAAGGTGTGCACCAAGAGTGTCCACCTCAGGTAACTGGGGAGACTGAGCCACTGGGCCATATAGGACACCTAGCACACAAAGCCACTCTACCAACTCAGGAAATCAGCAAAAATGCAGAGACAAAGAAACAGATCACAAATGAAAGAAATGGAGGAAAACAGACGACTGGATATGGAGTTCAAAACCACAGTTATAAGGTTTTTCAAGAGGTTCCTAGAAAAGGCCAATAAATTTAACGAGACTATCAAGGATTTAAAATAGGACCAATTAGAAATAAAAAACATACACTGACTAAAATAAATTTTATACAGAGACTTAAAAGCAGACTAGAGGACCATACAAATAAAGTCAAAAATTTTGAAATAGAAAGAAGCACAAAACACTCAGCCAGAAAAGCAAAAACACAAAAGAATCCAAAAATATGAAGATAGTGTAAGAAGCCTCTGGTACAACTTGAAGTGTACCAACATCTGAATCATGGGGGTGCCAGAAGAAGAGAGAGAGCAAGATACTAAAAATCTATTTGAAGAAATAATGACCAAAACCTTCCCTCACCTGGTAAAACAAATAAGCTTACAAATCCAGGAAGCTTAGAGAATCCCAAACAAAAGGAATCCAAAGAGGACCACACCAAGACACATCATAATTAATGCCAAGAGCAAAAGAGAAAGAGAGAATATTAAAAAGCAAGAGAAAAACAGTTATCTACAAGGGAGCATCTATAAGATTGTCAGCAGATTTCTCAACAGAAACTATGCAGGCCAGACAGGAGTGGCAAGAAATTTTCAAAATGATGAATAGCAAGAGTCTACAACCAAGATTACTTTACCCAGCAAAGCTATCATTCAGAATTGAAGGTCAGATAAAAAGCCTCACAGATAAGAAAAAGCTAAAGGAGTTCATCAACACGAAAGCAGTATTATATGAAATGCTGAAATGTATTCTTTAAGAAGAGGAAGAAAAAGACAAAGGTAAAGATAAAAATTATGAACAACAAATACATATCTATCAGCAAAGTGAATCTAAAAATCAATAGAATAAAAATCTTATAAACAGAATAAACTGGTGAATAAAAAAGAATCAGGGGCATAGAACGGGAATCTACTGACAATTCTCTGAGAGAAAGGGGTGTGGGGTTGTGGGAAGGGACTGAATAAAAATCATACACCTATGGATGAGATTAGTGGGGGTGAATATAAGGGCAGAGGGTGAGGTGGGAACCAGGAGGAGAGGAGTTATGGGGGGAGAAGAGGCACAACTGTAATAATATGTACAATAAATATTTATTAAATTAAAAAATAAAAAATTAAATAGCTATTGTAAAAGCCGAATAAATAAATAAATAAATAAATAAATAAATAAATAAGTAAGTAAATAAATAAATAAATAAAAGGTGATCTACAGCTCCTCCCCAGTTCATACACTCTCCGCTACCATTTAACAATGTCTTCACCCTGAACTGTTCCCCAGAGTATCAGACACTCATGAGTTGCTCTAGGAAATATCTCACCCTCTAATAGGCCTAAAATAAAAGTGATTTTGCATCTGCACATGTACATATTGCTCTTTCCACTATGAATTTCTCCAACTCAGTTGATGGTACCTCCAGCTGTGAAATCCAAACCTTCGCATCATCTTCAAGTGTTTCCTCCGTCTCTCTGAACCTCATCATTAGAAAATCCTGGTGGACCAACTTTAAAAGCAGAACCTGAATCCAACTACTTGTAGCACCTCCACGGCCATCATCATGTGCAGATAACCTCACACTCTACAACTATCACAGCAGCTCCCTTCCCAAACCTTTTACAACCTTCCTCACACACATATTGTTTATCATGTGGCATCAACAGGGAGTCTAATGAGACCAGGATTTCATCACCTGCCTCCACTGCTCCAAATCTCCCATTCCTCCCAACACCTGAAAAAACTCATCATAGCGGTCACAAAGCTCCTCTAGACCGGATTTCCATCCCGGAGTCACCAGTTTCTATTTTAAAAAATGAAGTAGCCCTGGCTAGTTTGGCTCACTGGATGAAGTGTTGGACTGAAGACTGGGGGGTTCTGGGATTCAATTCCATTCAAAAGCAATTGCCCGGGTTGTGGGCTTGATCCTGAGTGGGAGGGTTAGTTGAGGGAGGTAGATCAATGATTCTCTCTCTCTCACTCTCTCTCCCTCTCTCTCCCTCTCCCTCCCTCTCCCTCCCTCTCTCTCCCTCTCCCTTTCCCTCCCCCTCTCTCTCTCTTCCCTCCCTCTCCCTTCCTCTATAATATCAATAAAACTGTATTTACAGCCGAGACCGGTTTGGCTCAGTGGATAGAGCGTCGGACTGTGGATTGAGGGGTCCCGGGTTCGATTCCGGTCAAGGGCATGTACCTTGGCTGCGGGCACATCCCCAGTAGGGGGTGTGCAAGAGGCAGCTGATCGATGTCTCTCTCTCATGGATGTTTCTGACTTTCTATCCCTCTCCCTTCTGCTCTGTAAAAAAAAAAAAAAATCAATAAAATATATATTTTTTAAAAACTGTATTTACAAAAAATCAAGCATACCTGCTGATCCCTGAACCACCTCAGTCTTCACTTCAAGCCTTTGCACCTGGAACCTGTGACTGGGAAGACCTCTAATATCTCATTGCACTGATGGAGAATAACAGGGACCACTCATGTGACTCAGACCTGGACTTAGGATACTGGGGTTCGTGTCCCAAGGCTCAAGAACTAGAGGAGTGGTAGGACAGCCCCAGAACACCACCATCTCAGAGGTCATAGGAGTGTGAAACCCTGAAATCAGCTGTAAATATCAGTCCCCCTGAGTTTCTGTATTTGCAGGCATCTGAGGAAACGAAAGGTCTGTTGAGAAGCCTGGAAACCACCCCCAGGTTCCATGGGCTCAGGCTGCTCAGTGCCCTTTTCCCAGCCAATGAGGCCACAGGACCTCGAGATGCATGCATTGCCTCCAGACTCAGTTCTCGGTGCACACTCTTCCCTCAGTGCACACTCAAAAGAGATTGCCCCATTGTATACTTACCTTACCCTTTACAGGTCTTCTTCCTGTCCCTAACTGCTGTCCTCTCTCCCCGAGGCTATCCTTCTTCCGAGATCCTTTGGGAAAAGGTCAGAACCCTATCTCAGACAAGGACTCTCTTTTCTTCATGACCATCCACGGCCCCAGTTACCTGAGAATCAACAATAAAAAAACTCACACAAAGCTTTGCCTCATCTTCTTCGTTGCCTTTAGACACAAAACAAATCCCGCCCGGCTCAGTCACACCATCACATCTTTACGCTTTGGCATTGCAACTGGTTACCCTCTTTCCCCATCACACCCCGTGTCACTCATGAGCAACTCACTGTTCTGGATGCTGCGACCTGGGCTGCAGGATCTAAGAGGAACCCACACACAAGGCTGGAGGGTTACAACAGCTGAGGCTGAGTAGAAAACTCTGTAAGCGGAGAGGAGTCTGGGAGGGACAGAGGCCTCAATACCAGACTTCTGAGGCTCAAAAAGCCTGAGACACACCCTGCAGAGCGGGGACGCTGCCTCTGACACCTCGTTCTGCTGGAGACCTGGCGCTCCAAAGCCTCTGTCTCCCTGAACAGACCAAAAAGTCAAAATGACCACCAGGTGAACACCCCAGAAGTGTAACCCTCAACCAAATACACCTGGATAATGTGCCTCTTCTGGGCTTTCATTGGCTAAATACAGCTATTCTTAGGCGCATTGCCCTTTGGGTAATACACTTTTCTAGGCCTCCCAGGTGGAATTAGAATCCAGGTCACTCACTGACCTTTCCCAATATTGGTGTTTGAAAACAAATATTGGCGCTGAGTAATGACACCTTGAGATTTTGTTCACAAGTGTCTGTGGAGTGTTTTCTGATCTACTCATTTGCACGCATTTCAGATTACGTAAAACTCAGAATGCTTCATAAGGTGAAAGGTCTTATTTCCATTCTTCCTGAAGACAACAAATATAAATGGATAAATGATGTCAAGATACTTTATTTTATTTTTAAAATATATTTTATTGATTTTTTTTTTTTTTTACAGAGCGGAAGGGTGAGGGATAGAAAGTCAGAAACATCAATCAGCTGCCTCTTGCACACCCACTGCTGGGGATGTGCCCGCAGCCAAGGTACATGCCCTTGACCGGAATCGAACCCGGGACCTTTCAGTCCGCAGTCCGATGCTCTATCCACTGAGCCAAACCGGTTTCGGCGATGTAAAGATATTTTAATTGATTTCGAGACAGAGAAGAAAAGAGACAAAAGGAGAGAAACACAGATTGGCTGCCTTCTCCATACCTCCCTGAATGGGTATTGTGCCCATAACCCCAGCGGGTGTCCTCAAAGGTGAATCTAATTGGCAAGTGATCTGGTCATGGGACAACGCTCAACAAATTGAGCCACTCCAGCCTGGATTTTTGTAACATAAAAATAACACATTATTAAGAGAAAAAGCAGGCTATGAGAGAATATATATATATATATATATATATATATATATATATATATAATACCCTATTCATTTAAAAATAAAAATGGGAAAGGTGCATAGGCCAACAAGTTGACATTTCCTACATCGTGAGAATATCTGTAATCAATGCACATTGTGAAGCCACGGAGGAAAGAGTTACCGAATGTGTGTGTGCTACATAGGCCAGGCCCTGGATTCAACGGTTTACATGCATTATTATTTCAGTTAATCCTCTGCACTACCTGAGATGATTTAACCTACTATTTTATGGGGAGAAAATCCAGGCTCAGAGACTCAATGTAAATTGCCTGATTGTAGCCTTAATAAAGGCAAGGCTGGAATTCAAACCCAGGTGTCTTCCCTCAACAGAGCTCTGGCTTCTAATGTTAGACTATGCTGCCTCCTAGAGGGTGGAATAAGAAATACATACCCACGAAGACAGGCTAGTTGTGACAGTGCGCAAAGAACACCCCCCAAAGCTTTTGTAACTTATCATTGGTCAACAGAGCCAAATACCAACAGTACAACGATTGAAATTTCTTTTCAAAGCCAAATTTTTTAAACGTAAACTTCTTCTAACGCCACTTCTTCAAAATAGACGCGCGAGGCCGTGGTATTTGGTGGAAGAGCCACACTCAAGGGGCCAAACAGATGCATGTGTCTTGTGAACCATGATTTGCTGACCCCTGGCTTATACGAAAGAAGGCTTCTTACTTGTTCCCACCCTCTGAACTCCCTGGTTCTCTTGGGATGGGATAAAGAAGAAGCAGCATGTAGGTGTCATCAGAGATAAACAGAAGGGATGGCCAATCTCAGTGGTTCCAGATTTTTCTATCAAAGGCTTCACCCTCTCCACATTTCCTTGATAACAGCACATCACAGGCTGCAGCCAACATTAGGGTTCTGGCGCAGAATCTGTCAACCTTGATGGGTCCCAGTAGGGCGATCACATAGTGCCAGCCTTTTGTGGGGGACTGTGCAGGGCCAAGGAGAGGAGTGGGGGTTGGTAGGAAATGACAGTGGAAGTCGGTCAGGATGGGTCCCTGTCTCCTCATCCAGGTGGACATGGTTCCCCAGGTTGCCCTAATCTGTCATCGGCAAGATTCAAACGGGTGAATCTCAGAATAAAGAGCTTGTTCGAATGTCATTGGCAGCAAAATCAGAACATCCCGGTGACTGTGACCCTGGGTAAATCCCTGGCTGCCTTGACTCCCCGACGTGGTCGAGGTGCAGGCCCACCTGAAAAGGATGTTGACTGAAGAGAGTTAGAGGGACAACATCTATGTGAGACTCAGCGACTGGGTACCTCCTACATGTGTCACATGAGGACGGGGGCATGACCTCGACTGGGCGTCTCAGTTAGGACATGTTGGGTGTGGGGGTGATGCCCTACCCGTTGACCCATACTGTTCACCCATTAAGGAAAGTTCAGGGCCACTTTTTCTTACCATCTTGATAAAAGTCTACGACCTACATTAGTTTTTAATCTTCAAGACACGTCCAACCCACCAGAGGACCAGGTGGATCAGCAGCCAGCAACTCCTCCTGCTGGTGAGACAGGGAATCAGCCTCTGCAGGGAGAGCTCCTGTGCCTCCTCCCATGGAAGGTCAATGGCTGGAGCCCCTCATTACAGTGGACTAGGTTGGCCCTGCCTGGGTCACATGTTTTCTTGGAGCACATGCTCACTCCCAGGGCATGACCTATCTGGGAACTCATGCCACAGCTTGCTCCATATCCCACTAACCATGGCCTCAAGGAACAGTGCGGCCACACCCTGGACTAGGGCTAGAGAGGGCTTCAGAGCCACATACATGGACCAGCACCAACTCCCCGTGGTAACTGCCCGGAGTTTTCCTGCCCACACCTCCCTGCCCAGATGCCACCGCTGCTCCCAGACTTGACACCTGAGAGGAACTTGAGCCCCTCAATCCCCTAAAGGAGAAATAGCCCAGACTCAACCCCCGGCTGGAAAGTGCAGAGAACAAGGGGCAAGTCTAGGCCCAGAGTGCCTCCAGCTGCTTTAGTTTTAGTGCAGGGAGAACACTGACATCATGTATCCCTGTCGGTGCTTGTGCACCTCAGCCCGGGCTCCCACCTGCTACATGGACAGCCTCAGCCTTGCCCAACCTGGACCTGGGGGCATTGCCTGCTCTGCCCCCAGAGAACCCTGACTGCTGGTCACCAGGGGGCCCCGGGCAGCTCTGCTGTTCACAAGTGTGTGGACTGAGTGAATAAAACACATATATTGATTTTAGAGAGAGAAAAATAGGATTATAGAGATACATCCATTTGTAAAATATATATATTTTAGCCGAGACCGGTTTGGCTCAGTGGATAGAGCGTCGGACTACGGACTGAAGGGTCCCAGGTTCGATTCCGGTCAAGGGCATGTACCTTGGCTGCGGGCACATCCCCAGGGGGGGCGTGCAAGAGGCAGCTGATCGATGTTTCTCTCTCATCGATGTTTCTGACTTTCTATCCCTCTCCCTTCTGCTCTGTAAAAAATCAATAAAATATATTTAAAAAAATAAAATAAAATATATTTTATTGATTTTTTACAAAGAGGAAGAGAGAGGGATAGAAAGTCAGAAACATCAATCAGCTGCCTCTTGCACATCCCCTACTGGGAGATGTGCCCTCAGCCAAGGTACATGCCCTTGACTGGAATCAAACCCGGGACCTTTCAGTTCAAAGGCTGACGCTCCACCACTGAGCCAAACGTTTCGGCGATACATCCATTTTTTAGTTCCATTGTTTCTATACCTCCTTTGGTTGATGCTTGTATTTGTTCTTACCCAGGATGGAACTTGCAACCTTGCTGTTATTGAGATGATTCTCTGACGCCTGGAGCTATTTGGTGTTGGCTGGACCTATGCAGCAATTTAAGTAAAATAACCCAATAATGTGTCTCAGACTTGACAGATAAAAAAGCCATCCTGAAGACAGATAGTGGTGGGAGGCTAGAATGGGATTCATGTGGTGTCATACATGACTGTTTCACATGGATACATTTCATGGGAGCTGTTTCAAGGGCAGACTATATTTCCTATCAATTATTTTTAAAGGCAGAGGATGAATCTCTAATAAGGGCAGGAGGACCTTGGTTTCAGCGATGCAAGAATACATCGAAACACAAAAGCGTATGTCTGAATGAATATATATATATATATATATTTAAATCAATTGTAGTAAAATCAAACTTTAAAAAAGGTTTAAAACTTGAGGATCCCAATAATTTTCCTGAGGTATTAGCAAAGTTCTGAAGTATATTTGTTGCTACTGTATCAGTGTTTTGGAAATAAAATACAATGATGTGCTACTGAAATATCCATCAAGTCTGCATTCCATGCTATCATTTTGGCAGTGTAAAAGGGACCACGATGACAATATTTACACCAGAAAATTCACAAATACGACAAATGTACACTTAATGAATAAATTAATGCACAGACGTCTAAAAATTTTTATTTTAATATTTTTAATATATTTTATTTTTTACATAGAGAGTAAGGGAGAGGGATAGAAAGTCAGAAACATCAATGAGAGTGAAATATCGACCAACTGCCTCCTGCACACCCTCTAAGTGGGGATGTGCCCAGACCAATGTACATGCCCTTGACCGGAATCAAACCTGGCAACCTTTCAGTCTGCAGGCTGAGCCACTGAGCCAAATTGGTTAGGGTGTGAATGCTTAGACTTAAATAAGAGTGGCTCCAACTGTAACCAGTTGGGCACAGTGAATAAAGCATCGGCCTGCGGGTTGAAGGGTCCTTGGTTTGGTTACAGTCAAAGGCATGTAACTTGGTTATGGGCACATCCCCAGTGGGAGTGTGCAGGAGGCAGCTGATCAGATGTTTCCAACTCTCTTTCTGTCCCCCTATATATATATATTTAAAGAGTGGCTCCAAATGCTAACAATGCAGATTAAATGTATGAGTATATTGGATACGTTGGCTTAATTTGTACATAGCATTACAACAAAGTAAAATAATTTGCCTTCCAGGTTTCAAAACCAATGCTTCCATATGGCAAAGTAGTCACCTAGAAATGAGGGAAATTTAAGCAGATGTCTTAGGTGCTACACAGACATCCTTTGTTTAAAATAAGAAATTTATTTAGACAATTTGAAAAAGATTCTCAGAAGAAATTTTAACAAATCAAGTAAAGACAGTGCAAAGAAATGTATAAAAAATGTTCACCATAAAATATTTCTCAGTAGATGAAATTAAAACAAAAGCAAGTTAACGTTATATGTATTTCCGGGGTTACTATTTGAAAAGATTAACTATTCTATGTCCTTCCAGGGTAGCTGAAATGTTGGAATTTTTACATGTCTTAAATGTAAAACATTCATCTACATAACAATTTGATAAATATCACATATGTCTACATAAAGAATTCAATGTAACTATTCCCAAAAGATTTATTTATAATACCCCAAACCTAGAAATAATAAAAACATAGATCAATAAAGTGGTTATTCACAGAACACAGTATTACTGAGCAATAAAAATTAAAAAAATTCACTCTTCACATAAGCATTTGTACTAAATCTCAAAATGAATGTGTAGCATGGAGGAAACCAGGATTTGTTAAAATGTACACATCAAATAGTGCCTATAAAATTATGAACAGTATGAACTATTTTACTGTAAAGAATGTATATCCCTGAGTGTATCGAGTGCCAACAAAAGCAGATAAGAGATTATAATAGTACAGTAGGAAAAGAGAGGGTCTGACAAAAGAAGATATAGAGTTTTTGGTATGGAAAATAATACAATAATTAATCATAAGAATAAACGCTGCCCTGGCCAGTGTCCTAGGTTGATTGGGTGTGATCCCATTCACTGAGAGGTCTGTTTTGATTCCAGAAGAGTGAACATCCCTAAACGAATTTCCAGTTGTGGGGTGCAGGAGGAAGCCGGTTTGTTTACCTCTCTCTTCCAGTCTCTCTCTCTCTCTCTCTCCCCCCAAAAATGAATAAAATTATTTTCTAAAAAATTTCTTAAAAATAATAATGTTTTGCAAATAATAACATGCAACTGTAAGCACATTGTTGCCCCACCGAGTGTAGGAGTTACAGGTGGTTTACTTACATGAGACAGTTTCACAGCTTTATCTCTAGGTCAGGGCTCACCAAATAGCACACAAGACAAAGGTGCACTTTTTTGCACGTCAGTTGTCATTTGCTGACAAACCAGCCTTGCCTCAGTGGCAGCAAATGCTGTGAAATATGGAAGGCTGTTGCCACTGGAATCAACAGGAATGCTCTACGGTTATGAGAGACACATCCTGGGACTGAATGCTTTGAGGTATTGCCTGTTGGGCAACAACCTTGAATTGAACTCTGTAGGGCATGAGGGGAATCCAAAAAATCATGAGATTATTGTCTCTGCTAGTGATTTCAGCTACAGAAAACAGTGGTGGAGGTCCTGAGAATGTCCTCAAAGATCAAACAGGCCACAAGTGACAAAATAATTTAGACTTTAGTCCAGCAGAAGCACTTTTAATCGAGCTTAACTGCAGTGTTTGCTATGACTATGAAATAAGTGTCTCTCCCCCAATACTAATTCCACATCAGAGGCTTACAACAAATGACAAGGCCTATGAAATAACATAAATCATGACGCATGGCCACTTTGGAGCATATGGAAAGTAGTTCTCTTAAACATTGCTGACACCTATGTAATACATACTGCGAACAGAAAATATAATTCATACTGTTCACAGGAGCACAACAAAGACTGCTTGTTCAGGGCGACCATTGACCTCTACAATAAAAGAGATACTGGGCAGCAATTTGGAGCCACAAAGTCTTGCACACTTTTTTCTCAAGGCCTTGGTCGGCAACACAAAATCAGCCAATATTGAACCAACAGTGATTTTCTGCCATCAAGCGGTGCCTTCCAAAGCACAGTAAGTTTGGAGCCCCACCATATCTGTTCATCTGTCCATGCTGACACATCACAACTTTCCTTTCAATCTTCCCAGGGAGAGAAAAGAAACAACAAAATTAAAAGTACACAAGAAAAAACACCTTTACATAAAGATCATAAACCAGAGCAAAGGACAGCAAGAGGTTTGCAGGTTAATGAATTGGAACCTGAAACACTTCATCACAGCCTAATGTGAGACCCTGAAAGAGATAGCACTTAGCTGAGGATGGGTGCTCTGAAGCAAACCTGGGTCAATTCTCTGGTCAGAAATTAAGAAATGAAGACTCATCCAGGAGCTTGGCATATTCATAATCTTCTCAAGCACAACCACAGAGCATGCAGTTGTGACAGATGAACACTATTCAGGTGAGCCACGTATTAGGGGTGAAAGAGCTTCCACAAAAACACTTGCAGTCACATCAATCAGTTTGTAGGCTTGAGTAGGTTAGCAAGTCCTATGTAATTTCTGAAAGTGTCACTTACACCTGAAACTTAGGAGGCATCTAGCAGAGCGTATGTTCTGACGGAGAGGTTTGCATTGAGATAAGTGGGGGTAAAAGCTTCTCCTCTCGACTTGTTGTTCTGAGTGGGAAAGTAAAACATTCCCTGCACAATCAAATCTTTTCTCCATTGTGTGCTCTCATGTGTTGAACGAGGGCATATTTGTAGCGAAATGATTTTCCACATTCACTGCACTCATAAGGTTTTTCTCCAGTGTGAACTCTCTGGTGGATAAGGAGGTGATTCTTGTGCCTGTAAGTTTGCCCACATTCACTACACTCATAAGGTTTTTCACCAGTGTGAACTCTGTGGTGTGGAATGAGGTGAGCCTTTTGCCTGAACAACTTTCCACAGTCACTACATTCATATGGTTTTTCTCCAGTATGAATTCTCTGGTGGATAAGTAGGTAACTTTTGTGCCCAAAAGATTTCCCACATTCAGTACATGCATAAGGTGTTCCTGTAGTGTGAACTGTGAGGTGTTCAATAAGGTTAGAGCTTTGACGGAAGCACTTCCCACAGTCACTGCACACATATGGTTTTTCTCCAGTGTGCACTCTGCTATGTTGGATGAGATTAGAGCTTCTGCTAAAGGACTTCCCACAGTCACTACACTCATATGGTTTTTCTCCAGTGTGAACTCGGATATGTTGGATGAGAGTAGAGTTACTGCTGAAGGACTTGCCACAGTCATTGCACTTATATGGCTTTTCTCCAGTGTGAACTCTCTTGTGGTTTAGGAGGTGACTTTTGCACCTAAATGTTTTCCCACATTCACTACACTCATAAGGTTTTTCTCCAGTGTGAATTCTGTAGTGTTTAGTGAGGGAAGAGCGTACATGGAAGGTCTTCCCACATTCAGTACACTTATATGGTTTTTCTCCAGTGTGTACTCTGCTATGTTGGATGAGAGTATAGTTACTGGTGAAGGACTTTCCACAGTCACTACACTCATATGGGTTTTCTCCAGTGTGAACTCTCTTGTGCATAAGGAGGTGAGTTTTGCGCCTAAATGTTTTCTCACACTCAGTACACTTATATGGTTTTTCTCCTGTGTGAACTCTGCTATGTTGGATGAGAGTAGAGTTACTGCTGAAGGACTTGCCACAGTCACTGCACTCATACGGCTTTTCTCCAGTGTGAACTCTGTGGTGTTTAATGAGGGTAGTGCTTTCACGGAAGCACTTGCCACAATCACTGCATTGATGTGGCTTTTCTCCTGTGTGAACTCTGTTATGTTGGATGAGAGTAGAGTTACTGCTGAAGGACTTGCCACAGTCACTGCACTCATACGGCTTTTCTCCAGTGTGAACTCTCTTGTGCGTAAGGAGGTGACTACTGCTTCTAAATAATTTCCCACATTCACTACACTCATGTGGTTTTTCTCCAGTGTGAATTCTCTGGTGGACATAGAGATTACTACTGTTACTAAAAGATTTCCCACATTCACGGCACTCATAAGGTTTTTCACCAGTGTGAACTCTCTGGTGTTTATTAAGGGAAGACCTGTAATTGAATAGCTTCCCACAATCAGTGCATTCATAAGAGTTTTCTCCAGTGTGAACTCTCCTATGTCTGTTGAGGTTAAAGATATGTGAGAACACTTCCCCACATGTATTACATTTGTAAATGACTTCTCCAGAGTAGACACCCTGATATTGAACAAGGTTCTGGTTATGGCTGGGAGCTCTGTCACATTCATCCCACTGGTGATGGCTTTTTCTATTGAGAAATTCCTCTGAAATCTCACTACTACTGTGTGGCTCCACAGTGTCAAGAGGTGCATGGTGCTGGTGAATCTCAGAGATGGCCTGGAAGTCTTCTCCAACCTCCCTACTGGTTGAAGACATCCCTGATAAACAGAAGCTGAGCTTGGTCACAAATGAGGATCTATCCACAGCTTCTTTCCAGGGCTTCTCTCCACTGGCTTCCCTCTGTTTCTGATGAGGGTTTTCACTGAAACAGAAGTCTCTCAAACATGCGTCACTGAAGAAATCTTTCTGCTCAAAGTCTGCTGCTTGTGACTCAGTCAGGTACAGGATATCTTTGAATACAGAGAAACACTTCCCGCAGAGATGGGTCCTCTGGGTTGCTGGAGCTGTCTTAGAGGCACTAACCTGTGACTCCCCTTGTACAGATTCACTCTGCTCAGAACAGGTCACCAGATCATACATTTTATGCAAACAACCTGAAAACAGAAAAACGGTGATGAAATCAACATCGACTGTGGTGACAGGGAGGAGTCTCATCACAAAGGTATGTCACTCATAACACGTTCGTTCCATGCAATTGTCTGACAGTAACATATCTGAAGGAAATACTGATAAAATGCTGCTGTGAAAATCTGGGACACTGAGGATCACTATACTGAGAAGACCTCACACCAAATATGAAACAAACATGGCAAGCACCACATGGAACAGAAGCTGGATAATCTGCTCATGCGTCTGCTAACAGTGTTCAACAGGGCTTGTCTGCTGGTGACATGAGCACGCTGTGCAGAACATTGCTTACATCTTATTCCATGTAAAATTCAAGAAATGAGAAAGTTGTGTTGGGATCTATTGAAGCATGTGTGTGCGCCTCATTACACACATGCAGTTCAATATTCGATAATACTACAGATAGAGCAGTTCA
This sequence comes from Antrozous pallidus, assembly GCA_027563665.1. Taxonomy (NCBI): domain Eukaryota; kingdom Metazoa; phylum Chordata; class Mammalia; order Chiroptera; family Vespertilionidae; genus Antrozous; species Antrozous pallidus. Next base: position 903,858 of record CM050525.1, on the reverse strand, counting down.
GAGGAACAGGCGATGAAAAAAGGGCAAAAAGGTGAAGGTAGCCAGAAACCAGAAAGTCAGATTATAACATAAGTCAGGCAAGTGTCGAGCATGGGAATGAAAATGTAGAAATATCTGGACAAAAATCGTACACTATGGATGAGGACAGTGGCGGTGAGGTAACAGCAGAGAGTGGGGTAGGAACCAAGTGGACAGGAGATATGGGGGGAAAAGAGAAATAACTGTAAAAATCCAAAAGATAAAAGATTTATTAAATTTATATAAAAAAGGAAAAGGTAGAAATATGAGCATTAGCCACTGGCACCTGAACCTAATCTCTTGTTAGACATGAACGTATTCCTGACATGATCTAAACACCACCTTTATGTCATACCTCCCTCGAGTTGCAACTCAAGTGGGCCACGCAACCTTTTAGTTCATCCTACACGTTCACACTGTGAAAAAACAGGGTTCTCCTTGTACCTCCTAATGTACAAGCACATAGAAAACAAATATTCTGAGATTTATTGAAAGACAAAGGAGGTGAGTACCCAGCACTGACACTCCAGAGAAAGACAGCATGCAATAGTATTCAGGGACAGAATATTACAAACAATGCAAGGAGATCTTTCAAGAACCGCCCATAGTTCATGCAAGTAAAGACCATAACATGGCACAGTCAGTCACAAAGAGGCTTTAGCTGGAGGAATGGTGCAGAAGTGGAAGCCATGGATGTGGACATAGACACCCTCTCAAAAAGAGAAAGTGCAAGCTGGGCCCAGTAAGCTATTTGCAACAAAACTGACCCCCAGACGCTTCCTGTCATAGCTGAGGCAATTGGTGTGAGGGATATTCATGGAGTCCTTTGTTCTGGGCTCCGCACACACTCAGCACTCTCAGCCACAGCACATTTGACAGGATAATGGGATAAAATAGAAGAACCCCTGGTCTGGCTGTGGAAGAAAAAAAGCTGTTTTGACAATAAAGGAAGAGAGAGAATCACCTCAGGACATGGGGACAAGATGAAGCTCTTACCTACAGATGAGACAAGTGCAAACACTTCCAGCATCACATCGCAGTACAGAAGTCTCTGAGCCTCATCAAGGAGCCCCCACTCCTCCTGGGAGAAGTCTATGGCCATGTCCTCAAAGTTCATATCCTGTCATAAGGGGGACAGTTCAATCCATGGTCAGCTTCTCTCCTAGGATTTTATGTTCATCATCCTCCCCAACATCCACAGCCATCTGCTCTCTCCACTTCCCACATCAGAAAAGCACCCAGGACGTGGTCCCATCAGAGTCACTTTCTCCTTACATTTCTACTGATACTGTGTCTTCCCACAACAATAAGGGTAGATGAGCATAAAGATGATACCTGTGCTCTGGGATTCACATGTAGGCCACACTGCCCCTTGTCAATACAGTGAGTGTCATGAACATAGGGTAGGGAGAGATGGTGTCCATAATGAAGGTATGAGTGATTTGACGCTGTTTTTGTCAGACATTACCCTCGTTGTCCCACAGATTCTCATTTGAAGACTCCAATAATCATGGCATCACTCTTCAATCTTTGAAATCTAATCTCAGGATGGTGAGGCTATCACTTTGTACTACCTGATGCACGTAATTCATTGAACCACACTTCCCACACTTCATACCCAGGGGTAAAACAGTAAGGTAACACAAATATGCCACAATGAATACAGTTTATTTCCTAATCAACTTCTTTTCCAAAATTCCCATTCACCAACTCTGTAAAGTAGTTCTCTCCTAAACTTCTCCCTTCTCCATGGCAGTAGAGATTTGAAAGCCCAGGTGACAATGATGTATACTCTCTCATTCCTAGTGATCACTGAACAGCAAAAGGCAGGTGTGCATGCAAGTTACACTTGTGCTCTCGGCCAGAAATGTACCACCAGAACACACCCCCTTTTCAAGAACTAACCTGAAACTCACCATATCATATTATGCAGACACCAGCAGAAAGAGACTTACCATTCATTCCCTCTTATTTAAATGTTAAGATACAGCATGCTTGAATGCACATGCCCTCTGAAAGGGCACATCACCTCTTCTCCCACACCTCTCTCTCATCTGCACTCCCACACTCAGGGCCCATAGTCATTTCCTTGACTTCCTACTCATTCCTCAACATGTGTGGTGTAGTGACTGCTTGGCAAATTTTAACAGGATTGCGTTCTACACCAACTCTGAGAGTCCACACTCATGGAGGCAGCCTTGAAGGCCTGCTATGAAGGCCTGCCTCCCTGGTTGTGTTCTCACCTATTGAGAACCACATCAAATCTCAGATATCCAACCCCACCTCAACTGGTATTGCACATGATGTCCCTTCACCATTCACAGGCTTCAACAATCAAGTCCCATCACCTAAGTTCCTCTACTCTATGCCCAGTGAGTCGCACAGATGACCATTCATGCCACTAAGTAAATCAACTGGTTGGCAAACTCGTTAGTCAACAGAGTCAAATATCAACAGTACGATCGATGATTGAAATTTCTTTAGAGAACCGAAAACTGACTTCTGCACATGGGCCATGAAGTTTCCATCACATTTTCATGCACACACATGGTATTTTGTAGAAGAGCCACACTCAAGGGGACAAAGAGCCACATGTGGCTCTCGAGCCACAGTTTGCCGACCACTGAACTAGACTGATGAAAACACCCCAGCTAAGTCACACAACAGAATCTTGGTGAGTGTTTTAACAAGTAAATATGCAGCAGCTGCAGTCTCACTGTGCTTGAATTGCTGCTCTTTGGTGTCAAATTTAAAAAAGAAAAAAAGTGGGGGGGGGGGGGCCTAACTGGTCTGGCTCAGTTTATAGAGTGTCAGCCTGCAGACTAAAGGGTCCCAGGTTCAATTCTTCTCAAGGGCATGTACCTTGGTTGCAGGCACATCCCCAGTAGGGGGTGTGTAGGAGGCAGCTAATCAATGTTTCTGTCTCATCAATGTTTCTATCTTTCTATCCATCTCCCTTCCACTCTGTAAAAAAATCAATAAAACATATTTTTAAAAAATCAAATTTAAAAGAGGGGGTGGGGAGGGAGGAACAAAAAGAATACCTACAACTCCACCTTGGTCTCTCCACTCCCACCTACCTTTTAAAGAAGCTTTCATTGTGAACTGCTCTTCAGAATTCCAGACGCTCAGGAACTGGTCCATGAAATATCACAAACACTTACAGGCAAAAAGTAAAAGTCTTACCATCTCCAATGCACATTCCGTTTCCTACTTATGAACATCTACATCTCACCTGATGGTCCTTCCATACATCCAGCTGCCAAAAGTAACATTTCAAGTCATCGCTGATTCTTTCCTCTCTCTCAACCTCCAAATTAGAAAATTCTGGTGGCATAACACTGATCCAGAATTCAACTGCTTATTTCACCTCCACAGCCCCCATCATGGACCAGGTACCATCACACTCACCAAGACTATCATAGCAGTTTCGGTCCCAGTCTTTCTACTGCCTCCATCCCATCTATACTGTTCATCATGCTGCAGTCACAGGAAGTCTAATGAGACCTGGGTCAGTCACCTGCCGCCATTGCTCCAAATCTCCCATTGCTCCCATCACCTGCAGAACAGACTCCCAAGTTGTCACAAAGCTCCTCTAAATCTGACTACTGTCCCATTGTTTCCAGTTCCTCTTTTTGAAAGAAAATAGACACCTTCTGGTTCCTGAATGAGCTCCATCTTCACTCTGAGCTTTTGCAACACGTAAGAACCTGTGCCTGGAAAAACCTCTCACATCCCATTCCACTGGTTGCCAAAAACAGGGACCACTCACAGGACACTGGACCTGGACTTAGAATTCTGGGCTTGGTGTATCATCAAGGTCGCCATGTAAAAAGGCTGAAGGAGTGGCTGGACTGTCCCAGGACACCCTTATCTCAGAAGCCACAAGTGTGTGAGGCTCTGACATAAGTTCCACAAACCAGTCCTCTATTAGGTTCCGCATATGCAGGAATCTGGGGAAAGGAGTGAGTCTGGTCACCCCCAGGCCAGCTGACCTTGAGATGCCTGCATTACCACAAGGCCTCAGAACTCAGTGCATACCCTTTCTAGTGACCTTGTCATTTACAGAACTTCTTTCTGCCTCTACGTGCTGTCCTCTCTCTTCCAGTCTTCTCGTTCTTCCTCAGAGCAGTTTTGTGAAAAGGTTAGAATCCTACCTCAGACAATGTCTGTCTTTTGTTCACAAGCACCAGCGGTGGCACTCCCTGAAAATGAAAGAAGAACTCCTCACACAAAACTTTCCCTCATCTTTTTTTGTTGCCATTAGACATAAATCAGACCTGGGTTTCCCGAATCATCCCAGCTCAACCACACCCCCATGTCGTTCCTGGCTGGCATTGCCGCCTGGCCTGTCAGCTCTTTCACCGTGTCACACCGTCTGTCACCCACCAGAGACTCACTGTTCTGTCAGCTGGGACCTCACCTCATGTACCTTGCAGGACCTGACACTGGGAGGTACATGAGGTGAGCTGAGCGGAACTCTGCAAGCAGAGGCGGTGTTCCCGCTCTGAGTGGTGTGTCTGAGGTTTGTTGAGTCACAACAGGTGGGACTGAAGCCTCCTTGCTTCCCAGACGCCTCGGCTTACAGAGGCTCTGGTTGCTCTGCCTGAAGACCACGACGAGGCATCAGCGGCAGTCACCTGTTGTGACTCAAAAACCTCAGGCACACCACTCAGAGCGGGGACCCTGCCCCTGATGCCTCGTTGCGGTTTTAAGGCAGAGCACCAGAACCTCTGACGGTGGTAACAGAAGAAAGAGGTCGAAATGACCGCCAGGGAAAAGATGGGCATGTCACACCCAAACCGGTGGTGGTAATGTGACTCTTCTGGGCTCCCATTGGCTAAACTCAGCCATCATTGGGCCCATTGCCCTTTGGGTAATGTACTTTTCCAGGCCCTCCAGGTGCCATTAGGATCCCAGTCACTGACTGGCCATTGCAGTGTTGGTTTTGGGACGCTGAGTGGCGCTGGGAAATGGTAACTTGAGGTTTTGGTTGCTTACAGGCTTTTGTGCAGTGTTGTCTGCAACTGATCTCTTGTTTGGAGACATTATTTCAGATTCCGTGAAACTCAGGATGCTCCCTGAGGAATGCCTATGCATCTGCTTGTTCCTAGAGCGCAGAGACACACAGACTCACAGGAAACATACAGACACCACAAGCACAGAAACACACAGGTACAGAACATCCCCAGCATCACATCACAGTTCAGAAGTCTCTGAGCCTCATCTAGCATCCCCCGCTCCTCCTGAGAGAAGACAATGGCTGCAACCTCAAAGTCCATATCCTCTCATGAAGGGGAAATCTCAGTTCATGATCACCTTCTTTCCCAGGATTCCGAGTATGTAATATCTCTGACCCTCCACATGCATCTACTGCCTCTGCTCCCACATTGGAGAAGACAGCAGGCCTTGGTCCCATGAAAAGTCACTTGCTTCTTAAATTCCTACTGATATTTTGTCGTCCCACAACAATAAAGGCAGTTGAGCAGAGATAAGATACCTGAGCTCCGGGCCTCACCTGTAGGCCACACAGCCCATCAGAAATGGGTCCATCCTTCATTCACTCTCCTGTCAATGTCAGGGTCATGTAGCCACGAATTCATACCCCCTCTCTTCCTGCACATCACTCTACAACACCTCTCTCCCACCTGCACTCTCACATCCCAGCTCCCGCCCCTTCCCCCTCCCCTCCACCCAGGCATCTCCTTGGCCTCTTACTCATTACTCAGCATGTGTGGTCCAGAGAATGCTTGCCAAATTCAAACAGGATCAAGTACTGCCCAGGCGCTGAGAGTCCAACCTCATAAAGGCAACCTTGGGCCTTTCTACGAAGGCCTCTATGCCTGGTTCCCACCCCCCAACCTCACCTACTGAGAACCACAATCAGATCTCAAATGCCCAGAGCCCACCTGCCCTGCACTTGACGTCCCACCTGCACTTGACGTCCCTTCAGCAGTCACAGCCAACATCTCTTCAGTTACCTGTCACTCAAGTCCCAGCCCCGGTGGTCCTGTGCACCAAGCCCAGTGAGTTTTACTCTGTCAGTGGTTCTCAACCCTTTAATACAGTTCCTCATGTTGTGGTTACCCCCAAGCATAAAATTATTTTCTTTGCTACTTCATAACTGTAATTTTGCTATTGGTATGAATTGTAATGTAAATATCTTTTATTTCTGATGTTCTTAGGCGACCCCTATGAAAGGGCCGTTCGACCCCCAAAGGGGTCGCAACCCACAGGTTGAGAACCAATGCTCTAAGCTAACCCACAAAACTGACTGCATGGTTGAGAATGTGTTTGTGTGTTTTCAGAGAACAACTCCAAGACCATGTGGGTGCTCTAAGCTAACCCACAAAACTGACTGCATGGTTGAGAATGTGTTTGTGTGTTTTCAGAGAACAACTCCAAGACCATGTGGGTTCCTGCGACAGTGAGGAACTGACGAGTCTGTTCCAGTCACGAGGATGGTCCAGAGATGGGGGACACTGACGACACCTTGCCATGCTAGCAGTCGGCAGCTGTGCATGGCTGCAGGTGGCCCAGGACCAAACCAGAGAGGATGGATCTTGCATTGCCACGATGTGTCCATCATCTGGATACCATTGCTGACATGTACACATGAAGAACGATTTGACATCGAAACAGTGATGCAGAACAGTTGGACATTGAAACTGAGACTGAAACATTTTTTGTTCTTATACATTTATTTCTAGTATACAGAGGCAAGATACTTTTAAAGAAAAGAAACAGGGGAGAGTGATTGATATAGAGGCAGGGAGGCATTGAACAAGCTATCAAGCTACAGGGGGAAGGCCTGGGTGGATGGGAGGCGGGTGCTGGGGGAGATCAATCTAAGGACTTGTATGCATGCATATGAGCATAACCAATGAATGAAAGACACTGGGGCAGGGAGGGAGGTGGGTGGGGACATGTGCTGGGGGGTAAGTGAGGCTGGGGGGGGATAATGAGGGGAGAAGGAAAACATATGTACTACTATTAAATATAAGTTATACTGCAAAAAAAAAAAATTCAATAAAAAATATATTAAAAAAAAACAAAAAACTAACTGCAACCCCGAAGCCACACCAAGAGTCACGGCAAAATCATGGTGAGTGTTTAGAGAAGTAAATATGTACCAGCCTGAGTCTCATCTTGTGTGAATTACTCTTCAGCCTCCAATTTATCTCATGTCCATTCATTTTTTAAAGGCCTTGGCTGCTGAGAAACCATTCTCTCTCCTCAACACTCTACATGACCACTTCCGTCCCTTTGCTGTCTTGTGACACACACCTTCCACAAACAGGGGCCCCAGCAGGAAAGCCAGTCCTCAGGGTCACACTGATCCTCTGAGCTACAAAGACCATTACCATCCTGACCACGATTCCCTGTATTAAAGTGATGCACTGTCCTGGCTGACATGTGTCAGTTGATTGAGTATCAACCCCCATTCACAGAGAGGTCGCAGATACATACCAGTCCCAGTTGAGTCCCCTGCCTGGGGTTGGGACTGGATTCCCTTGGTGGTCATGCAGGAGGAAACTGATTGTTTCTCATGGATGTTTATATGTTTGTTTTGCTCTCTTTTTCTTTCTACATCTAAAATCAGAGAAAGTATATATAGATATATTTTTACTTTTTTAATTTTATTTTTAAACTTTTTTTTTTTTATTGATTTCATAGAGAAAAGGAGAGGAAGAGTTAGGAACATCAATGATGAGAATCATTGATCAGCTGCATCCTGGAAGCTCCCATTGTGGGTTGAGCCCGCAATCCAGGCATGTGCCCTTGACCAGAATCAAATCTGGGACCCTTCAGTCTGTAGGTGGATGATGCTTTAGCCACTGAGCCAAACCAGCTGGGGTTAAAAAAATATGTGTGTGTGTATATATGTATGTGTGTGTGTGTCTCTCTGTGTGTGTATGTATGTGTGTGTGTGTGTGTGTGTGTGTATGTGTGTGCGTGCGTGTGTATAAATTACACCTGCCAGTAGCTGAGCCAGCTCGGTCATCATCACAAGCCTTTGCACAACCTGGTACCTTTTCCTGGGAGGACCTCCCACATCTCACTCCACCCATTTCCAAAACCGGGGGCCCACTTTCTAACGCCCTAGTCGAGGCCTTAGGACTCCGGGCTGAGTGTCTGCAGGTCCCAGGACAGGAGGAGGGGCTGGGCAGCCCCAGGACCCACAACCTCAGAGACCACGAGATCAGCCCCGCAACTCAGTCCCCTCAGCGGCTCTGCACCCGCAGGAACCTGTGGGAACTGAAGGTGTGTTGAGGGCCGGGCACCCACCGCCAGGACCCAGGGGCTCAGGCTGCTCAGGGCCATGTCCCATCCCCGGGGACAGGTGATGCCCGCATCCCTCGGGGCTCCATGTCCCTCTGTGGTTCACACCCACCCCCAGCCCCGTCCCCTGAGGAGGAGAGTAACCTCCTCCCGGAAACCGCCTCTCCTCCTCTCTGTCGCCTTTACACACAGACCGGGCCTGGCTCTCCCCGCCTCCCGGTCCGTCCCCCACGGCCTCCTCCCCCCTCATCCCCGTGTCCCCCACGGGCACTCACTGCTCTGGGCGCTGCGACCCGGGCTGCGGGGCCTGAGCGGCGCCGGCCCCGAGGCGGGAGGGCCGATGAGGGGACGCTGTCGGCGGAGAGGAGGCTCCACAGGCCTCAGACCGCCCTGCCCAGCGGGACGCGGCCCCCACGTCTCCTCCTTCTGAGGATCCCCGCGCTGAAGTCTGTGAGCCGGTGAACAGCCTGAGGAAGTCAAAATGTCCGCCGCGAGGAAGACACCGGAAGTCCCGCCCTAACCGGATGCATAGGCCCTTTATTGCGAATTTGCGTTGGCGCGTTGCTTTCTGGGTAATGTAGTTCTCTCCCACAGCCCAGCCGTGTCCTCTGTGAGTGAAGGTGCGGCTGCCAGTGGCGCTGGGAAGGAGGAGATGGGACCAGAGGCTGGTCCCTGGGACAGACGGACAGACCTCCCAGGGGAGGGGGAGTGGGAGAGATCCCCCATGAACAGAGACACGGGGACATGGGGGACATCTGTAACACCATCAACAATAAAAAATACACATTTAAAAAAATAATTAAGGAGAGGAGGAGGTGTTGGAGGAGGAGGCGACTCCGGGAGAACGAACAGCGAGCTGGATCGCCGAGCGTGAGTGAAGGAGCCCGGCCGCTTGCCCGCCCGCCGCCGCCGCCTCCCCTCCAAAAAGAACAGCAAGAAGCGGTTTGGCTCAGTGGATAGAGCGTCGGACTGCAGACTGAAGGGTCCCGGGTTCGATTCCGGTCAGGGGCATGTACAGTGGCTACGGGCACATCCCCAGTAGGGGGCGTGCAAGAGGCACCTGATGGATGTTTCTCTCTCATCAATGTTTCTGACTCTCTATCCCTCTCTCTTCCGCTCTGTAAAAAACCAATAAAATATATTTAAAAAAAAAAATAGAATGCCTGGCCAATGTAGTTCAGTGCCAATCTATGAACCTGGAAGTCAGAGTTCAACTCCAGGTCGGGTCACATGCCAGGGTTGTGGGCTCAATCCCCATTGTGGGGCGTGCAGAAGGAGCCCACCAGTGCTTCTATCACCATTGATGTTTCTATAACTCTCTCCCTCTTCCTTCCATTATGAAATCATTAAAAATATATTTTGAATGTGTTTTAAATAAATTATACTTAATGTTTTTAAAAATGTTTAAATGTTGCCACTTTTGAATTATTTTATTATGAACTAGAGGCCTGGTGCATGAAAATCAAGCACTGGTGGAGGTGTCCCTCAGCCTGTCCTTCCTCTCACAGTCTTGGCCCCCTTGTGGGATGTCAAATGCCCATAGGTGGATATCCCTCTCATAGTCCCACACTCTTTTCTGCCTGCATGCTAGCTGTTCCTTACCATTTGGCTCGCTGCTCCTCAGCGCTGCTTCAGAGACAAGAGAGGCTTCCACCACTGCCACTGTACTTGCCAGCAGTGAGCCTGGCTTCTGGTTTGCTAGCTGAATTCTCGGGGGGCAGGAAGGGGGCAGAGCATCCAGAGTGCAGCTAATCAGTCACTCTCTCCCACCAGATGTTTCCATTTCTCTCTTTTTTCTTGCTCTCTCAAAAGCAATATAAATATTTTTTAAAGGAATGTCTAAAATAATAAAAGCATAATGTCCTAATTCGACCAGACAACCTTACAGATGCAACAGGGGCTGCAAGGGAAGCCAGCAGCCCAGGTGCCAGAGGGAAGCTGGTACTAGCAGCCAGGGGAAGGAAGGCATAGTTACACAAATTTCGTACATGAGACCTCTCGTATATACATATATGCATAGCCCATGGACATTAAGAATAATATGGTGAGGACCTGGAAGTGGTGGTGGAAGGTAGACAGAGGAAAAGGGAGGTGGAGGAATGAGGAGAAATCCTATCTAATAAAAGAGTAATATGCAAATTAACCATCACTCCATTACACCAACAAGCCACATACACTAACCACAACCACCACCCAATCAGGAGCAAGTATTCAAATTAACCCAAGCAAGATGGCTGCAGCCACGGAGAGAGCAGGAGAGAGGATTGGGTTTTCCCAGAAATGGAGGAAGCCAAGCTTTCTGCACACCCTGGCTGGCCCAGGCCTCCACTCCAGGCTACAAAGTTTCAATTGTAGAATATAAATAAATCCCAGATACCAGGGTTTCTGCATGGGTCCCCAGGGGGCATGTCCAGCCTACAAACCACCATAGGCCCCTCTCCCAGGCCACCTCACACTCCAAGGGAACCCCAACCTGATCCAGGACACCCCTCAGGGCAAACCAGCTGCCCCCCTCCCATGCAACAGGTCTCTATCCTAATAAAAGAGTAATATGCAGACTGACCATCACTCCAACACACAAGACAGCTGCCCTCATGTGGTCAAAGATCCTGCCCCCATGTAGACAAAAGATGGCCACCACTAGAGGGCCTGCAGGGAGGGCAGTTGGGAGGGACCAGGTCTGTAAGGGAAGGCAGTAGGGGGTGATCAAGCCTGCAGGGGAGGGCAGTTAGGAGTGAACACGCCAGGAGATGAGGGAATTTGGGCGTGACTTTGCCTGCAGTTAAGTTAGGGGTGACCAGGCCTGCAGGGGATGGCAATTAGTGGTGACCACACCTGCAAGGGAGGGCATTTAGGGGCAAACAGGCTGGCAGGGAAGTAGTTAGGCATTTTCAGGCTGTTAGGGGAGTGGTTAAGGAGTGATCAGGCTGGCAGGCAGAAGTGGTTAGGGGCAATCAGGTAGTCAGGCAGGCAAGCAGTTGGGAGCAAGCAGTCCTGGATTTTGAGAAGGATGTCTGACTGCCTGTTTAGGCCCCGTGGGATCAGGACTAAACAAGAAGTCAGACATCCCTCTCAGGGTCCCAGATTGGAGAGGGTGTAGGCTGGACTGAGAGAGAAGCCCTCCCTCCCACCTCCATGCACTAATTTCATGCACTGGCCCTCTAGTCTGTTATAGTCATCAATATTTTAAAAATGTGTACAAATTTAATTGACCCAACCAAACCAAAGTGAATGTGGGCCATCACTCTTTCTACCAACCCTTGTGAGCAAAACCATGCCTTGGTCTGACTTCATAGAGGGTGTCCTAGGCATCACTGGGTTAGGGAACAGGAAGCAGCCTGGAATGGTTTGGTCTCAGGTTGGCCTGTAGTGTCTGAGTTTTTGACTTCATGCTGAAAAGATTTCACATGAATTCGGATGATTTCCAGGCACATTTCCTGAAGCTCCGGATAATGAGAACAAATGTAGGCCCTCGCATAGAACAAGAAACAGCAGAGACTAGCCGGGACTCCTTCGACTCTCTAGGAACATTGTGGGAAATACGTGAGCCAAAGTGGGGCTGCAGTTAGCTCTCTGAACAGAGAAAAGGGGGCCTTCAGCGCATGTTCAGGGGATCATGTCCAGAATGAGCTGCTGTTGCTCATTGCTGCCCCAGCTGTAGGTCAAGTGGGGACATTTACAAGTTTAGAAGAGCCCACACCCAAGACACAGCCTTCAGTTCTGCTATGAAGGCCTCCCTCCCAACTTCTTTTTTCCTTCCACCTAACCAATTGAGAACCACATCAACTCAGACATCTAGAGCCCACCTCCACTGTTGGTGCACTGGATGTGCCTTCTCCACTCACAGCCTTCAGTACTCAAGTCGCACTGCCTACGGCCCTCTATCCCATGGCCAGTGAGTCTCACAGATACCCACTCATGTCCATAAGCAACTCAACCAAACTGGATGCAACACGCCAGGACATACCAAGGGTCACAAGAAATCCTGATGAGTCTTTAACAAGTAAATATGCACCAGCCACAGTCTCACTTAATTTGAATTACTCTTCCACATCCAATAAAAGTAGATCTACAACTCCTCCGTGATCCATACTCTTCACTATTATTTGAAAAATATATTTTATTGATGTTTTTTTTACCCAGAGGAAGTGAGTAGAGAGTTAGAAACGTAGATGAAAGAGAAATGTCAATTAGCTGCCTCCTGAACACCCCCTACTAAGAATGTGCCCACAATCAAGGTACATGCCCTTGAGCATCGAACCTCGGACCCTTCTGTATGCAGATTGATGCTCTATCCACCAAACCAAATTAGGACTTCTTTACTATTTTTTAAATAAATCTTTATTGTTCAGATTATTATAGTTTTTCCTCTTATTTTCGCCCCATAGCTCCTCCACCCAATTCCCATCCCACCTTCTGCCCTTACCTCCCTTCCACCATCCTCTTCCGTAGGTATATACTTTTTGTCCAATCTCTTACTGCACCCGCATACCCTTTCTCCCCCCCCGCCCCGAGAATTGTCAGTCCACTCCCTTTCTATGCCCCTGAATCTATTATATTCACCAGTTTATTCTGTTCATCAGATTTTTTTATTCACTTGACTTTTAGATTCATTTGTTGATAGACATGTATTTGTTGTTCATAATTTTTACCTTTACTTTTTTCTTCTTCCTCTTCTTAAAGAAGACCTTTCAGCATTTCATATAATACTGGTTTGGTGGTGATGAACTTCTTTAGCTTTATCTTATCTGTGAACCTCTTTATCTGACCGTTAATTCTGAATGAGAGCTTTGCTGGGTAAAGTGATCTTAATTGTAGATTCTTGCTATTTTCACTTTGAATATTTCTTGCCACACCCATCTGGCCTGCATAGTTTCTGCTGAGAAATCAGCTGACAACCATATGGGTGCTCCCTTGTAATTTTTTCTCTGTTGCTGCTTTAATATTCTCTCTTTGTCTTTTGCTCTTGGCATTTTAATTATGATGTGCCTTGTGTGTTCCTCTTTGGATTCCTTTTGTTTAGGGTTCTCTGTGATTCCTGGACTTGTAAGTCTATTTCTTTCACCAGGTGGGAGAAGTTTTCGGTCATTATTTCTACAAATAGGTTTTCAGTATCTTGCTCATCTCTTGTTTTGGCACCCCCATAATTCTGATATTGGTATGCTTGAGCTTGTCCCAGAGGCTCCTTCCACTATCTTCAATTTTTTGAATTTTTTTTTTTTTCGTTTTGCTTTTCCAGCTCAGTGGTTTTTGCTTCTTTGTATTTCAAATCTTTTATTTGATTCTTGCGATTCTCTAGTCTGCTATTAGGTCTCTGTATAAAATTGTTTATTTCAGTCATTGTATGCTTAATTTCTAGTTGGTACTTTTTCATATCTTGATGGTCTTGATAAATTTATCTGCCTTTCTAAGAAATTCTTGAAAAACCTTATAACCATAATTTTGAACTCTATATCCAGTCTTTTGCTTTCCTCCATTTCTTTCATTTGTGATCTGTTTCTTTGTATCTGCATTTTCGCTGCTTCCCCGAGTTGGTAGAGTAGTTTTGTGTGGTAGGTGTCTTATAGGGCACAGTGGCTCAGCCTCCCCAGTTCCCTGAGGTGGACACTCTTGGTGCACCCCTTTGTGGACTGTGTTTTCATCCTTGTTGTAGTTAAGTCTTAATTGTTGTTGGTATCACTGGGAGGACTTGACCTCCAGGCCAATTGGCTGGGAGAATCAGCTGTGTCTACCCTTGAGAACCTCTGTGCTGGAGACACTCTTATGAGACAAGACTTGCAAAATTGCAAAAGCCTCTGTGCTCAGCTTGGTTAGGGCAGAGTTTCAGGGTGGAGCAGACAGCCTTGGATTACCGTCAGCCCTGCCCTATGAGGCGACTGGGTCTTAGTGTCCCTTGGTAATCACCGCAAGCACCTCTGAATGAAAGCCGCCCTCAAGTTTTGCTTGCTGACAGACAGTACAGTTTCTCCCCAAATGAGTCGGGTTTCCCAAAAACTTGCCCAGAACTGGAGTTCAGTGCTATTGAGAGCTTTTGTTTCCGTCCTGCTTTAGAAAACCAGGTGCTCACTCCAGTTTCTTACTGCATCCGCAGGCGTGTCTCCGGACCTTTGCCATCCGCATCTCCCAAGTCTCAGTGTGCTTTCCCTTTTCCTGACAATGCAGATTCCCCCCAAATGAATCTGTTTACCCCATGACTCACCTGGGATTAGAGTTCAGTGCAGTCAGGAGCTTCTGTCTTCCTCCCACTTAAGAAAGCCAGCGCGTACTCAGCTGCCCGTGCACACAGCCGCCCTTCCTCTACATGTGTGCGACTCCATAACTCAGCCTTTTGCAACTCCTCTGAGTCTCAATGTGCTTTCCTCTTTTCTTCTAGTTGTAGAACTTACACTCAGCCAGCTTTGCAGTGGTTCTGGATGCTGTCTGTTTTGTCATTTAGTTGTAGTTTTGATATTGTTGTAAGAGGCAGAAGTTTAGGTGCTTACCAATGTTGCCATATTGGTTTGTTCCGTCTTTACTATTTTTTTAAGTAATCTTCATCTTGAACTACTCCTCAGACTTCCAGCTGGTCATGAACTGGTCTCTGAAATATCTTGTACCCTAAAAAGCAAAAAATAAAAGATTTTATATCCTCATCGACATTATTTTTCCCACTATGAATTTCTCCATGTCAATTGATGGTGCTTTCACATTTTCAGGTACGAAATCCAAATCTTTACATCATCTGTGATTCTTACCTCCCTCTCCAATCCTCAAAAACAGAAAATCCAGGTGGCCACACCTAAATCACTGATCCATAATGCAACTGCTTGTTTCACATCCACAACCACCACTGTGCTCTTGTTACCATCACACTCACCAAGACCATCACAGCAGCTTCTATTGTAGTCTTCCTACCACCGTCCTCACTGCCATGTTGTGCATCACAGTGCAGTCACAGGGAGTCTAATTAGACCAGCTCAACTGCTTCCATTACCCCAATGATCCCATCACCAGGAGAACATAAACCCAAGTTGTCACAAAGCTCCTCTGGATTTGATCCTGTCCTACTGTTTCCAGTCCCTATTTTAAAACAATGGACACCTGCTGATCCCTGAATAAGCTTAGTCTTCACTTCAAGCCTTGGCACATTCTGGAACCCATGCATGGATGGCCCTATCACACACAATTCCACTGGATGCCAAAATCAACTGCCACTCATCTGTCCCTTACCCTGGACGTAGGATTCTCGGCGTAGTGCCTCTTCTAGGTCCCCTGGTCCAAGGTCCCCCAAGAAGAAAGGCTGGACATTCCCAGGACCCCACTACCTCATAGGCCCCGATAGTGTGAGGCCCTGACATAAGCTGCACATACGAGTCCCCTAAGCGGCTCTGCACTAGCAGGAACTTGTGGGAACACAAGGTCCATTGAGGGTTTGGAACCCACCCGCAGAACCCAGAGGCTCAGGCTGCTCAGGGCCCTGGCCCAGGCCCGGGGCAGGACGATAACGTATGCCTAGGGCTCCATATCCGCTGTGGTTCACACCCACCTCCAGCTCCTAACCCTGAGGAGGAGAGTAACCTCCTCCCGGAAACCGCCTCTCCTCCTCTCTGTCGCCTTTACACACAAACCAGACCTGGCTCTCCCCGCCTCCCCGGTGGCATCGCAGCCTGCAGCCCTTCTCCCCCCTCCCCCCTGTGTTCCCCACGGGCACTCACTGCTCTGGGCGCTGCAACCCGGGCTGCAGAGCCTGAGTGGCGCCGGCCCCGAGGCTGGAGGGCGATGGGGGGACGCTGAGTGGACTCTGTCAGAGGAGGGGAGTCGGGGAGGCACAGAGACCCCAGTCCCCCGGGTGTTGGCGGTCAACCAGCCTCAGACACTCCCTGCCCAGGGGGGACGCTGCCTCCCACACCTCCTCCTCCGCGAGACCAACGTCCAACCACAAGGCGGAACCCAGGAGGTCCGTTAACGGAAGCCGAAACAGCCACCAGCAGGAAAACGGAAGTCCGGTATAAACCGGAAGCGGAACCCTGCAGGTCCTTTAGGGGACTCCAAATCGTCAGCCGGGAAAATATCGGAAGTCCCGCCTTAACCGGAAGCACAGAATAAAAAAAACTCTGTTTACTGAGAGGAAGCGTGTGCATTGCCTTCTGGGTGATGTACTCTTCTCCCATAGCCCAGCCATGTCCTCTGTGAGTGAAGGTGTGGGTGCCAGTGGCGCTGGGGAAGGAGATGGGACCCGAGGTTGGTTCCTGGGACAGATGGACAGACCTCCCAGGGGAGGGGGACTGGGAGAGAACCCTAGAAACAGAGAGACAAGGGGGCATGGGAGACATCTGCGACACCTTCAACATTAAAATACATTTTATTTAAAAACATAACACAGCTCAGCTGGGTCGCTCAGAGGTTGGACGCCAACCCATGAACAGGAAGACCAGGTTCGATGGCTGGTCAGGCGCGTGCATGGGTCGCAGGCCCCGTGTCCAGTGGTCGGAGGACCAGGGACCCTCTCCCATCACCGGGGTTCTCTCTCCCTCCCCTTCCTGACTCAGCAGGGCCGCCCAAAGACGCCTAATTTGGGGCCTTTTCCCTGGGCCCGTCCTTCCTCCTCCTCCTGGAGCTGAGGCTGCTGCGGTTCGCAGGCTCTCCAGGACCTCAGTCCCTCCTGCTCGCCATCCACCTGCCGTTCAGGTTGGGAGCTCAATATGCAGTGTGGGTCATGCAGGAGGCTGCCAATGAATGTTCTCTCTGTTCCATGTTTCCATCTCTCTGTCAATCTTCCTTCCTCTCTCTGAAAGCCATACAATTTTATTCTAAAATAAATATATTTGTGGAAGACGATTTTGCTTCCACTATTCAAAATCTGTGTTTCCAAATGGCAAATAAGCCATGGAGTCATTGAGAAACGAATGAAATTCAAACATACGTCTTAGATACTACAAAGGACCTTTTTGGATTAAAATAATAGATTTATTTAATCAATTTAAAAGAGTCTGAGCTGACATTTTAGCAAAATACATAAAGACAGTGTATTATCAATGCAAGAGAAAATCAGTCACCATAAAAATTTCTTAGCTAAATGGAATTAAAACGAAGGTGAGTTAACAGTATATTCATTTCCGGTCTACTATTTTAAAAGATTAACCATTGTATGTGCTGGCAGGCCAGCAGAAAAACTGGAATTTTTATATACTGTGGGTTAGTGGGGAGGTAAAAGGAATGATGCTTTTGATGGACAGTTGCAAATATCTTAAATATGAAACATTCACCTACATTGCATCAGTTTTACAAGTAAAACATACATCTATATAGAAAATGAACACAATATTTATAATACCCCAAATATGGAAATAACCAAAACCACCGAATGACCAATAAATTGATTATCCATAGAGCACAGTACTACTCAGCAATAAAAAAATTTATCCACATAAACATTAGTATTGAATCTCAAAATATCTGTGTAGCATGAAGGAACCCTGAAATTCACAGGTTCCATTCCTGTCCAGGTGCCCTGTAGGTGGCAAACAGGAGGCAGCAGGTAACTGCATCTTTTCCATATCACCATTTTTCACTCTCTGTCTCCATCCCTCTCTTTCAAAAAAGTCAATAAATTATTTTAAAGACATATAAGATACTTAATTGAAAAAAGTGATTAAACTCTTAATTTTTCATATTCACATCTCTAAGCCTACTTTTGTCCTAAAACCCTAACCTGTATATGGGTGAGAGACACATTTATTTCACAAGTGATGGTTTTACAGCTTGATCCTTATATCCAAGCTTACAAAATAGTACTTAAGAAAGTGCATTTTGTTGCATTTCAGTTATAAAGATACTAAAAGAAAGTCTTAAAATACTTCCAAATAAAGACCTAGATATCCCTGTCTTGATAGGAAATTAAAATCTCAACCCTATATGGGCTCCACCACCTGTCTCCTTATCCTGAGAGGACTTGCCTGGCCTCAGTGGCAGCAAACATTGTCAAGCAGTGAAGACTATTGCCATTGGAATCAACAGAAATGCTGAATGGGTTACAAAATACACATCCTTGGGCTATTTACAAGCTTATCCTTCTTCTAGCTTTGAGGTCTTGCCTGTTGAGCAAATCTTAAGGTAAACACTCTAGATGATGGTGGGGAATAAAAAAAATAACATTATTATTTCTGCCAATTATTTCAGCTATAGGAGACAGTGATGGAGGTCCTGAGAATGTCTGTTGCATATGGTTTTTCTCCAGTGTGAACTTATAATGTTGTCTGAGGTTATACCTTCAACAGAATAACTTCCCACAATCAATACAAGCATATGGCTATTATCCAGTGTGAACTCGCTGATGTTTAATGAGGGTAGACCTCTCACTGAAGGACTTCCCACAATCTGTACACTCATATGGCTTTTCTCCAGTGTGAACTCGCTGATGATTAATGAGGTTAGAGCTCTGACTGAAGGACTTCCCACAATCTATACACTCATATGGTTTTTCTCCAGTGTGAACTCGCTGATGTTTAATGAGTTTAGAACTCTCACTGAAGAACTTCCCACAATCTGTACACTCATATGGCTTTTCTCCAGTGTGAACTCGCTGGTGTCTAATCAGGTTAGACTTCTCACTGAAGAACTTCCCACAATCTGTACACTCATATGGCTTTTCTCCAGTGTGAACTCGCAGATGATTAATGAGATGAGAACTATGCTTGAAGAACTTCCCACAATCTGTACACTCATATGGCTTTTCTCCAGTGTGAACTCGCTGATGTCTAATGAGGTGAGAGCTCTGACTGAAAAACTTCCCACAATCTGTACACTCATATGGCTTTTCTCCAGTGTGAACTCGCTGATGTCTAATGAGGCGAGAGCTCTGAATGAAGGACTTCCCACAATCTGTACACTCATATGGCTTTTCTCCACTATGAACTCTCTGATGTTGAATGAGGCTTGAGCTGTGATGGAAGGACTTTCCACAATCTGTACATTCATAAGTCTTTTCCTCAGTGTGAACTCTTCTATGTTGATTGGGATTACAGATATGTCTGAAAAGTTTCCCATACTTGTTACACTCATAATTTACTTCTCCAGAGCAGACACTCTGTAGTTGAACAACTTTCTGGTTTTGGTTGGCAATATTTTCACATTTATCCCACAGGTGGTGACTTTTTCCATTAAGAAATTCTTGAGAAATCTCACTGTCACTGTGTGTCTCCTCAGTGTTGAGACTTTCCAAGTGCTTTATAGAATCTGAGGTGCATGGAACAACTTTCCTTTCCTCCTTATTGTTTGTGGGCATCCCTGAGAGGTAACAGCTGCACCTGGCCCTGTCCACAGTTTCTCTCCGAGGCTTCTCTCTACTGGCTTCAATCTGTTGCTCGTGAGGGTCTGCACTGAAACAGAAGTCTCTCACACATAAAAAGGCTTTCTGTTCAAAGTCTGCTGCTTGTGAGTCAGGCAGGTGCAGAATATCTTTTAACACAGAGAAGCACCTCCCACAGAGATGGGTCCTCTGGGATGCAGGAGCTGTCTTAGAAGCCCTGACCTGTGACATACCTTGTAGTCTTACACTCTGCTCAGAAAGTGCCACCTTATCTTCCACTTTATGCCAACAACCTAAGAATAGAGAATGGTAAGGAAATGAGGGTTGACTATGGTGTCAGAGGGAAGTTATAAAATAAAAGTGTCTTTGACATACTATAGAATTTCCATGCAATTGTCTGAAAGTAATGGCTTTGCAGGCGAGATTAATAATTGGTTGCTATCAAAAGGTGGGCCTCTGGAGGTAACCAGAAAATACTTTTCCATAAATATGACACCAATATGGCAAACACCACATGGAAGACAAGCAGAAGATCCTGCTCATCCTTCTGCTAAGAGTGTCCCCCTGTGCTTCGCTGTTGGTGACATGGGATGGCTATGGAGAAGGTGGGTTTTGTCTGTTTCCAGTAAATGAGTATCTGGTGTTGGCAAACTGCTTAAGCATGTATGTGCACCTCATAACACCTGTGCAGGACAGTGTTGGAGAACAGTGCAGCAAGAGCAGGGCAGAGGAACAGGTGATGTAAAAAGGCCACAAAGGTGAAAGTAGCCAACAGTTAGATGAAAGGAAATGTTATCAAAGTGTCAAGTATGGGAAAGAAAAGGTAGAAATTAGTTGTGGTCAGTGGCATCTGCACCTAAACAGTGTTGGTCATGAGCAGATTCATGGTATGATCTGAACTCAGCACTTATGTCATACTTTACCCTAGATGCTACTCAGAAGTGAAAAGCATTCTCTGAGACCACCATGTCAAAAAACTGTGTTGTCATTGTACTTTCTATTGTACAAAAACCTAAAACCTAAATATTCTGAGTATTAATGAAGGACAACAGGGGTGAGGAGCAAGCACTGGCCAAGAGCAACTTGGCATGCTAGAGTATTCAATGAAATATTACTATAAACTAGGGACCTTGTGCACGAAATTCATGCACAGGGATGGGAGAAACATGAAGGTCTTACCTAGAGATGATACAAGTGCAAAAATTTCCAGCATCACATCGCAGTATAGCTGTCTCTGACCTTCATCAAGGATCCCCCACTCCTCCTCAGAGAAGGAAATGGCCACGTCCTCAAAGTTCATATCCTGTCACAATGGACACAGTTTAGTGCAGGATCAGCTTCACTCCAAAGATTTTATGTTCATCAGGCTTCCCACCCGTCACATCTATCTGCTCCCCTGACTCCTGTCATCAGAAAAGATACCAGGCATTGTTGGTTCCATCAAAGTCACACTCTCCTTATATGCCTACAGATACTGTGTCATCATTCCCAGGGCAGATGACAATATGGGGGATACCTGTGCTCTGGGACTCTCATATAGGCCAGAATGTCCCTTGTCAACACAGTGGGTGTCATGAACTTAGGGCAGTGAAAATGTTGTCCATAAGGAGACTATGAGTGATAATAGCCTTGTTAACCCCTGCCCTTCTCATTTCAAACTGGGAAAATTATGGCATCAGACATCAACCTTTTCAACCCCATCCCAGGGTGCTGAGGCCATAACTTTGCAATGCCTGCTGCACATAAATATTTGAACAACACTGCTCTCATACAGCTTCATTCCCAGAGGCACAACATGAAAGGTAACAAAATGTGCCATAATGAGCACAGTTTATTTCCTAATCATCTTCTTTTCCAAAATTCTAATCCACCACTTTGGTAATGTATTTCTCTCTACCCCTCCTCCCTTCTCCAAGCCAATGGAGATTTTCAAGCCCAGGTGACACTGATGTATGCTATCTCATTTCTATTGATCACAGTAACAGCCCTCAACAACAAAAGGCAGGTGTGCACATAATTTCTCCTAAAATCTGAACTAGGAATGCACCACCAGAACATGCTCTCTTTTCAGGAATTAATCTGAAATTCATCATATCATATTATTCAGACATCACCAGAAATGGACTCAAATTTCATTCCCTCTTATGTCAATGTTAGTGCTCTGCATGCATGAATGCACTTCCCCTTTCTAGGGGCACATTGCTCTTCCTCCCCACCTCTCTCACACCTGCACTCCCACACCCACAGCCCCCATAGTCATCATCTTGACTTATTATTCAGCATGTGAGGTGCAGTAGTGACTGCTTGTCAAATCCAAACAGGATTAAGTTACACAGCAACTCCAAGTCCACACTTATTGAGGAAGCCTTGAGTCATACTCTGAAAGCTTCCTTCCCTGTGTTTTCCTTCAACCTCAATGACTGAGAACCACATTAGATCTCACATATCCAGAGGCCACCTCTATTGCAGCTGCACCTGATCTCCCTTCTCCAGGAACAGTCTTCAGCATTCAAGTCCCCTCACATAAGGCCTTCTAGGGCATGTACAGTGAGTCTCACAGATGACCACTCATGCCCTAAACAAATATACTAGACTGAGGACAACACCCCAGCCCAGGCTAAAGCACAATCAAAATCCTGGTGTGTGTTTAAATATGCAATAGCTGTAATCTCATCTTGTTTGAATTGCTCTTTGGTCTCCAATTAAAGCAAAAAACCAAGATGACTTTTATCTTCACTTTGTAACCTACACTCCCGATACAATTTAAAGAAGTTTTCATCCTGAACTGTTTCTCAGAATTTCAGACCATCATGAACTACTGTCTGAAATATCACAAACCCTAAAAGGTAAAAAAATAAAAGTTTTGTCATTCACAATGAACACCACACTTCCTACTATGAATATCTGCATCGTAGTTGATGCTTCCATACTTCCAGCAGCCCAAAGCAAACCTCCACATTGTCCACAATACTTACCCCTCTCTGACTCATTCTCAAAATTAGAAAATCCTGGTGGAAACAGCTAAAACAATGATCCAGAATCAAACTGCTTATTTCCCCTCCATGGCAACAATCATTTGCCAGGTACCATCACACGGACACAGACAATCACAGCAGCTTCCATCCTAGTCATTCCACCACCTCCCTCTCCCCCTATAGTTCATTATGCTACAACCACGGACATCTTAAGAGACCTGGGTCAGTCACCTGACCCACTGCTACAAATCTCCCATTGTTCCCATCACCTGAGGAACAGACACACATGTTATCACAAAAGTTGCTCTAGACCTGACTCCTATCCATTCTTACCACTTCCCTTTAAAAACAGAGTGCCTGCAAGTCCCTCCACAAACCCAGTCTTCACTCTAAGCCTTGGAATATTCTGGACATATGCCTGGAAGGACCTCCCATATCCCATTGCACTGGTGGCCAAAACAGAAGCTACTGTTTTTCAATATATTTTATTGATATTTTACAGACTTAGAATTCCAGGCTTGGTGTCTCTTCAAGGTCTCCAGGTCCAAGGGCTGGAAGAGTGGCTGGGCAGCCCCAGGACACCACTACCTCAGAGGCCATAAGAGGCTGAGGCTCTGAAATAAGCTCAACAAACCAGCCTCCCTAAGCAGTTCTGCATCTGCAGGAACCTGTGGAGAGTAAGGGTCTATAGAGCTCCTGGCAACCACCAACAGGACCCAGGGGCTCAGGCTGCCCAGCCCCAGGGTCAAGTGATTTTGAGATGCCTGCCTTATCTCAGGGCTCCTTCCTAAGTGCACACCCTTTCCAGGTACCTGATCATTTACAGGACTTCTCCATCCTGACCCTAACTGCTGTCCTCTCTCCTCTAGTCCTTTCTTCCTCTGAGCAGTTCTGGGAAAAGGTTAGAACCCTGCCTCACACTTTGAACCTGTATTGTTCAACCCCCACCGATGGCATCAGCTTTCTGAAAATGAAAGGAAAACTCACGCAAAAGTTTGCTTCACCTTTGTTGTTGTTTTTCAATATGTTTTATTGATATTTTACAGAGAGGAAGCGAGAGGAATAGAAAGTCAGAAACATCAATCAGCTGCCTCTTGCACACCCCTCATTGGGGACCTGCCTGCAACCAAGGTACATGCCCTGGACCGAAATTGAACCTGGGACCTTTCAGTCCACAGGCCGGCACTCTATCCATTAGGCCAAACTGGTTTCATCTTCTTTGTTGTTTTTAGGCATAAGACAGACCTGGGTTTGTGTAATCCTCCCTGGCCTGCCACAGCACCTTGTCCTCCCCGGCTGGCACTGCAGTCTGTTACCCTCTTTCACCATGTTACACCGAGTGTCACCCACCGGAGACTCACTCTTCTGCAAGCTGTGACCTGACAGGCTCCCTGAGCAGACCCTGGAGTGTAAATGGGATGAGTTGAGTGGAAGTCTATAAGCAGTGGAACTCTGTGAAGCAAGAAGGCTTCAATCACACCAGTTGCTGCTCAACAAGCTTCAGACACGCCCTGCAGAGAGGGACACTGACTCTGAGGCCTCGATGTAGTTTAAACCTAGAGCGCTGGAGCATCTGACTATGGGACGAGAATAAAGGGGTCAAAATGACCACCAGTGCACCTCCCCTGGGCTTTCATTGGCTAAACCCAGACATCATTAGGCGCATTGCCTGTTGGGTAATGTGCTTTGGCAGGCTTAACAGGTGGCATTAGGATGCCAATTACTCGCTGACCATTGCAGTATTGGCCCTGGGGAACCCGTGTGGAGCTGGGAAATGACAACTTTAGGCTTTGGTGGCTGGTTGCAGGTTTCTGGGGAGTATTGTCTGCAAATGATCTCTTGTTTGCTGACATTATTTTAGATTCCGTGAAGCTCAGAATGCTCCCTGAGGTGAAAAGTATTATTTCACTGATTCCTCAAGACTGCAGGCCTAAATGCGTACATATAGTATATATTTGCCATATTTTATTTGAATTAGAGAGAGAGAGAGAGAGAGAGAGAGAGAGAGAGAGAGAGAGAATGAGATGGAGAAACACCAATCAGATGTCTTCAGCAAGCCCCCACTGAGCCCACATGCCCTGGCCCCCAATGAGTTCCTCACCAGGAATTGAAATGACGACCTTTCTGAGCATGAGGATACTCAACCAGTTGAGTCACTCCAGTCTTCAGATTTTTATTTTTATATAAAAATATGACATTGCTAAGGGAAAATGCAGGCTATGAGAGACTATATATTGTCCCATCCTATTTCTTTAGAAATAGTATTTGAAAGTATACAAGGACAACATGGGGACACGTCCTACATACTCTGAATGTCTGTAGTCATTACAAATTTTGAGGCTAAGGAGCTAACAGTTACTGAATCTTGACTACAGGTGTCAGGCCCTGCATTCAATGCTTTACCTGCATTATTATTTAATTTAACCCTCACTGCAACCTGAAATGATTTAACCGACTATTTTATGGGGAGGAAACCTAGGCTCAGAGACTCAATGTAAATCGCCTGATTGTAGAGTCAATAAAGGCCAGAATAGAAGTCAAACTCCTGTGTCTCCAACAACAGAGATTTGGCTTCTAATGTTAGGCTCTTCTGCCACCTACAGGGTAGAATAGGGAATTGGTTCCCATTAGGAGAGGCTACGTGTTATTGTGGGTAATGAACAGCCCCAAAGCTTTAGTAGCTTATACTAAAGAAGCCTTCTTTATTGTTCCCACCACATGAACACCCTCATTCTCCTGGGATGGGGTAAAGGAGAAGCAGCATGATGGTACTAGCTAGGTGTTGTCAGAGATAAACAAAAGGAATGGCCAGTCTCAGGGGTTCCAGACTCTTCTGTCAGAGCTGATAGGCTTCACTCCTTCCACATTTCCTTGGTCACAGCACATTACAGGCTGTAGCCAACATCAGGTTCTGCAGCATAACCTGACATCCCTTATGGGCCCCAGTCGGGCCACCACATGGTGCCAGTGTTTTGTGGGTACTGTGCAGGGCCAAGGAGAGGAGTTAGTATTGGTAGGAAATGACAGTGGAAGTCAGTCAGGATGGGTCCTTGCCTCCTTATCCAGGTGGACATTGTCCCCAGGTGGCCCTAACCTGTCACTGGCAAGATTCAAAGTGATGAACCTCAGAAAAGGGAGTTTGTTCAGATGTCATTGGGAGCAAACTCAGAACCCACTTGTGAGTGTGACCCTGGGTAAATCCCTGCTGCCTGTGTTCACCTTTGAGGTCGAGGTGATGACTCACATGGTAAGTGTGTTGATTGGGAAGGTACAGGAGTGCCGGCATCCAGCATCCATGTTTTTTAAAATAAACATCAGGCACTACTCTGCTTCCAGGTCTCATATTTTGCATTGCCCAGGTGAGTGCTCCATTGGGTGGTAAATCTACTCACATTCACATCAATGGTGAGCTGTGGTTGCGCTAATTCTGTGCATGAACCTGTGGTGAACTAGAAACTGTTCGCTATGAAGAGAAACCCCGGCGTCCAATGTCAAAAAACACTGCCAGCGACACAGGAAGCAAATGGCAGTTTCCTTAAACAATAGAATCCTGTGGAGACCATGTTGTAGCCATGTGAAGGTGCAATAGCCAAGGGTCAACCCCCAGCTGGTAGGTGCAGAGACACGTAAATGCCCAGAGTGTCTCCTGGCTGCTTTGGGTTTAGTCCAGGGAGCACACTGATGTCATCGCCCCTATGGGTGCCTGTGAAGCTCAGCCCGGGCCCCCACCGGCTACACTGACAGCCCAGGCACCACCCATCTTGGTCCCGGGATCATCACCTGCTCTGCCCTCGTGAGAACCCTGGTTGCTGGTTACCACATGGCCCTGTTTTTCACAAGTGTGTGAACCCACTGGGCAATAGAAGCATACATACTCACTTTGAGAGATAAAACTAGGGATATTTAGAGAGAAACAACCATTCTTTGTCCCATTTGATACCTTCTTTGGATGATGCTTGGAATGGTCCTGATTTGGGAATGAAACGTGAAACCTTCACATTATTACGATGATTCTCTGACCCACTGAGCTCTTGGGGTTTTTTTGTTTGTTTGGTTTGTTTTTTAAGACATTTCTGTTAGTTTTTAAAAATATATCTTTATTGATTTCAGAGAGAAATGGAGATGGAGAGAGTGACAGAAATATCCACGATGAGAGAGAATCACCAGTCAGCTGCCTCCTGCACACCCCTACTGGGGATCGAGCTTGCAACTCAGGCATGTGTTTTTGACCAGAATAGAACCTGGGATTTTTCCCTCCAAAGGCTGACGCTCTTCCATTGAGCCAAACTTGCTAGGGCCCACTGAGCTATTTGGGGACAGCCTGACATACGTGCCTGTTTAGGTAAAATAACCCAACTATGTGCCTGTGAATAGATACAAATAGATACCATCATGGTGGCAATTAGTCGTGGGAGGCTAGAATGGGATTTGTAGGATTTCATAAGTCTTTTTTACATGGATATATTTCATAAGCTATTTCTAAGGCAGTCTGTATTTTCTTTCAGTTATTTTGAATGCCATAATTGAAGCATTGATAAGGGAGAGAGGAACTTTGTTTCAGCTATGATAGCACGTATGGAAACACAAAAAGCATGTTTAAAAATATATATCTATCTCGTATAGAATTATAGGGTAACATGCATTTGACCCTTAGAGCTGAAGGAACAGTTGCTATGATGTACACTGACCTCCAGGGGGCAGACACTCAGAAACAAGCTGGGCTGACAGCTGTGAATGCTAGCAGGTGGACAGTCCCTGAGGGGTCCCTGGCTGCCCTGACTCCCACACGTGATTGAAGTGAAGGCCCACTTGCTGGTTGTGTTGATTTAAGAGAGGTAGAAGGTCAACATCGATGGGAGATTCAGAGACTGGATACCTCCTACATGTGCCACATGAGTACGGATGCATGACCTAGACCGGGAATCTCAGTTAACACCCTTTGGGTTTGGTGGTGATGCTCTAACCATTGACTCACATAGGCCAGGACAATGTTCACTCATTAAGGAAATTTTAGGGCCACTTTCTCTTACCATCTTGATAAAAGCCTATGACCTACATTAGTTTTTAATCTTCAAGACACGTCCAACCCACCAGAGGACCAGGTGGATCAGCTTCTGCAGGGAGAGGTCCTCTACCTCCTCCCCTGGCAGGTCAAGGGCTGGAGCCCCCCATTACAGTGCACTAGGTTGGCCCTGCCTGGGTCACATGTTTTCTTGGAGCACATGCTCACACCCAGGGCATAACCTATCTGGGAACTCATGCCAGAGCTTGCTCCATATCCCACTAACCATGGCCCCAAGGAACAGTGCGGCCACACCCTGGACTAGGGCTAGAGAGGGCTTCAGAGCCATACACATGGCACAGCACCAGCTCCCAGAAGAAAATGCCCTGAGTTTTCCTGCCCACACCACCCCCCCTGCCCAGATGCCACCACTGCTCCCAGACTTGATACCTGAGAGGAACTTGAGCCCCTCAATCCCCTAAAGGAGAAATAGCCCAGCCTCAACCCCCCGCTGGCAGGTGCAGAGAACACAAGGGGCAGGTCTAGGCCCAGAGTGCTTCCAGCTGTTTTTGTTTTACTCCAGGGTGCACACTGACATCAGTGTTCCCTGTGGGTGCTTGTGCAGCTCAGCCCGGGCCTCCACCTGCTGCTCTGACAGCCCTAGCACTGTCCATCATTGTTCTGGAGTCAATGCCTGCTCTGCCCCGAAGAGAACCCTGACTGCTGGTCACCAGGGGGCCCCGGATGGCTCTGGTGTTCACAAGTGTATGGACTGAGTGAATAAAACACAGATACTGATTTTAGAGAGAAAAAAATAAGGTTATAGAGATACATCCATTTTTAGTTCCGTTCTTTCTATACCTCCTTTGGTTGATGCTTGTACTTTTTGTGACCCAGGATGGAACTTGCAACCTTGCTGTTATTGAGATTACTCTCTGACCCGCAAAGCTATTTGGTTTCCGCTGGACCTACGTGGCAATTTAAGTAAAATAACCCAATAATGTGTCTGAGACTTGACAGGTATAAAAACCATCATGAAGAGAGATAGTGGTGGGAGGCTAGAATGGGATTCATGGAGTGTCATACGTGACTGTTTCACATGAATACATTTCATGTGTGCTGTTTCAAGGTCAGACTGTATTTCCCATCAGTTATTTTTAAAGGTGGAGGATGAAGCTCTGATAAGGGCAGAAGGACATCGGTTTCAGCGATGCCAAGAATACATGGAAACACAAAAGCACACACATATTATTTATCTATCTATATATCTATATCTATATATATTTTTTAATCAATTGTACTTAAATCAAACTTTTAAAAAAGGTTTAAAATTTGAGGATCCCAATAATTTTACAGTGTTTTTATCAAAGTCCTGGAGCATATTAGTTGCTACTGTATCAGTGTTTTGGAAATAAAATACAATGATGTGCTACTGAAATATCTCATCATGTGTTCCATGCTATGACCATAATGACAATATTTATACCAGGAAATTGACAAATATTACCAACCTAGACTTCATGTATAAATCAATGTTTAGACTTTTAAAAAATATTATTTTATTGATTTTTTGACAAAGAGGAAGAGATGGGGACAGAGAGAAATACCGATGAGAGAGAAACATCCATCAGCTACCTCCTGCACACCCCCTACTGGGGATGTACAAGACTAAAGTAGGTGCCCTTGACTGGAATTTAACCTGGCACCCTTCATTCCACAGGCTGACACTCTAGCCAGGGAGCCAAACTGGTTTGGGCATGAATGCTTAGATTTAAATAAGAGTATCCCCAACCCTAACAGGTTTGGCTCAGTGGATAGAGCATTGGCCTGCACACTTAAGGGTCCTTGGTTCAATTACGGTCAAAGGCATGTAACTTGGTTGTGGGCACATCCCCAGTGGGATAGTGCAGGAGGCAGCTGATCAATTTTTCCAACTCTCTATCCCTCTCGCCCTTCTTCTCTGTAAAAAAAATATATATTTAAAAAAGAGTGGATTCAAATGCTAACAATACAGATAAAATGTATGGCTATATGGTATATGTTTGATTAATTTGTACATAGCATTAAAACTTAGTAAAACAATTTGCCTTCCAGTTACAAAACCAATATTTCCATATGTCAAAGTAGTCACCAAGGAATGAGGGAATTAAAGCATCAAAGGTAACACAAATGTGCTGTGATGATCAGTTTATTTCCTAATCATATTCTTTTCCAAAATACAAATCCATCACCTCTATAATGTACTTCCCTCTTAACCTTCTCTCCTTCCAGGCCAGTGGATATTTTCAAGCCCGGAGGACACTGATGAATGCTATCTCATTCCTGTTGATCACTGTTACAGCTCTTAACAACAAAAGGCAGGTGGCACATAAATTTCACTGAAGGTCTGGACCAGGAGTGTACCACCAGAAGACACCCTCTTTTCAGGAATTAATCTGACAGTCACCTTATCTTATTCCCAACATAACTGGAAAGTGATTCAAACTTCATTTACTCTTATGTCAATGTCAGGGCCCTTTAAGTATGAAGGCACATCACTACTCAAGCGCACATCACTCTTCCTCCCACACCCATCTCATACCTACACTTCTACACCCACAGAACCTATGGTGATGTCCTTGACATTCTATTCATTACTCAGCATGTGTGGTATAGTGACTGCTTGGCAAATTCAAACAGGATTAAGTTCAATACCAACTTTGAGAGTCCACACTCAATGAAAAGGCTTGAATTCTTCTATGGAGGCCTCCCTCTCTGATTGTGTTTTCCTTCAACCTCAATTACTGAGAACCACATCAGATCTCAGATATCAAGAGGCCACTTCCACTGAGCTGCACCTGATTTCCCTTCTTCAGTCACACCCTTTAGCACTCAAGTGCCATCACCTAAGGCCTTCTAGTCAGAGTCCAGTGAGTCTCAAAGATGCCCACTCATGCCCCCGAGCCAGTGGTCGGCAAACTCATTAGCCAACAGAACCAAATATCAACAGTACAATGATTGAAATTTCTTTAGAGAACCTAATTATTTAAACTTAAACTATATAGGTAGCAACATTGTTATTAACTTAATTAGGGAACTCCTAAGCTCTCCTTTTCTAAAAACTCAGAAGGCCAAAGAGCCCCATGTGGTTTGAGAACTGCAGTTTGCTGACCATTGCCCTAAGCCAATCAGCCAGACTCAGGATAACAGCCGAGGCTAAAGCTCAAATATATCCTGCTGTGCATTTCACAAGTAACTATGAAAAAGCTGCAGTCTCATCTTGTTGACTCACTCTTTGGTATCCAATTAAAAAGAAATAAAATGATCCACAACTACACCGTAGTCCCTACATCCCAAACTACATTTTAGAGAAATTTCTATTCAGAACTGCTCCTCAGATTTCCAGATGCGCATTAACTGCTCCATGAAATATCGGAAACCCTAACAGGTAAAATACAGAAGTTTTGGTATTCCCAAATAACATTACACTTCCAAATATGATTATCTACATTTCAGCAGATGGTTCTTCCACACCTCCAGCTGCCAAATGCAAGCATTCACATGATCCCTGACTCTTAATCTCTCTCTCTCAACCTCCAAATTAGAAATCCAGGTGGCCACACCTAAAGCACTAACCTGGAATGCAGACCTTATTTTAGCACCACAATCACCATCATGGGCCAGTTACCATCACACTCACCGAGACTATCACAGCAGATTACACCCTAGTCTTTTACCACCTCCATCCCATCTCTATTATTCAGCCATGGAGAGTCCAATGAGACGTCTGTCACATGACTTGACCCCGACTGCTCCAAACCTCCAAATGCTCCCATCAACGACAGAACACACTTCCAAGATGCCACAAAGCTCCTCCTCTACACCTGATTCCTGTTCCATTGTTACCTGTTAATTAAAAAAAAAAAAAAACAAAACACTTTCTGGTTCCTGCATGAGCTCAGTCTTCAATCAAAGCCTTTATGGATACAGGACCCTATGCCTGAAGGAACCTCTCACATCCCATTTCACTGGTAGCCAGAAACAGGAACCACTCATATGATGAGGAACCTGGACTTAGAATTCTGGGATTGGTGTCTCATCAAGGTCCCCAGGTCCCAGGTCTAGAAGAGTGTCTGGGCAGTTCCGGGACACCAGTATCTCAGAGGTGAGACCCTGAAATAAGATCTACAACCCAATTCCCTAAGCCCATCGTCTGCAAACTGTGGCTTGTGAGCCACATGAGGCTATTTGGCCCCTTGAGTTTTTAGCGAAGGCCAGCTCAGGGGCACCCTAATTAAGTTAGTAACAATGTACTTACCTGTGCAGTTTAAGTTTAAAAAATGTGGCCCTCAAAAGAAATTTCCATGGTTGTACTGTTGACATTTGCCTCCGCTGACTAATGAGAGTTTCCTGACCACTGTCCTAAGGGGCTCTGCACCTGCAGTAACCCTATGGGAAGAATTAAGGTCTGTTGAGGGCCTGGCACCCAGAACCCAGGGGCCCGAGGTCACGTGACCAGGAGACGGCTGCACCCCTTCAGGGTGGGTCATCAGGGCTCACTCTTGCTGGGGGGGGGGGGGGGGGGCGCTGTAGTCACAGGTGTCCGGTGTCCTGAGGCCGGCCCAGGCCGGCCAAGGGAGGCCCTGAGGCCTTCCTGGTCCAAACCGGCAAGGAATGGCTTGACCGCCCTGGTATTTCCGTGACCTTTATACACCCCCGGTTTGGAAAGCCCCTAACTTCCTCATACTCCTGCCGGCGCGGCACACTGTCGCCACCGCCACGGAAAACCCACCAACCGTCCGGGGAGGGGGATAAAAATCCCCTGCCCCGGTCACAGGGCGCGGCTTCCTCGGCTGCATCCCCTGCCCCCCATTCGCCCCGAACCTGTGTACCCGCCCTGAGACCCCCAATAAAGCCTCATCAATTCGCTCCCTTATTCCGACTCCGTGATTGCAGTTCCTCTCCCCGCTCCCTGCTGTCCTCTCCCCTGTGGTCCGCTCTTCCTCTGGGCAGTTGTGGGGCGTTGAGAACCGCATCTCAGGCCGCCATTCTCTGGGGTTCACAGACACCCCCCAGCCCCGTCCCCTGAGGAGAGTAACCTCCTCCCGGAAGCCGCCTCTCCTCTCCGTCGCCTTTACACACAGACCGGGCCTGGCTCTCCCCGCCTCCCGGTCCGTCCGCCACGGCCTCCTCCCCCCTCACCCCGTGTCCCCCACGGGCACTCACTGCTCTGGGCGCTGCGCCCCGGGCTGCGGGGCCTGAGCGGCGCCGGCCCCGAGGCCGGAGGGTCGACGGGGGGACGCTGTCGGCGGAGAGGAGGCTCCGACGCCCCGATCCCGAAGGTCGCGGCTCCACAGGCCTCAGACCGCAATGCCCAGCGGGACGCGGCCCCTACTTCTCCTCCTTCTGGCGATCGGGGCGCTGAAGTCTGTCAACCGGTGAACAGCTTGAGGAAGTCAAAATGTCCGCCAGGAAGAGGACACCGGAAGTCCCTCCCTAACCGGATGCACTAGCGCCAAATGCCTTACGTATTCGCTTTGCCTTCTGGGTAATGTAGTTTTCGCCACCGCCCTGGAGAGGGCTAGCTTTCCAGCCCAGGAACTTGAGGAACCAGGTGTTGTGGTGCTGCCAGGGGCGCTGGGGGAAGAGGAGATGGGACCAGAGGCTGGTTCCCTGGGACAGACCGACAGACCTCCCAGGGGAGGGGTCAGGGAGGGCTGGATAGAACCTCCAAAGAACATATATACGGGGGAAATGAGAGACATAATATTATCGAGGAAAAAATGTTAAAAATATATATTTCAAAATAATATACTCTACCTGGTGTAACTGAATGGTTGAGCATCAACCTATTAATCAGGAGGTCACAGTTTTATTCCCGGTCAGGGCACATTCCTGGGTTTCTTGTTTAACTCCCAGTGACTTACAGGGACATGCAAGAGGCAGTTAATTAGTGATTCTCCCTCATCATGTTTACATTTCTTCCTCTCCTTCCCCTCTGAAATCAATCAATCAATCAATCTAATAAAAGAGTAATATGCAGAGAGAGAAACCAAGATGGCAGCATAGGTAAACACCTATAATGCTGCCTCGCACAACCATTTCAAAACTAAAACTAAAAGACAAAGTGGATATCATCCAGAACCACCGGAAAGCTGGCTGAGTGGAAATTGTACAACTAGAAGGAAAGAGAAAAGGACACTGAGACTCAGGTGTGGAGAGCAGAGGTGTGAAGACACGGAGATGCACATGCATGGAAAGGGCGGGCGTCTGAATACTCGGCTGGCTCTCTCGAACAGGCAGGGAGACAAAGGCTACTCACTGCGCTGACCTTCAGTTCCAGGTGAGACTTGGGGAACCCAGACCGATATGGGGTGAAACTGGACTGTCAGGAGGAAGCACATTGAGGCTCAGGGGAGCTGCGAAGTGTGTGAGCTCGCGGTGGGGCGGAAAGCTGAGTGTGTGCCTGGCTCTCTCGTTTGGGATGGGAAACAAAACCTGACTGCACTGTACTCCAGTTCTGGGTGAGACTTTGGGTATCCAGACTCATTCGGGGAGAAACTGGACTGTCTTACAGGGGGCAAAACTAGAGGGCAGCTTTCTCTCAGAGGTGCATGCAGCCATTGCCGTGAGGCACTGAGACCTAGGGGCCCCTTAGGGCCTAGATGATGGGAAACCAAGGCTGTCTGCTCAGCCCCGAGACTCCATCCCATCCAAGCTGAGCACAGAAGCTCTCCCAGCACAGACACAGCTGATCCTCACAGCCAATTGGCCTGGAGGTCAAACCCTCCCAGTGATACCAACAACAATCTAGGCTTAACTACAACAAGGCAGTACAGGCCACAAAGGGTTGCACCAAGAGTATCCACCTCAGGTAACTGGGGAGGCTAAGCCACTGTCACCTAGAGGACACCCATCACACAGAGCTACTAAGCCAGCTCAGGAAAGCAGCAAGAATGTGGAGGCAAAGAAAGAGATCACAATTGAATGAAATGGAAGGGAAAAAAACAGCGACCAGTCATTGCCAAGTTCAGTCAATTTGCTTATTAGCCTTTTACTGTATAGGAGATATATATATGTGTGTGTGTATTTAAATAAATTTACTTATTTCAGAGAGGGAGAATGAGAGAAACACTGATGGGCCACCTTCTGCATACCCCCCACTGGGGATCTAGCCATTACCTAGGCACGTGCCCCAGCTGAAATCGAAACTGGGACTCTTGAGTCCACAGGCTAATGATCTATCCACTGAGCCAAGCTGGCCAGGACAAAACTATACTTAAAAATATGCAGCTTTATTTTGTTCATTTTCCTTATAAATTGCACATTAACTTATAATCAAATTGTTTTTTTAGGCAGTTGACTGGTGGTGTTCAGGTGTCCCAATGTATGAACTATTCACAATCGATGGGTAGAATTCCTGATCTGAGCTCTGTAGGTGAGACTTCACAAAATAAGATGAATGTGTTGTTACCTAAAAGGAATGGATGAACCCTAATGGGTTTGGCTCAACAAAAAAAATACAGATATTAAATTTTTTTCAAATAGGATAGCCCAGCTGGTGTGGTTCAGCAGTTGAACACACATCTATGAATCATTAGGTCATGGTTCTATTCATGGTCAAGGCACATACATGGGTTGCAGGCTCAATTCCCGGGGAGGGGGGGGTGGGTACAAGAAGAACCCATCAGTGCTTCTCTCTCATTACTGATGTTTCTTTCTCTCTCTTCCTCTCTGAAATCAATGAAACATAACTTTAAATGAGTGTTTTTAGTCAATTATACTTTTAAGTTTTAAATAATGTTTTACTATTAGAAATTGTTTTACTGTATTCTTAGGAATGTTCCTGAACATATGTGTTCCTACTGTATCAGTATATGGGAAATAAAACATGATGTGCTACTCAAGTATCTTAATATGCCCATGTTCAGTGCCATCATTTTGGAAGTTGGAAGCTACCAATGATGAGAGTATTTACACCAAGAAAATTGACAACTACTACAAACCTTGACTTCACTTATTGTACTACTGAATGTCTAAACTTAGAAAAGAACGGGAAAGCATGTTAGCAACGCACATTAACGTATAAGTATGTCATAAAAGTGGGATTTAAATGGTCTTTAGAATTAAGTTTGTGGAAAACACCTCTAGCCAGTGTCACTCTGCCCTTGAGCATCCAACAAGGAACCAAGAGGTTGTTGGTTCGAATTCCGGTCAGGACACATGCCTGATTGCAAGCTTCATCTCCAGTGCGGGTTGTGCAGGAAACACCAATGGATGATGCTCTTCTGTCTATCATCTTACTTCCAATCTAAAAGCCATTAAAACATGTATTTCTCTAAAAAATAAGTAAATTTGTGAAAAACAATTTTATTTCCAGTATTCAAAACCTATGGTTCCATATGGAATCAAAGAACTCATGGAGTCATTGAGGAATGAGAGAAATTCAAACATATGTCTTAGATGCTACACAGGACCATTTTAGCTAAAAATAATAAATGTACTTAAACAATTTGAAAAAAAAATTCTGAGCTGACATTTTAAGAAGAAACAAAGACACATGGGAAAAAATTCTCCATAAAAATGTCTTAGATCAATGGAATTAAAATAAAAGTGAGTTATTAACACTGTCTTCATTTCCAGGAATACTATTTTAAAAGGTTAACCACTGCATGTGCTGGCAGGGTAGCAAAAAAACTGGATTTTGTATATACTGTTGGTTAGTAAGAAAGCAAAGAGAATGACTCTTCTGGATTAGTTATGCATATCTTAAAAGTAAAACATCCACCTACATGGAAACAGTTTGAGAAGTAAAACATACATCTATATGGAGAACAGAAAGTAATATTCCCGGCAGATCTATTTATAGTACCCCAAATCTGGAAATAGCCAATACCAAAGATAGACAAATAGATAAAGTAGGTATCCAAAGGACACACTACTACTACACATAAA
Source organism: Antrozous pallidus (assembly GCA_027563665.1). Taxonomy (NCBI): domain Eukaryota; kingdom Metazoa; phylum Chordata; class Mammalia; order Chiroptera; family Vespertilionidae; genus Antrozous; species Antrozous pallidus. The sequence continues at coordinate 867,359 of CM050525.1, read as the reverse complement.
CATTATTATTGAATCACAAAATAACTATGTAGCAACGAGGAAACCAGTATTTGTTAAAGACTGCACAACTTATAATGCTTATAAAATTATGAACAATATGAACTATTTTATTGTAAAGGAAGGAAAATCCATGACTGCCTGGAAGACCAAGAAAAGGCCGAAAGAGAGATTATAGAAGGGCAGTAGGAAGACACAGAATGTGGCAAAAGTAGGTGTGGAATTGTTGGTATGAAAATTAATACAATAACAGAAGAAACGCTTCCTTGCCAGTGTGCCTCAGTTGGCTGGGCATTCAGTCCTTCTCTATAAGTCACAGGTTCCATTCCTTGATGGATGCCCTGTAAGTGGCGTGCAGGAGGCAGTACTTAGCTGCATCTTTTCCACAACGCCAATTTCTCATTCTCTTCCACTTTACCTCTTGTTCTAAAAAGTCAATAAGTTATTTGAAAGATACATAAAATACTTATTTGAAAAAAGAGAATAAACCTTGGTTTTACAGAGTCACATCTCTAAGCCTACTTTCCCCCTAACCTGTATATGGGTGAGAGATACGTTTATTTCACTATTTCACAAGTGATGGGTTTACAGCTTGATCCCTATGTACAAGTTCAAAAAACAGTGCACATGAGGAAAGTACATTTTCTTACATTCCAGTTATAAAGGTACCGAAATAAAGCCTTAAAATACTTTCAAATAAAAACCTAGATTTTCCTTCTTGATAGGAAATTAAAATACCAATCCTATATTGGCTCTACCATCTCTTTCCTAACTTCCCGGGAGGACCAGCCTTGCCTCAGAGGCAGAAAATATTGTCAAGCAGTGAAGACTATGGCCATCAGAATCAACAGGAATGTTGACTCCGTTGCAAAAGACACATCCTGGGACTGATTACAGTACTATCCTTCCTCTAGCGCTGAGGTCTTGCCTGCTGAGCAAACTGTGAGGGGAACACACTAGTTGGGTGAAGGAAATCCAAAAACAACTGTTATATTATTTTTTCCTGCAAATTATTTCAGCCACAGGAGACAGGGTTGGAGGTTCTGAGGATGTCTGTACAGAAAAATCGCAGAAGCCAAAGCCCACGACCATTTCTGGAAAAGGTTGAGAAGAGGTGCTTTTTATCAATTTTACTGTAGTATTTCCCACTCACTTTGAACACAGTGTCTCTCTACAAATTGTGGTTCCACATAAACCTCAGCCTCTCAAAACAAATGGCACCAGCTTATGAAATTTTATATATTATGGAAAATGGCTGCTTTATAGGTTGTGGGAAGAAGGCCCCTAAACATTGCTACGGATCGTGAAATCCATACTGTGAACAGAGAATAGAATTCATGTTGTACACAGAAGCACTACAAAGTCCTCCTTTTCTGGGTGACCACTGACATCACCAATAGTAGACACACCAGGCTGCAAATTAGAACCACAAAATCATGCAGTCTTTCTTTCAAAATTTTGGAATGCAATGATTAAAAGCCAATAGTGGACAAGGAGTGATTTTCTGTCAGTACAGTGTGTCTTGAAAAGCAAAGAAAACTTGGGACCCCCACCATATCTGTTTACATATCTGTGCCAAAAGATCACAGCTTTCCTTTCAAGACATCCCAGGGAGTCAACAGAATGATGAAAATTACAGAAACAAAAGAAAAAAAAAAACACCTTTATGTACCGTAAACCTGAAGAGAGGACACTAAGCAGATTGCAATAGTGACTTAGAACCTGAAGCAATTCATCACACCATAATGTGAGAACCATGGGCATGAAAGAGGTTGCACTTTGTAGCTGAGAATTGGTGCTCTGGCTACCCCCTGGGTCAGTTTCATTTTCTAATCCAAGGTAAAGGAATGAAGATCCTATCAAAAGCTCAGAATAATCATCATTTCATCAAGCACAAGACACAACATAGAATATATTTCCACTGAGCACTCACGCTGGTGATAGGTGCACACTTTTTATGTCAGAGGTGAAATCTTTTCAGCCACAAATCCTCATTGCAATATCAATTGCGTGGTACGTCTGCGCATGTCAGGTAGTGCAAGGGAGGTCCTTCTAGTCTCTTACTCCCGAAACTTATGAGGAATCTAGCAGTGTATGTTCTCTTAATAGGAGTTTACGTTTAGATAAATAGGACCCAAAGAATCACCTTCAGTGATGTTATTCTAAGTCAGAAAAATAACACAATTTGTGCACATTTAAGGCTTCTCTCTAGTGTGAATTTTTTGGTGTTGAGTGAGGGCACAGCCCCGACTGCATGACTTCCCACAATCACTACACTCATATGGATTTTCTCTAGTGTGAATTCTGTGGTGCTTATTTAAGCCAGCTATTTCACTGAAGGACTTCCCACATTCACTACACTCATAAGGCTTTTCTCCAGTGTGAACTCTGTAGTGGTGAATGAGGGTAGACTTATCAACGAAAGCCTTCCCACAATCATCACACGCATATGGCCTCTCTCCAGTATGAAATCTCTTGTGAATATGAAGGTAATTTTTGAACCTAAACGATTTTCCACAATCACTACACTCATATGGCTTTTCTCCAGAATGAATTCTCTGATGTTGAATGAGGTTTGAGCTACGACTGAAGGACTTCCCACAATCTGTACACTCATATGGCCTCTCTCCAGTATGAACTCTCTTATGGATATGAAGGTGACGATTAAATCTAAAAGATTTCCCACAATCACTACACTCATATGGCTTTTCTCCAGTGTGAATTTTCTTATGTTGAAATAGGCTAAAGCTATACCTGAAGGACTGTCCACAATCTGTACACTCATAAGGCCTCTCTCCAGTATGAACTCTCTTGTGCTTATGAAGTTGACTATTGTACCTAAAATATTTCCCACAATCACTACACTCAAATGGCTTTTCTCCAGAATGAACTCTCCGATGTTGAGTGAGACTTGAGTTACGACTGAAGGACTTCCCACAATCTGCACACTCATATGGCTTTTCTCCAGTATGAACTCTCTTGTGGATATGAAGGTGACTATTGAACCTAAAACATTTCCCACAATCACTACACTCAGCTGGTTTTTCTCCAGTGTGAACTCTCTGGTGCGTAACCATGCTAGTTTTGCAGCTAAAAGATTTATCACATCCACTGCACTCACAAGATTTTTCTCCAGTGTCAGCTCTGTGTTGAATGAGGATAGGGCTTTGTCTAAACAACGTCACACAATCAGCACATTCATAGGGATTTTCTCCAGTGTGAATTTCCTTTTTTTGACTGAGGTTCATGGTGCATCTAAAACATTTTCCACATTTGTTACCCTCATAATTCACTTCTCCAGAGCAGATGCCCGGATGTGGAACAACTTTCTGGTTGCTGCTGACAGCTTTTTCATATTCACCACAATGATGGTGACATTTTCCACTGAGAAATTCCTGTCCAATCTCACTGCTAATGTGTGGCTCCTCAGTCTTGAGAGGTTCTGGTTGCTGTGAAAGAGCTGAGATGGCAGGAAAGACTTTCCCAACCTCCCTACTGGTTGAAGGCACCCATGTTAAGTGGAAGTTGAACCTGTTTACAAACGAGGCCCTGTCCAGGGCTTCTTTCCAGGGCTTCTTTCCACTGACAACCCTCTGTTGCTCATGAGGGTTTGCACTGAAACAGAAGTCTCTCACACATGCATCACTGAAGAAGGCTTTCTGCTCAAAGTCTGCTGCTTGTGACTCAGTCAGGTGCAGAATATCTTTGAACACTGAGATACACTTCTTACAGAGATGAGTCCTCTGAGTAGCTGGAGTTGTCTCATAAGGCCTGACCTTTGACTCTCCTTGGAGAGATACACTCTCCTCAGAATGTGTCTTCTTATCTTCCATTTTATGCCAACAACCTAAAAACAGAGAATGAAAAAAAATAATAATAATAATATTCACTGGTATCAGGGGAAGTTATAATACAAAAGTGTATTCCACACACTATACTTGTTTCCATGCAATTGTCTCTAAATAATAGATATGCAGGAAAACTTAATAGGAGATTGCTATAAAAATATGGGTCTCTGAAGCTAACAAACCAGAAAAGACTTCACCAGAAATATGACAAAAAGATGGCAAACATCACATGGAAGCAGAATCTCCTGCTCATTGTTTTGCTAAGGGTGGCCGCCTGTGCTTCTCTGCTGGTGACATGGGATGGCTGTGCAAGAGGATAGTTATATCTGTTTCGAAGTTAAATTCAATAAACTGGAATCTGGTGTTGGATGACTAATTACACATATACACTGAGTGGCCAGATTACTATGATCTCTGAACGCATAATAATTTGGCTACTCAGTGTACTTCTTTTGAGTACCTCATTTATTTGATATCAAAGTACCTCATTTATTTGATATCAAAGATACTGTACATCGAGCACATGATCAGTTTTTCCCATTGCATTTGCTGATAGAGAGCTCAGGGCAATAGATGGTTGATCTCCAGCAAAAGTCTGTAATACTTTTGGTACACATTTGAGATACAAATTCACTGAGTAGCCAGATTATTATATGTTCAGAGATCTTAATAATCTGGCCACTCAATGTATTTGCCCCTCATAAAACAAGTGCAGGATAGTGTTTTTGAACACTGCACAGAGAGCAGAGAAACAGGTCATATAAAAAGGCCACAAAAGGTGAAGATAGCCAACAGTCTGATGAAATGACAAGTCAGCAAACTGTCAAGTAAGAAAAGGTAGAAATGAGTTGTGGCCAGTGGCACCTACACCTGCACCTAAACAGTGTTGCCTGGAGCACACTCATGGTATAATCTGAACACAGCACTGGTACCATACCTTCCCTCAGTTGACACTCAGAAGTGCCCAGACTTCGCTGACGCCACTGTGCATATTCATCATGAGAAAACACCATGTTCTCATTGTACCTTCTATCATACGAATACCTGGAACCTAAATGTTCTGAGTATTCATGAAGGACAACAGAGGTGAGCAGCAATCCCCGGCCCAGAGCACCTTGGCATGCAATAGTATTTGATGAAAGAATAGTAAAGAATAGTACAGATAATAATTGATAGAGGGCCATAGAAGAACTCTTCATGTTTCATGTAAATAAAGACCATAACCTGGCTCAGGCAGTCACCAAGGACCTTAAGCTCGAGGGAAGGGACAAAAGTGGAAGCCATGGATGGGGACATGGTAAACCTCCCAGGAAAAGGAAGAGCAAGGTGAACCTATTGATCTGTCTATAGAACTCCTGATTCCCAGACAATATCTGCACTTTGGGAGACAATGGGTTCTAGAGACGCTTGTGGAGCCCATTCCTCAAGACTCTCCATAGAGCTCAGCACTGGCAGCCATAGCATGGTTGAAAACAAAGTGGGGGAAATAGCAGAGTCCATGGACTGGCTGTGGGAGAGAGAGCGCAACAGTAGGAGAATACAGGAAAAGAAGACACCATCTCAGGAAATGAGGAGAGATATAAAGGGCTTACCGACAGATGAGACAAGTGCAAAAACTCCCAGCATCACATCGTAGTACAGAAGTCTCTGAGCCTCATCCAGGAGCTCCCACTCCTCCAGAGAGAAGGCAATGGCCACGTCCTCAAAGTTCATATTCTGGCATGTTGGAGACAGTTCAGTCCATCATCAGCTTATCTCCCAGGATTTTACAGTCAACATCCCACCAATTTAGTGGACCCCTCTACTCCCAACATCTGAAAATAAACCAGGTCTTCAAAGTCAGTCTGTCCTTGTATTCCTACAGACACTGTGCTTTCCCACAACAATAAGGCAGATAAGCAGACTGATACCTGTGCTCTGGTCAATTGGGTCTGGTCAATAAGTAGTTGTCATGAACATAGGGAGGGAGAATTGTGGGCCATAAAGAGAGTGTGAGTAACCTGACACTGGTCTTATCAGGCATCCCCCTGGCAGTTCCCTGGACTGTTCCTCTAAGACACCAAAAAACATGGCATCACACTTTACCCTTTCAATCTCAATCGAGGGTGCTGAGGCCATCACTTTTCACTACCTGCTCCATATAATTCTTTGAAGCACACTTTCTCTCACATATCTTCATCCCCAGAGGCACAACTTCAAAGAGAACACAAATATGCCATGATGAGGATTAGTTGTTTCCAAATCAGCTTCTTTTCCAAAATTCAAGTTCACCACCTCTGTAATGTGTACCTCCCTTACTCTTTCCCTTTCCCATGGCAGTGGAGAATTTCAAGTCCAAGTAACCCTGATATATGCTATCTCTTTCCAATAGATCACTGTATCAGCCCTCAACACCAACAGGCAAGTGTGAACAAAGGGGGCATCTAAGATTTGGACCTAGCATGACAACATCCCCCTTTTCAGGAGTAACCTTAAAATTCCCCCATAGGATATCATAAAGACACCACCAGAAAGGAAATTACCATTCATTAACTTGTATGTCGGTGTCAGTGTGCTCTAGCCATGAATTCACACTCACTCTCCACCTGCACTCCCACCACCACAGCCCTCATAGTCATCTCCTTGGCTTCCTAACCTTTACTCAAGAGTGTGGTGCAGACAATGCTTGGCAAATTCAAACTCAATGAAGTACTAACCCTGACATTGACAGCCTACAATCAAGACAGAGCCTTGAATCCTGATAGGAAGGCTTCCCTTCCTGATTTGTTCCTTCAACCTCAACCTAGTGAGAACCCATCCGATCTCAGATATCCAGAGCGCACCTCCACTTCATGAGTCACAGCCTCCATCATTCAAGTGTCATCACTATGGCCCTTTTTGTCATGCCACATGCCTCACCATGATCCCTCATGCCCCTAGAAATCCACCAGACTGAGTGAAACACCCTAGGCTCATGGTCACAAAAGATTCCTATTGAGTGCTTAAGAAGTAAATATGCGCTAGCTCTAGTCTCATCCTGTTTGAATTACTCAACCTTGTGTCCAATTAAAAAATAAAAAGGTAATCTAGCCCCAACCGGTTTGCTCAGTGGATAGAGTGTCAGCCTGCGGACCTGTGGACCAAAAGGTCCCAGGTTCAATTCCATTCAAGGGCATGTACCTGGGATGTGGGCACATCCCCAGTGAGAGGTGTACAGGAGGCAGCTGATCGATGTTTCTCCCTCATTGAAGTTTCTGTCTATCCCTCTCCCTTCCTCTCTATAAAAAAATCAATAAAACATATTCTTTTTTAGAAAAGAAAAAACCCATTTTAAGAATAAAATAAATAAATAGAAAGGTGACCTACAACTCCGCCCTGGTTCATACACTCTCCACTACCAATTAACAAAGTCTTCATTTACCCTGAAATGTTCCTCAGAGTACCAGACACTCATGAGTTGCTCTAAGAAATATCTCACACGATAACAAGTCTAAAATAAACGATTTTTCATCTCCAAATGAACATTGATTGCTTTTTCTACTATGAATTTCCCCATCTCAGTTGATGGTGCTTCCGTACCTCCAGCTGCGAAATCCAAACCTTTGCACCATCTTTAACTGTTACTCCTGTCTCTTCCAACTTTAAAAACAGAACCGGAATCCAACTGCTTGTAGCACCTCTACGGCCATCATCATGTGCCAGATAACCTCACACTCCCCAATACTATCACAGCAGTTCCCTTCCCAATCCTTTTACAACCTCCCTCATACCCATATTGTTCATCATGCTGCAGTCACAGGAAGTCTAATGAGACCTGGGTCAGGCACCTGCCTCCATTGCTCCAAATCTCCCATTGCTTCCATCACCTGCAGAACAGACTCCCAAGTTGTCACAAGGCTCCTCTAAATCTGACTACTGTCCCACTGTTTCCAGTTCCTCCGTTTTTAAGAAAATAGACACCTTCTGGTTTCTGAATGAGCTCCATCTCCACTCTGAGTCTTTGCACAGGACCCTATGCCTGGAAAAACCTCTCACATCCCATTCCACTGGTTGCCAAAAACATAGACCCCTCATATGATGCTAGACCTGGACTTAGAATTCTGGGCGTGGTGGTCTCATCAAGGTCCCCAGGTTAAAAGGCTGAAATAGTGGCTGGACAGTCCCAGGGCACCACTATATCATAGGCTACAAGAGTACAAGGCCCTGAAATAAGTTCCACAAACTAGTCCCCGTAAGTGGTTCTACGTCTACAGGAATCTGGGGAAAGAGGAAGGTCAGTTGAGTCTGGTCATGCCAGGCCAGGTGACCTTGAAATGCCTGCATTACCTCAAGGCCTCGGTCCTCAGTGCACACTCTTTCTAGAGACCTTATCATTTACAGGATTTCTTCCTATTCTCAAGTGCTCTACTCTCTCTTCCAGTCTTCTCCTTCTTCCTCTGAGCAGTTTTGGGAAAAGGTTAGAATCCTACCTCAGACAATGTCACTCTTTTGTTCACAGCACCACTGCTGGTACCCCCTGAAAATGCAAGAAAAACTCCTCACACAAAACGTTCCCTCATCTTTCTTGTTGCCTTTAGACATAAAACAGACCTGGGTTTCCCGAATCCTCCCAGGTCAACCACATTTCCACATCCTTCCTGGCTAGTTTTGCCCCCTTTTCACCGTGTCACACAGTCTATTACCCACCAGAGAGTCTGTAAGCTGAGATCTGGGCTGCAGGACCTGACACTGGAAGGTACATGAGGTGAGTTGAGTGGAACTCTATAAGCAGAGCAGTCTCAAAAGCAAGGAGGCTTCAAACCCCACTGGCTGTGACTCAACAAACCTCAGGCACACCACTCAGAGCAGGGACCCTGCCTCTGAAGCCTCGTAGTGGTTTCAAGGCAGAGCACCAGAGCCTGACTGTGGTAACAGAAGAAAAAGGTCAAAAATGACCACCAGGAGAAAGGTGCTGGATGCCACACCCATACCAATGGGCACCTGGATAATGCTCCTCTTCTGGACCTTCATTGGCTAAACTCAGCCATCATTGGGCCCATTGCCCTTTGGATATGTACTTTTCCAGGCCCCCCAGGTGTCCGTAGGGTCCCAGATACTGACTGGCCATTGCGGTATTGGTTTTGGGACACTGAGTGGCACTGGGTAATGGCAACTTGAGGTTTTGGTGGCTGGTAATAGGCTTTTGTGGAGTGTTGTCTGCAACTGACCTCTTGTTAGAAGATATTATTTCAGATTCCGTGAAATCCAGAATGCTCCCTGAGGTGGAAAGTATTATTTCATTGGTTCCTGAAACCAAAAATCTAAATGAACATGTACAGTTACATATTTAAGATTTCTTATTTGAATTTGAGACAAATGAACTGAGATGGAGAAACACCCATCAGCTACCTCTGCATTCCCCACAACCCACCAAGAATACAACAAAGAGACCTGGTTTGTGCCCTGACCAGGAATTGAACTGGCAACCTTTCTGTGCATGGGAAGATGCTCAACCAACTATGCCACTCCAGCTGTCAAATTCTTTATATTTAACATAAAAATATCACATTATTAAGAGAAAAAGCAGGCTATGAAAGGATACATGTAATCCTAACCTATTGGTTTAAAAGGAAAATTTGAAGGAATACACAGACTAACACATTGACAGTTCCTACATTATCTGTATGACTGTGGTCAGTACACACTGTGATGTTAAGGAGCTAACAGTTACCGAATGTTTACTACTGGTGCCAGGTCCCAATTCAATGCTTTACCTGCATTATTATTTCATTTAATCCTCTCTGGAAACTGAGATGGTTTAATTATTTATTTAATGGGGAGAAAATCCAGGCTCAGAGACTCAATATAAATTGCCTGATTGTAGAGTTAATAAAGGCAGGGCTGGAAGTCAAACCCATGTCTCTCTCAAAGCTCTGGCTTCTAATGTTAGACTCTGCTGCCTCCTAGAGGATGTGTACTCACTAAAATGTGCTAGATGTTACTGTGGATAGCAAACAGACCCAAACTTTAGTTTAGAAGGTATCTTTCTTATTTATACCACATGAACACCCTGGTTACCCTGGAACTGGGATAAGGTAGAAGCACCATATTGGTACCTATTAGGTGTTATTAGAAATGGAAAGGGAAGATGGCTAGTCTTAGTGTTTCTAGACACTTCTGTTAGAGGTAACAGACTTCACTCACACCACATTTCATTGGTCAAAATACATCACAGGGCTGCCGCAAACACCAAGGGCTCAGCAGGAGAACCTGACATGCTTGATGCACGCCATTAAGGCAACTGCATGGAACCAGCCTCTTTTGGGGCTGTGAAGGGTCCAGGAGTGATGCTCTGAGTAGACGCAGACACCTACCTCTTATTCTTTTCTTGTGTATTAATTTGCCCGTAAGCCCTTTCTCCAAGCCTTTGAACCCGAAAGTCACACATGCCGAGACTTTTCACAGACATTGTCCTCTCCATCACCCCAGAAGAGAATGCCTATGCATTTGCTTCTTTCCAGGGTGCAGAGGCACACAAACTCACAGGAAACATACAGATACCACAAGCACAGAAACACAAAGGTACAGAACATCCCCAGCATCACATCACAGTTTCGAAGTCTCTGAGCCTCCTCAAGCATCCCCCACTCCTCCTGAGAGAAGACAATGGCTGCAACCTCAAAGTCCATATTCTTTCATGAAGGGGAAATCTCAGTTCACGATCACCTTCTTTCCCAGGATTCCGAGTATGTAATATCTCTGACCCTCCACATGCATCTACTGCCTCTGCTCCCACATTGGAGAAGACAGCAGGCCTTGGTCCCATGAAAAGTCACTTGCTTCTTAAATTCCTCCTGATATTTTGTCTTCCCACAACAATAAAGGCAGTTGAGCAGAGAGAAGATACCTGAGCTCTGGGCCTCACTTGTAGGCCACACTGTCTCTTTTCAATAGAGTGGGTGTCAAGAACGTAGGGTAAGGAGAACTATTTCCCATAAAGGGACTGTGAGTAATTTCACACTGGTTATTTCAGGCAATTCCCATACAGTCCCCCAGATGATCACGTCAAGACACCATAAACATGGCATCACTTTTACAACTCCAAACCCAGAGTGCTGAGGCCATCACCTTGCACTACCTGATGCACACAGTTCTTTGAACAATACTTCTCTCACACAGCTTCATTCCCACAGGGACAACTTCAAAGGTAACACAAATTCTCCGTGGAGAGGACGGCTTGTTTCCTAATCACCTTCTTTCCCAAAATTAACGTTCACCTCCTCCATAGTCTGTTTCTCTTCTCATTAATATATATATATATATGTAAATTACACCTGCCAGTAGCTGAGCCAGCTCAGTCAATATCACAAGCCTTTGCACATCCTGGTACCTTTTCCTGGGAGGACCTCCCACATCTCACTCCACCCATTTCCAAAACCGGGGGCCCACTTTCTAACAGCCTAGTCGAGGCCTTAGGACTCTGGGCTGAGTGTCTGCAGGTCCCAGGGCAAGAGGAGGGGCTGGGCAGCCCCAGGACCCACAACCTCAGAAACCCCGATAGTGTGAGGCCCTGACATCAGCCCCACAGCCCAGCCCCCTGAGCGGCTCTGCACCCGCAGGAACCTGTGGGAACTGAAGGTGTTGAGGGCCGGGCACCCACCGCCAGGACCCAGGGGCTCAGGTCCGAGGTCACGTGACCAGAGATGCCCGCATCCCAGTGTTGTTCACAGCCACCCCCAGCCCCGTCCCCTGAGGAGAGTAACCGGAAACCGGAAGCCGCCTCTCCTCCTCTCTGTCGCCTTTACACACAGACCGGGCCTGGCTCTCCCCGCCTCCCGGTCCGTCCCCCGCGGCCGCCTCCCCCCTCACCCCTGTGTCCCCCACGGGCACTCACTGCTCTGGGCGCTGCGACCCAGGCTGCGGGGCCTGAGCGGCGCCGGCCCCGACGCGGGAGGGCCGACGGGGGGACGCTGAGGGGACGCTGTCGGCGGAGAGGAGGCTCGGACGCCCCGATCCCGAAGGCCGCGGCTCCACAGGCCTCAGACCGCCCTGCCCAGCGGGACGCGGCCCCCACGTCTCCTCCTTCTGCCGATCGGGGCGCTGAAGTCCGAGAGCCGGTGAACAGCCTGAAGAAGTCAAAATGTCCGCCAGGAAGAGGACACCGGAAGTCCCGCCCTAACCGGATGCACTAGCGCCAAATGCCTTATGTAGCACATGGCTTTCTGGGTAATGTAGTTTCCTCAACCGCCCAGGAGAGTGATTGCTTTCCAGCCCAGGATTTTGAGCAACCAGGTGTAGTGGTGCTGGGGAAGGAGGAGACAGGACCAGAGGATGGTTCCCTGGGACAGACTGACAGATCTCCCAGGGGAGGGAGACTGGGTGTGATCCCCCAAAGAATATACACAACGGGGAAATGGGAGACATCTGTAACACCATTATTAGGTGCATTGTCCTTTGGATAATACATTTTTCTAGGCCTCTCAGGTGGAATTAGGATCCAAGTCACTCACTGACCTTTCCAAATATTGGTGCTTGAGAGCAAATATTGGCACTGGGTAACAACAACTTGAGATTTTGGTGACAGGTTTCTGGGGAATGTTGTCTGCAACTTACCTGTTCATTTGCACACATTTCAGATTCTGTAAAACTCAGAATGCTTCATGAGATAAAAAATTTTATTTCCATTTTTCCTGAAGAGGACAACTATAAATTGATAAGTAATGTAAAGATATTTTAATTGATTTCGAGAGAGAGAAGAAGAGAGACCCAGGAGAGAACTCAGATTGGCTGCTTTCTCCATGCCCTCCGAATGGAGATAGCACCCTCAAAGGAGAATCTAATTGGCAAATGTTCTGTTCATGGGACAATGCTCAACAAATTGAGCCACTCCTGCCTGGATTTTTTTTTAACATAAAAACAATACATTATTAAGAGGAAAAGCAGGCTATGAGAGAATATAATCCTACCTTATTCATTTTAAAATAAAGATTGAAAGGATACGTAGGCCAACAAGTTGACATTTCCTATATTGTTAGAATATTTGTAATCAATACACATTGTATGCCAAGGCCGGTTTGGCTCAGTGGATGGAGCGTTGGCCTGCGGACTGAAGGGTCCAAGGTTCGATTCTGGCAAGGGCATGTGCCTTGGCTGCAGGCACATCCCCAATAGGGTGTGTGCAGGAGGCAGCTGATCAATGTTTCTCTTTCATCGATGTTTCTGGCTTTCTGTCCCTCTCCCTTCCTCTCTGTAAAAAAATCAATAAAAAATATATTTTTAAAAGTACACATTGTGGAGCTATGGAGGAAAGAGTTACTGAATGTTACTACATGTGCTAGGCCCTGGATTCAATGCTTTATCTGCATTATTATTTCAATTAATCCTCTCCGCAACCTGTAATGGTTTAGCCATCTATTTAATGGGGAGAAAATCCAGGCTCAGAGACTCAGAATAAATTGCCTGATTGTAGAGTTAATAAGAGGCGTGACTTGAAATCAAGCCCATGTGTCTCTAAACACAGAACTCTGGCTTCTAATGTTAGGCTCTGCATCCTCCTAGAGGGTATAATAGGGTATGTATTCATATTAGGAGGGGCCTAAATGTTATTGCGGTTAAAAAAGAGCCCAAAACCTTTAGTGGCTTACACTAAAGAAGGTCTGTTTCTTGCTTATGACACATGTCCACTCTCATTCTGCTGTTATCGCCATAAATGTGTAGATACCTGCTAGGTGTTATCAGAGATGGAGAGACATCTTCCAGAGTCTTCTGTCAGAGGTGACAGGCTTCACTCCCACCTTATTTCATTGGTCAAACCATATCACAGGCTGCAGCTAACATCAGGGTTCATTAGCCACAGAACGTGACATACTTGATTGGCACCAATAGAGCAACTACATGTGCCAGCGTCTTGTGGGATACTGTGCAGGGACAAGGAGAGGAGTCGGGGTTGGTGGGAAATGTCAGTGGAAGTTAGTCAGGATGAATCCCTGTCTACTCATATAGGTGGACATTGTCCCCAGGTTGCACTAACCTGCCACTGGCAAGACTCAAAGGGGTGAACCTCAGAAAAAGTAGTTTGTTCAGATGTCATTGGCAGCAAACTCAAAACCAACTTGTCAGTGTGACCCTGAGTAAATCCCTGGCTGCCTGTATTCACCATTGTGGTTGAGGTGAAGACCTACATGGTAAGTGTATTGATTGGGAAGGTACAGGAGTGCAAGCATCCAGCATCCATGACCTTTTATTTTATCATTTAAAATATGTCTTTATTGTTCAGATTAGTTGTTCCTTTTTTCCCCCATAGCTCCCCTCCACCTGGTTCCTACCTCACCTGCCCTTACACTCCCTTACTGACCTAGTCCATAGGTGTACGATTTTTGTCCAATCTCTTCCCGCACCCTTGACACTCACATCACCCAGAGAATTGTCAGTCTACTCCTGTTCTATGCTCCTGATTCTAGTACATTCAACAGTTTATTTTGTTCATCTGATTTTTTATTCACTTGATTTTTAGATTCACTTGTTGACCCTAAAGGTGAGTGGTTAAGAAATAAATATGCACCAACCAGATCTCAACTTTTTTGAATTACTCTACTATCTCCAATTAATAAAAAAGGTGATCTACAACTCCTCCCTGCTCCATAGTGTTTACGATTTCCTAAAGTAGTCTTCATCTTGAACTACTCCTCAGACTTCCAGACGGTCATTAATTGGTCTCTGAAATATCTCAAACCCTAATAGGAAAAAGTAAAAGTTTTTCTATTCTACCAAAACCAGTTTGGTTCAGTGGATGGAGCATCGGCCTGTAGACTGAGAGGTCCCAGGTTCGATTCCAGTCAAGGGCATGTACCCTGGCTGCTGGCATATCCCCTGCAGGGGGTGTACAAGAGGCAGCTGACCGATGTTTCTCTCTCATTGATGTTTCTGACTTTCTATCCCTCTCCCTTCCTCTCTGTGAAAAATCAATAAAATATATATTAAAAAAAAAGATTTTATATTCCTCATGAACATGACCATTTGCACTATGAATTTCTCTACGCCCTCATTCTCCTGGGATGGGATAAAGGAGAAGCAGCATGTTGGTATCTCTAGGTGTTATCAGAGATAAACAGAAGGGATGGCCGGTCTCAGGGGTTCCAGACCTTTCTGTCAGAGGTGAGAGGCTTCACGCCCTCCACATTTCCTTGATCACAGCACATCACAGGCTGCAGTCAACATCATGTTCTGCAGCACGACCTGACGTCCTTGATGGGCCCCGGTAGGGCGACCACCTGGTGCCAGACTCTAGTAGGGCATGTGCTGGGCCAAGGAGAGGAGGGGGGGTTGGCAGGAAATGACAGTGTAAGTCAATCAGGATGTGTCTCTGGCTGCTTTGGTTTTAGTCCAGGCAGCGCAATGACATCATCAACCTCTGTGCAGCTCAGCGCGGGCCAGCACCTGCTACTCTGACAGCCCTGGCACACCCATCCTGGTCCTAGGGTCACTGCCTTCTCTGCCCCCATGAAAACCCTGACTGCTAGTCACCAGGGGACCCTAGACTTCACAAGTGTGTGGACTGAGTGAATAATACACATATATTGATTTTAGAGAGAAAAATAGGGTTATAGAGATACATCCATTTTTAGTTCCGTTCTTCCTATACCTGCTTTGGTTGATGCTTGCACTTGTTCTGACCTGGGATGGAACTTGCAACCTTGGTGTTATTGAGATGATTCTCTGACCCGTAGAGCTATTGGGTGTCGGCTGGACCTATGTGGCAATTTAAGTAAAATAACCCAATAATGTGAATGAGACTTGACAGATACAAAAACCATCATGGGGACAGATAGTGGTGGGAGGCTAGAATGGGATTCATGGGGTGTCATATGTGACTGTTTCACATGGATACATTCCATGTGAGCTGTTTCAAGGGCAGACTGTATTTCCCATCAGTTATTTTTAAAGGTGGAGGATGAAGCTCTGATAAGGGCAGGAGGACTTTGGTTTCAGTGATGCAGGAATACATGGGAATACAAAAGAATGTCTATTTTTAAATCAATAGTACTTAAATCAAACTTTTAAAAACGTTTAAAACTTGAGGATCTCAATAATTTTTCTGTGTTATTAGCAAAGTTCTGGAGCATATTTTTTGCTACTATATCAGTGTTTTGGAAATAAATACAACAACGATGTGCTATTGAAATATCCATCATGTCTGTGTTCCATGCTATCATTTTGGCAGTGTAAAATGGACCATGATAACAATATTCACACCAGGAAAATGACAAGTATGACAAATGTAGACTTAATGTATAAATGAATGCTTAAGACTTTTTAAAATATATATTTTATTGATTTTTTTTACAAAGAGGAACAGAGTTAGAAATATCCATGAGAGAGAAACATCCATCAACTGTGTCCTGCACACCCCCTACTGGGGATGTGCCAGACCAACATACATGCCTTTGACCAGAATCAAACCTGGCACCTTTCAGTCCACAGGCTGACACTCTAGCCACAGAGCCAAACTGGTTAGGGCATGAATGCTTAGACTTCAATAAGAATGGCCCCAGCCCTAACCGGTTTGATTAGTGGATAGAGCATTGGACTGTGGACTGAAGGGTCCTTAGTTCAATTGCGGTCAAAGACATGTCACTTGGATGTGGGCACATCCCCAGTGGGATTATGCAGGAGGCAGCTGATCGATGTTTCCATCTCTCTCTCTTTCTCCCTCTCTCTCTCTCTCCCTTCCTCTCTGTAAAAAAATAAAAATATATATTTTTTCAAAAAGAATTGCTTTAAATGCTAACAATGTAGATTAAATGTATGAGTATATGGCATACAATGGCTCAATTGGTACATAGCATTACAACTAAGGAAAGCAATTTGCCTTCTAGGTTTCAAAACCAATGCTTCTATATGGCAACGTAGTCACCTAGGAATGAGGGAAATTTAACGAAATGTCTTAAAGTGTGCTTCATATCCCTCCTTTGTTTAAAATAAGAAATTTATTTAGACAATTTGCAAAAGATTCTCAGAAGAAATTTTAACAAGGCAGATAAAGACTGTGCAAAGAAATGTATAAAAACTATTCACCATAAAATATTCCTCAGTAGACCGAATTAAAATAAAAGAAATTTAACACTGCATGTATTTCTGAGGTTACTATTTAAAAAGGTTATCCATTGTATCTCTTTGCAGGGTAGCAGAAAAGTTGGGATTTTTATATGCTGTGGGTTGGGAAAAGGCAAAGGGAATGGCCATTTGGATCACAGTTCCGCATATCTTAAATGTAAAACATTCACCTCCAGAACAGTTTGATAAGTAACACATGTCTATATAAAGAACTCAATGTAAATATTTCCAAGAGATATATTTATAATATTCCAAACCAGGAAATAATAAAAACATAGATAAATAAAGTGGTTATTCAGATAACACAGCATTACTGAGCAATAAAAAATTAATTCACTCTTCATATAAGCACTTGTACTGAATCTCAAAATGAATGTGTAGCATGAAGAAAACCAGGATTTTTTTAAATGTACACATCAAATAGCACCTATAAAATTATGAACAGTATGAACTACTCTATTCTAAAGAATGTATATCCCTGAGTGTATGGAGTACCAACAAAAGCAGAAAGAGATTATAATAGTACAATAGGAAAATAGAGGGTATGACAAAAGAAGGTATAGAGTTGTTGGCATGAAAATAATACACTAATGAATCATAATGAACAAGAATAAACGCTGCCCCAGCCAGTGTCCTCACTTGGTTGGGTGTGATGCCCTTCACTGACAGGTCTCTGGTTTGATTCCAGGTGAGTGAACATCCCCAATAGATTAACAGCTGTGGCGTGCAGGAGGAATCCAATCTGTTTACCTATCTCCCCTCAAAATTAATAAAATTATTTTCCAAATTTCTGAAAAAATTAATCTATGTGTTTTTGCAAACATACAGTTGTAAGCACATTGTTGCCATACCCTGTGTATGAGTTACAGGTGGTTTACTTACATGAGACACTTTCACAGATTTATCTCTAGTTCAGGGCTCACCAAATAGCACACATGAAAAAGGTGCACTTTGTTGCACATCAGATTTCATTTGCTGGGGGACCAGTCTTGCCTCAGTGACAGCAAATGCTGTCAAGTAGGGAAGACTATTGCCAGTGGAATCAACAGGAATGCTTCATGGTTACAGAAGACACATCCTGGAACTGATTACAGGTTTATCCTTCCTCTAGCTTTGAGGTCTTGCCTGTTGAGCAACAACCTTGAGATGAACTCCATAGGGCACCCGGGGAATCCACAAAATCATGAAATTATTGTCTCTGTTAATGTCGCTAGCTACAGAAAATAGTGGTGGACATTCTGAGAATGTCTTCAAAGATCAAACAGGCCACAAGTGACAAAATAATTTAGACGTTAGTCCAAAAGAGGCACTTTTCATCTAGCTTAACTAAAGTGTCTATTATGATTATGAAATCAGTGTCTCTGTCCCAATACTACTTCCACATCAAGGTCTTACAAAAAATAACACCAGCCCCTATGAAATCTCATACATCAAGACACACCGCCTCTTTGAAGCACGTGGAAAATAGTTCCCCTAAGCATTGCTGACACTTATGTAATACATACTGCGAACAGAGAATTTTTATTCATATTGTTCACAGGAGTAAAATAAAGGCTGTCTGTTCAGAGCAACCATTGACTTCTACAAAAGAGGACCCAGACAGCAAATTAGAACCACAAAATCATGCACACTTTATCTCAAGGCCTTGGTCAGCAATACAAAATCAGCCAACATTGAACATTGATTTTCTGCCATCAAGCTGTGCCTTCCAAGCATAGAAAGTTTGGGACACCATCATATCTGTTCACCTGTCCATGTTAACACATCACAACTTTCCTTTCAATCATCCCAGGGACAGAAAAGAACCAAAAAATATTAAAGTACACAAGAAAAAACTCCTTTACCAGATCATAAACCAGAGCAAAGGACAGCAAGAGGTTTTCAGGTTGATGAATTGAAACCTGAAACACTTCATCACAGCCTAATGTGAGACCCATAATGTCCCTGAAAGAGGTAGAACTACTTAGCTGAGGATGGGTTCTCTGGACAAATTCTGTGGAGGTCAATTCTCTGGTAAAAAATAAAGGAATGAAGATTCATCCAGGAGCTCAGAATATTCATAATCTTCTCAAGCACAACCCCAAAGCATATAGAGGTTGTGAGTGATGCACACTCCTCAGGTGGTAGAGGTGAAAGAACTTCCACACAAATACATGCAGTGACATCAGGTTGTGGGCCTGAGTAGTATAGTAAGTGGGATACAGTCTCAGAAAGTGTTACTTATACCTGAAATGTAGGAGGCATTTAGAAGAGTATAAGTTCTGATAACGGAGGTGCATTCAGATAAATGGGCATAAAAGATTCTCATTTGGTGTTGTTCTTCTGGGTACAAAAACAAAACATTTTCTGCACATTAAAAGCTCTTCTCCAATGTAAATTGTCTGTGCTCAGTGAAAGTAGATATATGCCCAAATGACTTCTTACAATCACTATACTCTTAGGGTCTGTCATCAATGTAAACTTTGAAGTGCTGAACGGTGACAGGTTTGAGTGAAAAACTTCCCACAATCACTATAACTCAAGGTTTTTCACCAGTGTGAACTGTGACGTGTTTAATGAGGAAATGCCTTTGACTGAAGCACATCCCACAATCACTACACTCATAAGGTTTTTCACCACTGTGGATTCTGAGATGTCAAAGGAGGTTAGCCCTTCCACTGAAGCACTTCCCACAATGATTACACTCATAAGGTTTTTCACCACTGTGAGCTCTCAGGTGCTGAATGAGGGAAGACCTTCGACTGAAGCACTTCCCACAATCACTGCACTCATAAGGTTTTACACCACTGTGGACTCTGAGATGTCGAGTGAGGTAAGCCCTTCGACTGAAGCACTTCCCACAATCATTACACTCATAAGGTTTTTCACCACTGTGAACTCTGAGATGTCGAGTGAGGTAAGCCCTTCGACTGAAGCACTTCCCACAATCATTACACTCATAAGGTTTTTCACCACTGTGGACTCTGAGATGTCGAGTGAGGTAAGCCCTTCGACTGAAGCACTTCCCACAATCACTACACTCATAAGGTTTTTCACCACTGTGAGCTCTCAGGTGTTGAATGAGGGAAGACCTTCGACTAAAGCACTTCCCACAATCATTGCACTCATAAGGTTTTTCACCACTGTGGACTCTGAGATGTCGAATGAGGTAAGCCCTTCGACTGAAGCACTTCCCACAATGATTACACTCATAAGGTTTTTCACCACTGTGAGCTCTCAGGTGTTGAATGAGGGTAGAGCTTTGAGTAAAGCACTTCCCACAATCACTGCACTCATAAGGTTTGTCACCACTGTGGACTCTGAGGTGTTTAATGAGGTTAGAGTTGTCACTAAAGCACTTCCCACAATCTCTACACTCATAAGGTTTTTCACCACTGTGAATTCTGAGGTGTTGAATGAGGCTAGAGCTCCTACTAAAGCACTTCGCACAAGCACTACATTGATATGGCTTTTCTCCATTGTGAATTCTCTTGTGGATAAAGAGGTCATAACTGCCAGTAAATGATTTTCCACATTCACTACATTTGTAAGGTTTCTCTCCAGTGTGAACTCTATGATATTCACTAAGGTGAGCTTTTCTATGCCATTCCTTCCCACATTCATTAGACTCATACGATTTTTTTACACCGCGATAATTATGGTGTTTTGTGAGGGAAGATCTGTGACTGCACAGCTTCCCACAATCAGTATACTGATAGGACTTTTCTCCAGTGTGAACTGTTCTATATCTATTGAGATTAGAGATATATGTAAAAGTTTTCCGACATCCATTATGCTCATTTTTCACTTTTCCAGACCACAACCCCTGATGGTGAACAAAATTCTGGTTGTGGCTGGCGGCTTTTCCACAATCACCCCATTGGTGATTACCTTTACAATTGAGAAATTTCACTGAAATCTCACTATGACTGGGTAGTACCTCAGTGGTGAGAAAGGGCTGGTGATGGAGAAGCTGTGACATGGCTGGGACGTCTTCCCCAACCTCCCTCCTGGGTGAAGGCAGCCCTGATAAGTAGAAGCTTAACCCGTTCACAAATGAGGCCCTGTTCACAACTTCTTTCCAGGGCTTATCTCCACTGGCTTTCCTTTTTTGCTGATGAGAATTTGCATTGAAACAGAAGTCTCTCATAAATGTGTTATTGAAGGCTTTTTGCTCAAAGAAGGCTGCTTGTGATTCAGTCAGGTGCAGAATATCTTTGAGTACAGAGAAACACCTCCCACAGTCATGGGTCCTCTGGGTTGCTGTAGCTGTCTTAGCAGCACTAACCTGTGACTCCCCTTGTACAGATGCACTCTTCTCAGAAGAGGATTCCACATCATCCTTTTTATGCCAACAACCTGAAAACAAAAAAATGGTGATGAAATGAATGTCTACTGTGGTGACAGGTAAGTCTCATTATAAAAGTGTGTCCCATATAACTTGTTGGTTCTATTATATTGTCTGGCAGTAAAATATTTGAAGGCAATATTGATAAGAGGCTCCTCTGAAGTTCTGGCCCCCTAAATATCAACATACATGGAAGACCTCAAATGCAATATGAAACAAACATGGCAAGCACCACCTGGAACAGAACCTGGATCCTATGCTCATGAGTCTGCTAACAGTGTTCAACAGGGGTTGTCTGCTGGTGACATGGAAAGGTGTACAGAATGTTGCTTACATCTAATTCCATGTAAAATTCCAGAAATTAGAATCACGTGTCGAGTTCTTGTGAAGCGCATCTTTGCACCTTATAACACCTATGCAGGTCAATATTTGAGAATACTGCATATAGAGCTGTTAGGAAGAACGGGTGATAGAGAAAAAACAAAAAGGTGAAGGTAGACAGAATCCAGGAAGGCACAGATTAAAAGACGAGTCAGAGAAGTGTGAAGCATTGCAAGGAAAAGGTAGAAATCAGGTGTTGCCAGTGGCCCCTGAACCTAAAGTCTGTTGGACATGAGCACCTTCTTGGTATGATTTCAACACCACCCTAATGTCATCTTCCCCTGAGTTGCAAATCAGGAGGGCCAGGCAGCCCTTTAGATCATTCTGCATGTTCAAGCTGACAAAAAAACAGGGTTCTCCTTGCAACTTAACCTGTACAAGCACATAGTACAACAATATTCTAAGTTTCATTGACAGGTAATAGAGTTGCGTAGGCAGCACTGGTCCAGATCAAGACAGCATGCAATAGTATTCAGGGAACAGAATATTACATACAATGCAAGGAGGTCTTTGAAGAACTTCCCATGGTCCTTGCAATAAAGACCACAACTTGGCACAGCCAGTCACAAAGAGCCTGTAGCTGGAGGAATGGTGAAATGGAAGCCATGGATGTGGACATAGACCACCTGCCAGGGACAGAAAGTGAAGACTGGGCCCATTGAGCTATTTGCCCCAATTCTGTCCCCCAGACCCTTCCTGCCCTATGTGAGACAATGAGTGTGAGGGTCACTTATGGAGTCATTTGCTCAGGTCTCTCCAAAATACTCAGCACACAGTACAATTGAGAGGACAATGGGGAAAACATGGACAGCCCACGGTATGGCTGTGAGAGCTACATCTGGAGAAGAAAGGGAGAGATGACATCACCTCAGGACAGTAGGAAAAATGTGAAGGTCTTACCTACAGATGAGACCAGTGCAAAAACTTCTACCATCATCTTGCAATACAGAAGTCTCTGGGCCTCATCAAGGATCCCCCACTCCTCCTCAGAGAATGTGATAGCCACGTCTTCAAAGTTCATCTCCTGTCATAATGGACACAGTTCACTCCTCAATGAGTTTTTCTCCTAAGATTTTATATTCATAATACTCCACAACTTCCATGTCCACCTGCTCCCTCACCTCCCCACATCAGAAAAGATACTAGGCCTTGGTCCAATCAAAGTCATTCTCTCCTTCTGTGCTAGCTGATGCTGTGTCTTTCCCCAAAAAATAAGGGCACATCATCTTTTAAATATCTGTGCTCTCAAACTCACATGTAGTCCACACCCTTTTCAATACAGTGTGTGTCATGAGTATAGGGTAGAGACACATGGTGTCCATTAGGAGACTGTGAGTGGTTTGACAATGTACTTGACAGGCAATCACCTTGTTGTCCCCCGATTCAGGGTATCACAAGGTTATTGTATCACATTTCAACCTTTTGAACCCAATCCCAGGGTGCTGAAGCCATGAGTTTGTACTACCCGTTGCACATAGTTCTTTGAACCACACTTCACACACAGCTGCATTTCCAGGTACACAACATCAAAGGTAACACAAATGTGCTGTGATGAGCAGTTTATTTCCTAATCATTTTCTTTTCCAAAATTCTAATCCATCACCTCTATAACGTACTTCCCTTTTTACCCTCTCCCATTCCAGGCCAGTGGATATTTTCAAGCCCAGAGGACACTGATGAATGCTGTCTCATTCCTATTGATCACTGTTACAGCTCTCAACAACAAAAGGCAGGTGGCACATAAATTTCACTGAAGGTCTGGACCAGGATGTACCACAACAACATAACCTCTTTTCAGAAATTAATCTGACATTCACCATATCATATTTACAAACATCACCAGAAATGAAATCAACCTTAATTACCTCTTATGTCAATGTCAGGCCCATTTAACTATGAAGGCACATGACTAATCAATGGGCACATCACTCTTTCTCCCACACCTTTCTCACACCTGCACTCCACAGCCGCAGCCCCCATGGTGATTTCTTGATTTCCTATTCATTACTCAGCATGGATGGTATAGTGACTGCTTGGCAAATTCAAACAGGATTAAGATCTAAATGAAGCCTGAGAGTCCACCATCCTTGAAGCATCCTTGAGAACTGCTATGGAGGCCTCAGTCCCTGATTATCTTTTCCTTCAACTTCTCCTCTTGAGAACCACAGATCTCAGATATCCAGAGGCTACCTCCACTGATCCTACACATGACCTAACTTCACCAGTCATAGCTGTTAGCACTCAAGTCCCTCTACCCTATGCCCAAGGAGTCTCAAAGATGCCCACTCATGCTCCTGAGCAAATCAACCAGACTGAGAACAACACCGCAGGCTAAGGCTCAATCAAAATCCTAGTGTTTGTTTGACAAGTGAATATGCAATAGCTGCAGTCTCATGTTGTTTGACCCACTCTTTGGCCTCCAATTAAAAAGAAAGAAGATACCAAACCAGTTTGGCTCAGTGGATAGAGCGTCGGCCTGTGGACTGAAAGGTCCCAGGTTTGATTCCGGTCAAGGGCATGTACCTTTGCTGCGGGCACGTCCCCAGTTGAAGGTGTTCAAGAGACAGCTGATTGATGTTTCTCTCCCATCGATGTTTCTGACTTTGTATCCCTCTCCCTTCCTCTCTGTGAAAAATCAATAAAATATATATATATATATATATTTTTTTTTTTAATAAAAAGAAAATAATCCACAACCCCACACTGGTTCCTACATTTCTAACTACATTTTAGAGAAGTTTCTATTCTGAAATGCTCCTCAGAGTTCCAGATGCTCATAAACTACTCCATGAAATATCAGAAACCATAGCAGGTAAAATGCAGAAGTTTTGGTATCCCCAATTAACATGACACTTCCTAATATAAATATCTGCATCGCAACTGATGACCATTCCATACCGCCAGCTGTCATATGCAAACCTTAACATCCTCCCTCTTACCTCTCTCTCAACCTCCAAATTAGAAATCCAGGTGGGAGACCTAAAACAACAATACAGAATCCAAAGCTTATTATGTCAGTGCAATCACCCTCATGGCCCAGTTATCATCACACTCACTGAGACCATCACAGCAGCTTCCATTCTAGTCTTTTCCTGCCTCCATGCCATCTATATTATCATGCTACAGCCAGGTAGAGTCCAATAAGACCTTGTTCACATGACTTTCTGCTACTGCTCCAAACCTCCTATTGCTCCCATCACCTGCAGAACACACTTCCAGATGTCACAAAGCCTCTCTAGACTTGATTCCTTCCCCATTGTCACCAGTTACTAATAAAAAAAAAAACATTCTTTCTGGTTCCTGAATGAGCTCAGTCTTCAATCAAAGCCTTTACATACACAGGACACTATGCCTGAAAAACCTTCTCACATCCCATTCCACTTGTTACCAAAAACAGGAACCATTCATATGATACTAGAGTAGACTTAGCATTCTGGGTTGGTGTCCCATCAAGGTCCCCAGATCCAAAGCATGGAAGAGTGCCCAGGCCCCTAAGCGGTTCTGCATCTGTAGGATCCTGTGTTAACTAAAAAAGTCTGTTGAGGGCCTGGCACCCACCACCAGGTCCCATGGGCTGCTCAGGGCCCATGCCCAGCCTGGGAGTCGGGTGATGCCTGCATCCCTCAGGTCTTTCACTGGATTTCTCCTTCCCATCCCTCACTGCTACTCTCTGTTCTAGTATGTTCTTCCTCTGAGAAGTTTTGAGAAAAGTTTAGAACCCTAACTCACACTTTGTCCTGCTTTTGTTCACAGCCATGGATGGCAGCAGCTTCCTGAAAATCAAGTCAAACTCCTCACACAAAACTTTGTCTTCATCTCCTTTGTTGCCTTTAGACATAAAACAGGCCATGTATTCCCCAATCTTCCCTCCTCAGTCACACCACTATGGCCTTACAAGGTGGCTTGTCAGCCTGTCACCCTCTCCCACCCAGTTACACCATGTGACAACCTCAAGCCACTCACTGTTCCAGCGCTGAGACCTGGACTGCAGGACAGACAGGCTCCTACACCAGACGCTGGAGGGTAAATGAGGTGAAGCTGGGTTGGACTCTGGAAGCAGAAATTAGTTTTGGAGGCACGGAGGAATCAATAGCCGCCACAGACACACAACTGCACCACGGAGACACTGCCTCTGGCGCCTCGGGACCCAGCTCTGGAGTCTCTGATTCTGTGAAGGCACTGCAAAGGTCAATTTCACCATCAGGAGAAAGAGCCTGGAAGTAAACCTCCAACCAATGAGCACACGGATAGTGAGCTTCTCCTGGGCTGTCATTGGCTAAACCCAGCCATCCTTAGCGCATGGCCTTTTGGGTAATGTAGCAATTTAGTCTCCCATAGGGCACTAGGATCCCAGTCACTCACTGATCATCGAGAATAATGTTCAGGGGTGTCCAAGTGACACTGGGAACTGACAACTTTCTGTTTCAGGGGCAGATCACAGGTTTCTGAAGAGTGTTGTCTATAAAACTGGACTCTTGTTTGGAAACATTATTTCAGATTCCCTGACCTTTAGAATGCTCCCTCAGGTGAAAAGTATTATTAAAATTGTTCCTGAAGACCTCAAATCTAAATGGATAAATACGTGTAAAGGTGATTTAATTGCCTTTTACAGTGAGAAGGAGGAGAGGATGGCTGCCTCCTACATGACTCCCGAATGGGATGCAGCCCATTACCACAGCAGGTGCCCTCAAATAAGAACTGAACCCGCAATCTTTCTGTGCGGGGGACTGCGCTCAACAAACTGAGCCACTCCAGTGTGGCCTTTTTTTTTTTAAACATTAAAATATGAAGAGAAAAATCATGCTATGAGAAAATATATGTAATGCTATTCTATTCATTTTTAAAGAAAATGTTGAAGAATACATAGTTGAACACATTGACAGTTCCTACATTGTATGTCTGTGATCAGTATACACTGTGATGTTAAGGAACTAATAGTTACTGAATATTTCCTACAGGTGCCAGGCCCTGAATTCATTGCTTTACCTGCATTGTTGTTTCATTTAATCCTCTTTGCAACCTGAGATGTTTTTTTTAAAAAATGTTTTATTGATTTTTTTTTTTTTTTTTACAGAGCGGAAGGGAGAGGGATAGAAAGTCAGGAACATCAATCAGCTGCCTCCTGCACGCCCCCTACTGGGGATGTGCCCACTGCCAAGGTACATGCCCTTGCCGGAATCGAACCCGCGACCCCTCAGTCCACAGTCCGACGCTCTAGCCACTGAGCCAAACCGGTCTCGGCAGCAACCTGAGATGTTTTAACCATCTGTTTTATGGGCAGGAAATCCAGATTGACTCAATATATAGTAAATTGCCTGATTGTAGTGTTAATAAACCCAGGGCTGAAAATCAAACACAGGTACCTCTAACAACAGAGCTCTGGCTTCTAATGTTAGGCTCTGCTGCCTCCTAGAGGGTAGGATAGAAGGTGCATTCCCATTACGACAGGCTAGATGTTATTGTGGGTTATGAGAAGCCCCAAAGCTTTGGGGGCTTAAAGAAAGTATCTTTCTTGTTCATAGCACATGAACACCCTGGTTCTCCTGGAATCAGGATAAAGAAAGAGCCAAAATATAGGTTCCTGCCGGGTGTTTTCAGAGATGGCCATAGATGGCTAACCCTCTCACCGATCCTTGACTCTTCTGATAGAGGTGACAGGCTTTACTCCCACCGTATTTCATTGGTTAAAACATATCACTGGCTGCAGAACCAATATCAAGGTGTCAGTAGCAAAACCTGACATACTTGATGGGCCCCAGTAAGGCGACCTCATGGTGCCAGCCACCTTTGTGGCTGCTCAGGGACAAAGGAGAGGAGTGAGGATTGGTAGGAAATGACAGTGGAAGTCAGTCAAAATGGATGGTTTCTCCTCTTCCACTGAGACTTTGTCCCCGAGCTGCCCAAACCCAATATTTAACAGAGTGAACTTCAGAAAAGGGAGTTTGGTCAGATGTCATTGGCAGAAAACTCAGAACCCACTAATGTGTGTGACCCCGAGAAATTCCCTGCTGCCGGTGCTCTACCATGAGAATGGGCGTGAAGACCACATGTTAGGAGTTGACTGGGAAGGTTACTGGACCGCAAGCATTCCAGCATTCATGTTCTCTTATATTCACAGCAGTCACGACCTTGCCTCTAAGCCTCTCTGTCATTTGCATTGCCCTGACAAGGGCTCCATCAGGTGGGGCTGATTGGAAAAATGCTGACATTAACATCAATGGTGATCCTGTGGTTTCCATACATTCTGTGAAGTAACCTGTGCTAAATGTGGTCCCTTCACGTTTTCCCCATCCCCACTGCAGAGAACACTGGGCCTACTCTGCCTTCTGGCCCCAGTGTTAACAGGTGACCATGCACACTCGGCACATGACCGGAGATTAGAGGTCTTGGAGGGATGCTCTGAGCAGCCCAGGAACCTTCCTCTATTAGGTGTTCAGCCAAGATTTCCTATGGAGAATGGGGTGACCTGCTCTTCAGGGATTAGGAACACAAAGAACCCCCATCCCTCTTCAGGGGTATCCAGATCCTCATTCACAAATGGAAGTCAGGAGCCACAGGAAACTTTCCTTCATTTCTCCCCCACATGCACCCACCAATTTATCCATTTCCAGGAAACCATGATTTTCCCTGTTCTCCTCAAAGTTCTAGAATTCTCCCAAAACAGCACTTCCATACTCCTTTCTGACATCAAGTCTTCCCCAAGTCCCCATGTTCCCTGAGCCTAGGGTTCTATGAACTGACCCTTGGCTACAGGCATCCTTGGGGCCTGAGATGAGACCCCTAGGGGGACACAAGAGCCTGGAAGTACAAGACAGAAGCGGGTAATCCTGGAGATCAGGGATCATACTATCCTTCCCATCACTTCTCCAGAGATTGCCTGTGCATCTGCCTGTTGCTGGGGTGCACAGCCACACAGACTCACAGGGAAACATACAGACAACAGAGACAGGGACACACTCAGGTAGAGAGCACTCAGCCTATGGTGGGTGCTCAGGTGCAGAGCTTATAGCCAGGCTCAAAGGAACCCACACTGTGGACACCAGTAACACCTTGATGGGAGCACACACACAGCGACACACATATAAGAAAAAACAAAGCAGGGTCACTCAACATGTACCACAGAGCATATCCACACACATGCACCCACCTGGGAAGACTTATAGGGACACAGAACAGAGACACAAAGAGGACACAAGCACACACAGATACAATTAGGAATTCTCAAAGGGGAAGCAGATTCACACATTCAACTAACAAACAACATGTAAAATAAACTCCCCCAAATTCTGACTCATACTAATTCAATGACTTGAATGAATTTGTAAAACTTCAGGTGCTGCCCTGGCCATTTGGCTCAGTTGATCAGAGCTTCATTTCACATGCTTTTTCAAATACAAATACAGGTTTGATTCCTGGTAAGGTTACTTACCTGAGTTGCAGATACCAATTCTGGTCGGGTCATTTATGGGAGGCAACCAATCAATATTTCCTCTCACATCAATGTCCCTTTTCCTCCCCCCCCCTCTAAAACAACCCTCCAGTGAGAATTTAAAAAGGGGAAAAAAAGATCTAAGGTTTAGAATTTTCAAGAACAAAGTGTTAACTCTAGTGCCATCTCTCTAGAACAGTTATGAAAGTGCTCTGAACTCACAAGTCTGTCTTCTTCCCCATAAGAGACTAAGAGAAACAGTAGCATAAATCTCAGAAAACCCCACACTATTAATGTCTAGTCATCATCCCCACATTCCATTCACTGAAGCACTAAAATCTGATGATTTCTGAATAAAGTCATTTCTTTTTTTGAATGTAGGTTAATCTTTGTGTGATGAACATAACTTTCCCACGAGAGCAACTGTTGTTGAGGGATTCCATCATGGCTTGGGACACTGGAGTGGGCACAGTTCATAGTGAACTAGGAACTCTGCTTTCCCTGGAGAAGTCACATTTCTAATGTCTCAAAACACAGCCAGGGAAGCGGGAAGCATGCATCAGCCACATTGCAGTCCTTCCTAAAGCAGAGACTCCCTTTGAACCCATGAGGAGTATGATGTAGAATTTGTAAAGATGTTTTTTGGAGACAGATGTATTGCAAATGTCAACGGCTCTTCATTATATCAAACATTTCATCTATTGCATATTCTGCCCCATTGTTGTGACCTTTGGCAATATTTTTTAAATACATTTTTATTTCACAAAGGAAGGGAGGGAGAGATGGATACATCAATGATGAGAATCGTTGATTGGCTGCCTCCTGCAGGACCCCAACTGAGGATTTAGTCACAACCTGGGCATGTGCCCTTGAGTGGAATCAAACCCGGAACCCTTCAGTCTCCATGCTGATGGCTGTATCCACTGAGCCACACCAGCTAGCACTGACAGATATTCGGAGTTCTGTGGAAGGTTACCATCATTACTGTGACCTTTTCAATTTTTGTATTTGTCATTTTCTTGTGGTGCGTATACTAAAGTACCTTACAAATAAACTTTAAATCAGAATGAAGCAGAAATATTGCAACCACTAGCTCTTTGTTTGCATTCAGTGCGTCAATTTTCCACTAGGCAAGTGATTTTGCTACAGGTTCCCCACAGCAGCTCTTGAAAAGGCAATCTGGGGCTCAAGGCAAACTGTGAAGCCTCCTGAGAGGAAGGTCAAGTCCACCCACAGAGCCCACCTTCCAACCATGACCCCACTTTGTGATCCTGGTTCTCCAAACCAACCAAGGTGACCTCCCAAATGCTCAGGACATGCTCCCCACAGGCTCCCATCTGGAGCCTGTCACCCCTTCCCAGACTTCCACAGGGAGACCCCACTGACCACCCCTGGCCTCACTCTACCCCTGAGCTCCTATCACAGTTAACCAGCCCCTTGTTTGTGGGCTGTCCTTCACTAGAACAACCATCCAGCCTGATTCACGTTCTCATCACTAAAGCCACCCCTCAGCCCTCCCACTCAAGGACCCTGCCCCATATGCTAACAGGAAACACTCTCACCCACCCTGTTCAAGGCACCCAACTTCTCTGAGCCATCAACCACATACACCAGCATCATACTGGACCCCCAGAATTCAGGGTCCATTACCTCACTACAAGGAAGGGTCTGCCCTGCAGAAACCATGATGAGCTGGTGGATACACCTACCAGAATGCACCGTGAAATGTGTTATCATGTTGACACCAGCCCTCTCCTATTGGGAACACTTGTATGCAGAATGTTCTCACCATTGAAAATGCACAGGACCATATCCTGGAAAACACATGCAATCTCCAGGACTGCAGTTAAGGGGGGTGGAGAAGGTGTATGCTTTATCCTATCTAGTAAGAGTAATATGCAAATTGGCATACCTCGACTACAAACACAACCCATGCCCACAAGCCAATCTAGAACAAACATACAAATAAACTCCAGTCAAGATGGCTGCGGCCACTGAAAGCAGGAGGGAGACTTGGGTTTTCCCCTGGCAATAAAGGTAGCCAAGCTTTCTGCCTGCCCTTGCAGGCCTAGGCCTCCACTCAATGCTACAAAGTTTCAATTATAGAAGATACATAAATCCCAACAGAAATGGTGGCAGCCATGGAGCTGGAGAGAGCAGAGGCTAGGGCTGCCTCCGGAGATGGAGGAAGCCATGCTTTGGCATCCCTGGCTGGCCCAGGTCTCCTCTTAAGGCTACGAAGTTTCAATTATAGAAGGTAAATAAATTCCAACAGAAATCGCTGCCACCACTGAAGGAGCAGAAGGCTTGGCTCTGCTCCAGTCTACAAAGTTTTGCAGGCTACCCCATGCTCCAAGGGAACCACCAACCTGATCCTGGACACCCTTCAGAGCAAACCAGCTGGCCCTCACCCCTGCACCAGGGCTCTATAAAATAAGAGTAATATGCAAATTGACCATCACACATAAGAAAGCTGCCCCCTTGTGGTCAAAGATCCTGCCCCCATGTGACCACAAGATGGCCAGCAGAGGAGAGCATTTGGAAGGGATCAGGCCTACAAGGGAGGGCAGTCGTTGGTGATCAGGCCAGCAGGGGAGGGCAGTTGGCAGGGACCAGGCCTGCAAGGGCGGGCAGTTGGGGGTGTACAGGCTTGCAGGGAAGGGCAGATGGGGGAGGGGCAGCCTTGCAGGAGAGCAGTTGGGGGGAACCAAGCCTGCAGGGAAGGGAAGTTAAGAGAGAACAGGCCTGCAGGGGAGGGCTGTTGGAAGGGATCAGGCCTATTGGGAAGGGCAGTTGAGAAGTACCTGGCCACAAGGGAGGGCAGTTGGGGGCAGTCAAGCTTTCAGGAGAGGGAAGTTAGAGGTGACCAGGCCAGCAGAGGAGGGAAGTCTGGGGCAAACAGTCTGGAAGGGGAGCAGTGACATCAATCAGGATGGCAGGGGAATGGTTAGGAGGTGATCAGGCTGGCAGGCAGAAGCAGTTAAGGACAATCAGGAAGACAGGCAGATGAGCAGTTGGGAACCAGCAGTCCTGGATTGTGAGAGGGATGTCTGACTGCCTGTTTAGGCCAGATCGGGCCTAAATGGGCAGTCGCACATTCCTTGAGAGGTCCCAGATTGGAGAGGCTGCAGGCTGGGCTGAGGGACAACCACCCCTCCCCGTGCATGAATTTCATGCACCGGCCTCTAGTTTTTAATAAAATCCAAGTAGAAAACTACTCCCAAAATGCAAAAATATACTCAAAGAACATCAATGGGTCTCAGGTGTGTATGTGATCTTGCTAGAGGCAGACTTTCCCTAAGGTGAACTGAGGAGGGGCCCAGAGCATCCAAGGGCTTCTTCCAGATAAAGTAGATTCAGTTGTAGCAGGCCGGGTGTCTGGGGATAAAGAGAGGAGGCTGGAGAGTCCTCTGGAGGAAGACAGAAGAGCGATGGGGAACTCCTCTCAGGTCAACAGATACCAAACCGCCCCCCACCCCCAACCCGAGACCTGCCTTGGGTCCTCTCTGCTAGATCGTAGGCAGGACACAGCATGCCCAGCTGCAAGAAGGACATCCTGGGCAAAGGAAGGAGAGAGTGAGGAAAGGTGGGCTGGAAAACTCATGAAACCTTAGCAAAAAAGAGTGGATGGTCCTGTTTTTTTTTTTTTTTTAGAGAGAGAGAAAGAGGGAGGGAGGGAGTGAAGAAGTGAGGGAGGGAGAGGAGAGAGAAACACAATGACTGGATGTCTCCCACACCAGCAGAAATGGTGAGTTGGGGATCAAACCTGCAAAATACAATCACAAAGTCATGTGGTCTTTATTTGAAGGCCTTGGGCAGTACTGCAAAGAAAATTGGACAAAGAAGAATTTTCTGCCCTCAAGCTATCCTTTCAGAAGCACAAAAAATTTGAGATCCCCACAATGTCAGTTAACTCTGCATGCTGACACATCACAACTATGCTTTCAAATCAACCCAGCCAGTGACTAGAATCAACAGAACGAAAGGTACAAAAGCAATGTCACAATTACAAAAACATCATATAGCAATGTACAGCGATGAGTTTCTAACACTTCATCACAACTGAAGGTAAGAGCCACAATGTCCCTGAAAGGTAGCACTTCATAGTTGAGTACAAGGTCTCTGGTCGAATCCTGAGTCAGGTGCATTTCTTAGTCAGATAGTAAGGAATGAAGATCCTGCCAAGAGCTCAAAGTATTCATAATTCATTTTAGCACAAGGGAGAACACAGAATTTCTTTCCTTAAGCATGCAGGGGTGGTGAGTAACAGACACTGTTCAGGTGAGTCTGGTGATAGAGGTTACTTCAGCCATAACTACTCACAGTGACATAGGCAGGAGTCCTCGGAAGATAGCAAGTGCAATGTGGCAAACTTATGAGGAATTTTGCACAGTGTATGTTCAGATAAGAGGGATCTATAATCAGGTGAATGGATTTAAGTCTCCTTCAGTTTTGTAGACTGAGAAAGATAAAACATAGCCTGCACATTTAATGCTTTTCTCGCATTGGAATTCTAAGATGTGGAACAAGGCTAATTTTTCTGCAAAAACAGTTCCCACATTCACTACACTCATAAGGCTTTTCACCAGTGTGAACTCTGTGGTGTAGAATAAGTGAATTCTTTGGTCATATGACTTTCCACCCTCACTACACTTATATTGCTTTTGTCCAGTATGAACTGTGTGCTCTTTAATGAGGGTAGTTTTTTATCTAAACAATTTACCACAATCACTATATTCAAACGGTTTTTCTCCAGTGTGACTTCTCTTGCGTTCAAAGAGGAGTAAGCTTCTTCTGAAAGACTTCCCACAATCCTTACACTCATAAGGATTTTCTCCAGAATGAACTCTCTGATGTTTAATGAGGTTTGAGGTATAAAAGAAGGACTTCCTACAATCTGTACACTAATATTGCTTTTCTCCAGAATGAACTCTCTGATGTTTTTTGAGACTTGAGCTAAAATGGAAGAACTTCCTACAATCTGTACACTCATATGGCTTTTCTCCAGAATGAACTCTCTGATGTTGTTTGAGACCTGAGCAACGACTGAAGGACTTCCCACAATCAGTACACTCATGTGGCTTTTCTCCAGAATGAACTCTGATGTTTAATGAGGGTTGAGCTATAAAGGAAGAACTTCCTACAATCTGTACACTCATATGGCTTTTCTCCAGAATGAACTCTCTTATGTTTAAAGAGGCTTGAGCTATAACGGAAGGACTTCATACAATCTGTACACTCATATGGCTTTTCTCCAGAATGAACTCTCTGATGTTGGTTGAGACTTGAGTTATGGCTGAAGGACTTCCCACAATCTGTACACTCAAATGGCTTTTCTCCAGAATGAACTCTCTGATGTTGTTTGAGATTTGAGCTATGACTGAAGGACTTCCCACAATCTGTACACCCTTATGGCTTCTCTCCAGTATGAACTCTCTTGTGCTTAAGGAGGTGAGCACTTTGCCTAAAAGAATTTCCACAGTCACTACATTTATACGGCTTTTCTCCAGTGTGAATTTTCTTATGTTGAAGTAGGTAAAATCTAAACCTGAAGTACTTCCAACAATATGTACACTCATATGGCTTCTCTCTAGTATGAACTCTCTTGTGTTTTTAAAGTTGACCATTGGACCTAAAAGATTTCCCACAATCACTATACTTGGGTGGCTTTTCTCCAGTGTGAACTCTCTGGTGTGTATCCAATCTAGTTTTGCAGCTAAAAGATTTCTCACATTCACTGCACTCACATGGTTTTTCTCTAGTGTCAACTCTGTGTGGTTGAATGAGAATAGAGCTTTCTCTAAATAACTTCCCACAATCAGTACATTCATAGGGATTTAATCCAGTTTGAATTTCCCTTTTTTTATTGAGACTCATGATGCATCTAAAACATTTCCCACATTTGTTACCTTCATAATTCACTTCTCCAGAGCAGATGCCATGATGTTGAACAACTTTCTGGTTGCTGCTGGCAGATTTTTCACATTCACTCCAATGATGGTAACATTTTCCACTGAGAAATTCCTGTGCAATCTCACTGCTACTGTGCGGCTCCTCAGTCTTGAGAGTTTCTTGTTGCTGTGGAAGGTCTGAGATGGAAGGAGGGTGAACCTCAGAAAAAGGAGTTTGATCAGATGTCATTGGCAGCAAACTCAATCCGCTAGTGAGTGTGACCCTGGGTAAATCCTGGCTGCCTGTGTTCACCATTGTGGTTGAAGTGAAGACCCACATGGTGTGTTGATTGGGAAGGTACAGGAGTGCAAGCATCCAGCATCCAGGTTCTTTTATTTTATAATTTTTTAGATAAATCTTTATTGTTCAGATTACAGTGGTTCCTATTTTTCGCCTTCCATAACTCTCCTCCACCTGGTTCCTACCTCACTTGCCCTTACCCTCTGTTACTGCCCTCCTCCATAGGTATACAAATTTTGTCCATTCTCTTCCCATAACCCTCACACTCCCATATCCCAGAGAACTGTCAGTCCAATCCCTTTCTATGCTCCTGATTCTATTATACTCACCAGTTTATTCTGTTCATCAGACTTTTTATTCACTTGATTTTTAGATTCACTTGTTGACCCGAATTGTGAGTGGTTAAGAAATAATTATGCACCAGCCACATCTCACCTTTTTTGAATTACTCTTCTACCTCCAATTAATTTTTAAAAAAGGGTGATCTACAACTCCTCTCTGCCTGATAGTGTTTACTATTTTCTAAAGTAGTCTTCATCTTTAACTGCTCCTCAGACTTCAAGATGATGAGTAACTGATCTCGGAAATATCTCAAACCCTAACAGGCACAAACAAAAGATTTTATATTCCTCATGAACATGACCATTCCCACTATGGATTTCTCCATGTTAGTTGATGGTGTTTCCATACCTTGAGGTGCTAAATCCAAACTGTTAGATCAAAATTAGAAAATTCAGGTGGCCATATCTAAATCACTGATCCGTAATGCAACTGCATCTTTGAAGCCATAACCACCACTGTGCTCCAAGTACAGTCACACTCACCAACACTATCACAGCAGCTTCTATCCTGGGCTATCTACTATGGTCCTTACAGCGATATTATGCATCATGCTGCAGTCATAGGAGTCTAATGAGACCTGGGACAGATCACCTGCTCTACTGTTCCAATTACCCCAATGATCCCACCACGAGCAGAACAGAAATCCAAGCTGCCACAAAGCTCCTCTGGACTTGATTCCTGTCCCACTGTTTCCAGTTACTGTTATTTAAAAATGGACACCTGATTGTTCCTCAATCACCTTTGTCTTCACTTTAAGCCTTGGCACAATCTGAAACTTATTCATGGAAGGACCTATCACACACAATTCCACTGGTTGCCAAAATCAGGCACCACTCATATGACCCTTGACCTGGACTTAGGATTCTGGGTTTAGTATCTCTTCAAGGTCCCCAGGTGGCTGGTCAATTTTGGGACCCCACTACCTCAGGGGTGAGGACCTGAAATAAGCTCTACAACCCAATGCCTCCAAGCAGCTCTGCATCTGCAGGAACCTGTGAGATCTAAAGGCCTGTTGAGAGCCAGACACCCACCGCCAGGGCCCATGGGCTCAGGCTGTTCAGGGCCCAGGCCCAGCCCCAGGGCTGGGTGATGCCTGCTTGACATCAGGACTTTCACAGGATTTCTCCTTTCTGTTCCTGACTGCTGTCCTCTCTCTTCTAGGATGTTCTTCCTCTGGGCGGTTTTGAGGAAAGCTTAGAACCCTCACTCACACTGTGTCCGTCGTTGGTTCACAGCCAGTGATGGCAGCATCGTCCTGAAAACGAAGACAAAATCCTCACACAAACTCTGCTTCATCTTCCTTGTTGTTTTACACATAAAACAGACCGTGTCCCCAAATCTCCCTCCTCAGTCACCCCACCACGGCCTTACCTGGCGGCCTGTCAGCCCGTCCCCCTCTCCACCAGTCACACCACGTGGAGCCCTCAGGCCACTCACTGTTCCGGTTCCGGGGCGCGGAGACCGGGGCTGCAGGACGGCACAGCCCCCACACCGAGGCCGGAGGGTAAATGTGAGGCCGGGTTGGACACCGGAAGCCGGAAGGAGTGTGGGAGGCACGGAGGACTCAGTCACGGCCTGTGGTGACTCCTCCAGCCGCAGACACTCCCTGCCCAGCGGACACGCTGCCTCCAACCTTCTCGCCACCAGAGCGCTGAAGCCTGAGGTTCTGTGAACCCGCAGAAGAGGCAGAAATGGCCGCCGCGAGGTGGACGCCGGAAGTCCCGCCCTAACCGGATGTGCAGGCACAAATATCCCCGTAAGCCATTGATTCCGGCGCGGTGCTTTCTGGGTAATGTAGTTTTCCCTACGTTACAGGGCTCATCCCAGCCAATGCCCTTGGTGAGGACCATATGTTCTGGTGTAGAAGACCACCCTGCGTGTCATAAGCATTTGAATGAACATTACCGTATTAAAATCAAATCTAATGTTTGTGTTTTTTTTAACTTTTATTTGGTCTGCGCTGGAAGAGGGGTAGTCTTATACGGCGAATTTATTCCAAACTCTTTATTTTCACTGGAGAAGTTGGAGGTCGACTTATGCTCCTAGTGCTGTATATGCCAGAAAGTGTGGTAAAGGTGTTCAAGCATCACAAGTGGTGCTGGAGGACAAGATGGGACTACGGGTCTGCTTACCCTGTCCATACTGATAGATCTCTCAGGGGAGGGGTAAGGGGAATCCTAGAATAGATACACTGAAGAGTATATATAAAAGGGGTAAGGGGGAAATCTGTAATCCTACCAACAATAAAGGTAAATACATGATATTTTTTTAGCATTAACTGGTTTGACTCAGTGGATAGAGCATCAGTCTGTGGACTGAAAGGTCCCAGGTTAGATTCTGGTCAAGAGCATGTACCTTGGTTGCAGGTACATCACCAACAGGAAGTTTTCAGGAAGCAGCTAATCGATATTTCCAACTCCACGTGGTAACTGCCCTGAGTTTTCCTGCCCTTACCCCTGTCCAGATGCGTCCACTGCTCTCAGCCTTGACAAGTGAGAGGATCTTGAGCCCCTCAATCCCATAGAGGTGATATAGCACAGGGCCAAGCCCTGGCTGGAGGGTGCAGAGACCACAAGAGGCACGTCTAGGCCCAGAGTGTCTGCAGCTGCTTTGGCTTTAGTCCAGGGAGAACACTGACATCATTGTCCCCTGTGGGTGCTTGTGCAACTCAGCCCAGGCCCCCACTGCTACTCTGACAGCCCTGGCACCACCCATCCTGATCCTGGGGTCATTGCCTGCTCTGACCCCATGAGAACCCTGACTCCGGTCACCAGGGGACTCTGGTGTTCACAAGTGTGTGGACTGAGACAATAACACATATATATTGATTTTAGAGAGAAAAAAATAGGGTTATAGAGATACATCCATTTTCAGTTCCATTCTTTCTATACCTCCTTTGGTTGATGCCTGTAGTTGTTCTGACCTGGGATGGAACTTGCAACCTTGGTGTTGAGATGGTTCTCCGACCTTCGGAGCTATTGGGTGTCGGTTGGACCTATGCGGCAATTTAAGTAAAATAACCCAATAATGTGTCTGAGACTTGACAGATACAAAAACCATCATGAAGACAGATAGTGGTGGGAGGCTAGAAGGGGATTCATGGGGTGTCATACCTGACTATTTCACATGGATACATTTCATGGGAGCTGTTTCGAGGGAGGCTGTATTTCTCATCAGATTCATGCAATAGGCTTTCCTTCCCCTGGCAGCCAGGACCAGTATTCCTCTGGAACCTGGGACCCAGGCATTCCCTCAGGCTGTTGTCTTTTGTTTTTGCTTTTGCTCGCTGGTGCCTTCACTCCAGCTACAGCTTTCAGTCTTCTTTGCTCTGGCCAGAGTCCATGACACCGCTGTTTCGCCTCCACCCACAGGGGTGGGCGCTCACTGCCACTGCCTCCTCTCTGTGTCTGGGTGCCGGGCACTCGACCCCACCACTTTGTCTCCACCCCCAGAGCCGGGCACTCATGTCACTCGGCCCCACAACCTGTTGCTGATTGGATGGTAGTGTAGCAAAGGTATGGTCAAATTTGCACGTTGCTCTTTAATTAATATGATACATAAAATCAATTGTACTTAAATCAAACTTTTAAAAAGTCTAAAACTTGAGGATCTCAATAATTCTGCTCTATTATTAGCAAAGTTCTGGAGCAAATTTTTTGCTACTGTATCAGTGGTTTGCAAATAAAATACAATGATGTGCTACTGAAATATCTCATCACATATGTGTTCCATGCTATCATTTTGGCAATAAAATGGATCATAACAATATTTACACCAGAAAATTGACAAATACAACAAATGTAGACTTAATGTATAAATGAATGCTTAAGACTTTTAAAATATATTTTATTGATTTTTTACAAAGAGGAAGGGAGAGGGACAGGGAGTTAGAAACATCCATGAGAGAGAATCATCCACCAGCTGCTTTCTGCACATCCCCTCCTAGGGATGTGCCCAGACCAATGTACATGCCCTCGATCCAGAATCAAACCTGTCACCTTTCAGTCGGCAGACTGACACTCTAGCCACTGAGCCAAACTGGTTAGGGCATGAATGCTTAAACTTAAATAAGAGTGTCCCCAACCCTAACCGGTTAGTCTCAGTCCATAGAGGATCGGCCTGTGGACTGAAGAGTCTGTGGTTCAATTACAGCCAAAGACATGTCACTTGGATGTGGGCACATCCCCAGTGGGATATACAGGAGGCAGCTAATTGATGTTTCCAACTCTCTCTCTCCCCATTCATCTGTGTAAAAAAATAAAAAAATATATAGGTATTTTCAAAAAGAATGGCTCCAATTGCTAACAATGCATGTTAAATGTATGAGTATATGGTATACAATGGCTTAATTGGTAAATAGCATTACAACGAAGGAAAGCAATTTGCCTTCCAGGTTTCAAAACCAATGCTTCTATATGGCAAAGTAGTCACCTAGGAATGAGGGAAATTTAAGCAAATGTCTTAGGTGCTGCATAGTCCTCCTTTGCTTAAAGTAAGAAACTTATTTAGACAATTCGAAAAAGATTCTCAGAAGAAATTTTAACAATGCAGATAAAGGCAGTGCAAGGAAATGTATAAAAAATCTACACTATAAAATATTTCTCAGCCGAGACCGGTTTGGCTCAGTGGATAGAGCGTTGGACTCCGGACTGAAGGGTCCAGGGTTCGATTCCGGCAAGGGCATGTACCTTGGCTGCGGGCACATCCCCAGTGGGGCGCGTGCAGGAGGCAGCTAATCAATGTCTCTCTCTCATGGATGTTTCTGGCTTTCTATCCCTCTCCTTTCCACTCTGTAAAAAATCAATAAAATATATTTAAAAAAAAATATTTCTCAGTAGATGGAATTAAAATAAAAGCAAATTAACACGGCATGCATTTTCAGGGTTACTATTTGAAAAGGTTATCCTTTGTATGTCCTTGCAGGGTAGCAGAAAAGTTGGAATTTTTATATGCTGTGGGTAGGGAGAAGGCAAAGGAATGGCCATTTGAATCACAGTTCCGCATATATTAAATGTAAAACATTCACATACAGAACAGTTTGATAAGTAACCCATATGTCTACATAAAGAACTCAACATAAATATCCCCAAAAGATTTATTTATAATACTCCAAACCTGGAAATAATAAAAAAAACATAGATCAATAAAGTGGTTATTCACAAAACACAGCATTACTGAGCAATAAAAAAGTAATTCATTCTTCCCATAAGCATTTGTACTGAATCTCAAAATGAATGTGTATCATGGAGGAAACCAGTATTTGTTAAAATGTACACAGCACATGGTGCCTATAAAATTATGAACAATATAAACTATTCTATTGTAAAGAATGTATATCTCTGAGAGGAGTGCTGACAAAAGCAGAGAGATTATAATAGTAGAGTATGAAACTAGAGGGTGTGGCAAACTGCAGTGTGGCAAACATCAGAGGCTTACAACAAATGAAAATAGCCTATTACATCTCATAAATCATGAAGCGTGGCCTCTTAGGAGTATGTGGACAATAGTTCCACTAAACATTGCTGACACTTATGTAAAACATACTGTGAACAGAAAATTTTAATTCACATTGTTCACAGGAGGACAATAAAAGTTGTCTGTGAAGGGTGACCATTCACTTCTACAATAAAAGAGGATCCACACAGCAAATTAGAAGCACAAAGTCATGCACACATTCTCTCAAGGACTTGGTCAGCAATAAAATAGCCAATATTGAAAAATATTGATTTTTGTGGCATCAAGCTGTTTCTTCCAATGCACATAACGTTTGGGACTCCACCATATCTGTTCCCCTGTCCATGCTGACATATCACTACTTTCCTTTCAATCATCCCAGGGAGAGAAAAGCACCAAAGAAATCAAAGTACAAGAGAGAAAAAACCTCCTTTACATAAAGATCATAAACCAGAGCAAAGGACAGCAAGAGGTTTTCAGGTTGATGAATTGGAACTGAACCATTTCATCACAGCCTAATGTGAGACCCATAATGTTCCTGAAAGAGATAGTACTACTTATCTGAGGATTGTTGCTCTGGACAAATCCTAGATCAGGTCAATTCTGGTCAGAAATAAAGAAATGAGCAGAAATAAAAGAAGATTCATCCAGGAGCTCAGAATATTCATAATCTTCTCAAACACAATCCCAGAGCATGCAGGGGTTGTGAGTGAAGCACACTCTTCAGGTGAATCAGGTGGTACAAGGGAAAGAACTTCCAGGCAAATACTTGCAGTGGCATCAGGTTGTAGGCCTGAGTAGGATAGTAAATGGGATCCAGTGTCTGAGAGTGTCACTTATACTTGAAACTTAGAGGAGGCATTTAGCAGAGTGTAAGTTCTGATAAAGGGATTTGCATTCAGACAAATAGAAGTAAAATTTTCTCCTTTGGTGTTCTTCTGGGTACAAAAACAAAACATCCTCTGCACATTTAAAGCTCTTCTCCAATGTAAACTTTCTGTGTTCTATGAGAGTGGAGATTTCCTCAAATGGCTTCTGAAAATCACTGCACCCTTGCGTTCTTTCATCAATGTGTACTCTGAAATGTTGAACAAGGTTAGAGGTTTGACTGAAACACTTCCCACAATCACTATAACTCAAGGTTTTTTAGCAGTGTGTACTGTGAGGTGTTTAATGAGGTAAGCCCTTCGACTGAAGCACTTCCCACAATCACTGCACTCGTAAGGTTTTTCACCAGTGTGAACTCTGAGGTGTTTAATGAGGTTAGAGCTCTGCCTAAAGCACTTCCCACAGTCAGTACACTCATAAGGTTTTTCACCACTGTGAACTCTGAGGTGTTTAATGAGGCTAGAGCTGTGACTAAAGCACTTCCCACAATCACTACACTCATAAGGTTTTTCACCACTGTGAACTCTGAGGTGTTCAATGAGGTGAGCCCTTCGACTAAAGCATTTTTCACAATCACTGCACTCATAAGGTTTTTCACCACTGTGAACTCTGAGGTGTGTAGTGAGGCTAGAGCTGCGACGGAAGCACTTCCCACAATGACTACACTCATAAGGTTTTTCTCCACTGTGAACTCGGAGGTGTTTAATGAGATTCGAGTTTTGAGTAAAGCACTTCCCACAATCACTACACTCATAAGGTTTTTCACCACTGTGAACTCTGAGGTGTTGAAAGAGGCTAGAGCTGTGACTAAAGCACTTCCCACAATCACTACACTCATAAGGTTTTTCACCACTGTGAACTCTGAGGTGTTGAAAGAGGTTTGCCCTTTGACTGAAGAACTTCCCACAATCACTGCACTCATAAGGCTTTTCACCACTGTGAACTCTGATGTGTTGAATGAGGCCAGAGTTTTGAGTAAAGCACTTCCCACAATCACTACACTTATAGGGTTTTTCTCCACTGTGAACTCGGAGGTGTTCAATGAGGTGAGCCCTTTGAGTAAAGCATTTTTCACAATCACTACACTCAGAAGGTTTTTCACCAGTGTGAACTCTGCAGTGTTTAATGAGGCTAGAGTTGTGAGTGAAGCACTTCCCACAATCACTACATTGATATGGTTTTTCTCTAGTGTGAACTCTCTGGTGCGTAAAGAGTACAGAACTGTGGCTAAATGATTTTCCACATTCCCTACA
Source organism: Antrozous pallidus (assembly GCA_027563665.1). Classification (NCBI taxonomy): domain Eukaryota; kingdom Metazoa; phylum Chordata; class Mammalia; order Chiroptera; family Vespertilionidae; genus Antrozous; species Antrozous pallidus. Next base: position 824,177 of record CM050525.1, on the reverse strand, counting down.
TTTGTAACGCTTTTCTCCAGTGTGAACTGTCTTGTGGCTAAGGAGTATATTATTACTCCTAAAACATTTCCCACAATCAGTACACTCATAGGCCTTTTCTCCAGTGTGAACTCTCTTATGGATAAAGAGATCATAACTGCACTTAAATGTCTTTCCACACTCATTGCATTTGTACGGCTTTTTTCCAGTGTGAACCATTCTATGTCGTTTGAGATTAGAGACATATGTAACAACTTTTCCATGTATATTACATTCATTTTTCACTTCTCCAGAGAAGACTCCTTGATGTTGAATGAGGTTCTGGTTGTCGCTGGCTGCTTTTTCACAATTATCCCATTGGTGATTAACTTTTTGATGGAGAAATTCCACTGAATTCTCACTATGAAAATGCAGCTCCTCAGTGTTTAGAGGGGCCTGGTGCTGAAGAAGCCCTGAGAGGGCTGAGAAGTTTTCCCCAATTTCCCTAGTGGTTGAAGGTATCCTTGATACGGATAAGCTGAATCTGGTCACAAATGTGGCACTATCCATAGCTTCTTTCCAGGGCTTATGTCCTCTGTCATCCCTTTGTTGATGGGGAGGGTTTGCAGTGAAATAGTAGTCTCTCACATATGCATTAGGTAAGTAGCCTTTCTGCTCAAAGATTGCTGATTGTGATTCAGTCAGGTGGAGAGTATCTTTCAACACAGAGAAACACCTCTGACAGAGATAATTCCTCCGGGTTGCTGGAGGTGTCTCAGAAGCACTGACCTGTGACTCTCCTTGTACAGATATACTCTGAACCAAACAGGCCTCCGCATCATGCATTTTATGCGAACAACCTGAAAACAGAAAAATGGTGATGAAATGCATGTTGACTGTTATGACCGGGAAAAGTCTCATTACAAAAGTGTGTCGTGCTCTAATTGGTTTGGCTCAATGGATAGAGCGTTGGCCCGCAGATGGAAGTGTCCCAGGTTCAATTCCAGTCAAGGGCATGTAACTTGGTTGTGGGCACATTCACTCATAGATAAATCAGGGAAGTGTCGAGCACGGGAATTCAAAGGTAGAAATGAGCTGCTGCTAGTTTCACCTCAACCTAAACTCTCTTGGACAAGAGCAAGTTCCTGGTATGATCTAAACCTCACCCTTAAGTCATCCCTTCCCCCAGTTACAAAAAAGAAGGCCAAGCCACCATGACCATCTTGGCTCAGTGGATAGAGCATAGGTCTGTGGACTGAGGGGCCCAAGTTCAATTCCAGTCAAGGGCATGTACCTTGGGTGCTGGCACATCCCCAATAGAGAATGTATAAGACTCAACTGATCAATGTTTCTTTCTCATAGATGTTTCTAACTCTATCCCTCTTTCTTCATCTCTGTAAAAAATCAATAATAATAATTTTTAAAAGATGGCCAGGCAACCCTTTAGATCATGCTGCATGTTTACCCCGTGAATAAAAAAAGGTTTTCCTTGTACCTTCTAATGTACAAGAACAAAAAACACAAATCTTCTGAGCTTTATTGAAAGACAACAGAGGTGGGGAGAACCAAGATGGCGGCATAATAAAACACCTATCTTGTCGCCATACACAGCAATTTTAAAACTACAACTTAACGAAAGAACAAACACCATCCAGAATCACCGGAAAGCTGGCTGAGTGAAAATTCCACAAATAAAAGTGAAGATAAGACACTGTGACTCGGAGGAGCGGCTGAGGACAGCATTGAAGATACGGGCAGAGAGAGGTTTGGAGGAGTGTGCGCGCCAGCGGATAGGGCAGGAGGCTGAAAACCGGCCAGTTTTCTCGAACGTGGAAGACAAAGACGTCCCATTGGACTGATTCTCCAGCTCTGGGCGAAGTCCAGGGAACCCACTATCATACGGGATAAAAAGTGGAAAGTGGGAGGACATGCCGAAGCTCGGGTGTTTCAGGGGTCTGCTGGCTTGTGGAGAAGGCGAGCTTGTGCGGAGTGTGCGTAAGGTTGGGAACAGCGCAGCTGCCTGACCGCACAGAGAGCACTCATGATTTGCTCTTTCATTTGGGGAACCGTCAGACTGCATTGTTTTACGACCCTGGGTGAGACCTTGGGTGTGCAGACTCATTTGGGGAGAGTCTGAATTCTCCGGCAGCTGGTGCAGCTCAGCAGCGGCTCTCTCTCAGAGGTGCTGGCGGGCATTATCCCCGGCACAGAGTCCCTGGGGCCGCATAGGATGGAGCTAACACTGTCTGCTTGGCCTGGAGACTCCGCCCATCCAATCTGAGCACAGGTGAACTTCACAGACAATTGGCCTGGAGGTCAAACCCTCCAAGTGCTAACAACCATTAACCCGAGCTTAACTTCACCAAGACTGTGCAATCCATATACACCTGAGGTAACTGAGGAGGCTGAGCCACTGTCCCTTGTAGGATGTCTACCACACAAAGCTAATTGACCAACTCAGGGAAGCAGCCACCGTGCAGAGACATGGAAAGAAATCAGATGTGAAAGAAATGGAGGGAAAAAAAATGACTGGACATGGAATTCAAAACCATGGTTATAGGGCTTTTCAAGAGGCTCCTAGAAAAGGTCGAGAACTATAAGGAAATAAGCAAGACCTACAAGGAAATGAATGAGAACCTCAAGGATATGAACGAGACCTACAAAGAAATGAACAAGACCAACGTGAAAATGAATGAGTCCTACAAGGAAATGAACGAGACCTACAAGGATATGATAGAGACTCTCAAGGATATGAAAAGGACCAACCAGAAATTAAGCATACACTGACTGAAATAAAAAATATTCTACAAAGACCTAAAAGTACTCTAGAGCACCCCAAGAACCAAGTTAAGGATTTGAAACACAAAGAGGTAAAATCCACTCAGCTGAAAAAGCAAGAAACCAAAAGAATCCAAAAAATTGAAGATGGTGTAAGGGGCCTCTGGGACAACCTCAAGCATACCAACATCCGAATTATAAGGGTGCCAGAAAAAGAGAGAGAGCAAGACAATGAAAACCTATTTGAAAAAATAGTGACCGAAAACTTCCCACACCTGGTGAAAGAAACTGACTTAGGAGTCCAAGAAGCGCACCGAACCCCAACATATAGGAACCCTAAGAGGACCACACCAAGGCACATCATAATTAAAATGCCAAGAGCAAAAGACAGAGAGAGAATATTAAAAGCACCAAGAGAAAAAAAGTTACCTATAAGGGAGCACCCATACGATTGTCAGTGGATTTCTCAACAGAAACGATGCAGGCCAGACGGGAGTGGCAAGAAATATTCAAAGTGATGAACAGCAAGAATCTACAACTCAGATTACTCTATCCAGCAAAGCTATCATTCAGAATTGAAGGTCAGATAAAGTCCTTCACAGATAAGAAAACACTAAAGGAGTTCATCACCACCAATCCAATATTATACGAAATGCTGAAAGATATTCTTTAAGAAGAGGAAAAAGAAAAAGATAAAAGTCTACATTATGCACAACAAATACACATCTATCAACAAATGAATCTAAAAAGCAAGTGAATTAATAAGCTGATGAACAGGATAAACTGGTGAATGTAACAGAATCACGGACATAGAGAGGGAATGGACTGACAATTCTTGGGGAGAAAAGGGGTGTGTGAGGTGCAGCAAGAGACTGGACAAAAAATCAGGCAACTATGGGAGAGGACAGTAGGGGGGGTGAGGGCGGAGGGTGGGATGGGTACCAGGTGGAGGGGAGCTATAGGGGGGAAAAAAGGGAACAATGTAATTAATAAACTGAACAATAAAGATAAAGGAAAAAAAAAGAAAGAAAGACAACAGAGGTGAGTAGCCAATAGTGGCCCAGGGCAAGATAGCATGCAATAGTATTCAGGGAACAGAATATTACAAACAATGGAAGGAGGTCTTTCAAGAACCGTCCATGGTTCATGCAAGAAAACACCAGAACCTGGCCCACTCAGTCACAAAGAACCTTTAGCTGGAGGAATGATGCAGAAGTGGAAGCCATGGATGTGGATATAGACATCCTCCCATGAATATAAAGTGCAATCTTGAGCCCATTAAACTGTTTGCGGAAATTCTGACCCCCAGACACATCCTGTGCTATGTGAGGCAAAGGGTGGGAGGGATATTCATGGAGTCCTTTGCTCTGGGCTGCCACACACTCAGTACTCTCAGCCATAGCACATTTGACAAGATAATGGGATAAAATAGAAGAGCACATGGTCTGGCTGTGGAAGAGAGAAAAATTGTTTTGAGAATAAAGGAAGAGACAATCACCTCAGGCATTGTACTGGGACAAATGGGAAGCTCTTACCTACAGATGAAACAAGTGCAAACACTTCCAGCATCACATCGCAGTACAGAAGTCTCTGAGCCTCATCAAGTAGTCCCAACTCCTCCTGAGAGAAGGCAATGGCCATGTCCTCAAAGTCCATATCCTGTGGTAGGGCAGACAGTTTAGTCCACAATCAGCTTTCTCCTAAGCTTTACTCTTCATATTCATCTGCTTCCTCTGCTCCTCCAGTACAGAATATAGCTGGCATTGCATCCAGCGGAGTCACTCTATTCTTATATTCCTACCAATACTCTGTCTTCCCACAGCAATAAAGCAGATGCCCAGATTGATGACACCTTACCTCACGGCCTCATATTGAGTGTCAATGCAACGGGTGCCACCAACATAGGGGACAGATAAATGTTGGGCACAAAGAGAGATATGAGTGACTTGACACTGGTCTTGTGGGGAAATATTCTTGTCATCCCACAGATTCTACTTCACAGACCCCAAAACACAAGCATCACTCATCACTCTTTCAATTAGAATCCTAGGGTGCTGAGGCCAATACTTTGCCAAACCTGTTCCACATAATTCTTTGTATCCCACTTCTCTCATACAGTTTGATTCCCACAATTGAAAGATAACATATTATATTCCATGAAGAGGAAGGTTTCTTTCCTAATTACCTTCTTCTCCACATTCTAACTCACCTCTCCTGTAATGCATATTTCTCTTACCCTTCTCCCCTCAACAAGCCAGCAGAGATTTTCAAGCTCAGGTAACACTGATGTATACTATCCAATTCTTATTGATCACTGCATTCTCCCAATAACATGCAGGTGTGCACTATGACACCTAAATTGTGGATCTGGCACGTAGTGCCACAAAACATGTCTTTTCAGGAATTATCTTAAAATTTCTCATGTTGTATCATCCAGTTATAACCAGAAATGGACTCAATCTTCATTCCCTCTTTGTCAACATCAGGGAACTGTGGCCATGAATTCACTCCTGTTCTCACGCATCTCTCACACCTGCACTCCTGCAGCCCCAGCTCCCATAGACATCTCCTTGGTCTCAGTCATTACTCAGCGTGTGTGTTCCAGAGAATGCACGGCAAGGTCAAACACCATACTAACCTGACTCTGAATGCACACACCCAAAAAAACAGCCTGTAGCTCTGCTATGAAGTATTCATCCCAACTTGTTTTTTCCTTATAACTTTCCTAATGAGAACCACCACATTAGATCTCAATTATCTAGAGTCTCCCCAACAGCTGCTGCACTTCATGTCCCTTCTCTACTCACAGCCTTCAGTACTCAAGTCTCACTGCAAGTACTTCATGCCCACGGTGAGTCTCCTAGGTGCCCACTCAGGCTCATAAGCAAGTCAAGCAAACTGGATGCAACACACAAGGTCACACAAAGAGTCACAAGAAATCCTGGTGAGTGTCTAACAAGTAAACAGGCAGCAGCCACAGTCTCACCTTTTTGAATTACTTTTCTCCCTCCAATAAAATAAAATAAAAAGGTGATCTACAACTCTTCCCTTCTCCATACTCTTTACTATTTTTTAAGTAGTCTTCATCTTGAACTACTCCTCAGACTTCCAGATGGTCCTGAAATGGTCTCTGAAATGTATCATACCCAAATAGGAAAAAATAAGAGTTTATATTTCAATGAACATGAGTTTTCCCACTATGAATTTGTTGATGTCAGTTGATTGTGCTTTCATACCTCCAGGTGCTAAATCCTAACCTTTACATCATCTCTGATACTTACAGCCTTCTCCAATCCTCAAAAGTAGAAAACCCAGGTGGACACACCTAAATCACTGATCCACAATGCAACTGCTTCTTCTACATCCACATCCACCATTGTGCTCCTGTTAACCATCACACTCACCAAGACCATCACAGCAGCTTTTATTGTAGTCGTTCTCCCACTGTCCTCACACCCACATCATGCTGCAGTCATAGGGAGGCTTATGAGACCTGGGAAACATCACCTGCTCTTCTGCTCCCATTACTCCAATGATCCCATCACCAGCAGAACAGAAACCAAAGTTGTCACAGAGCTCCTCTGGACTTCATTCCTGTCCCACTGCTTCCAGTCCCTATTTTTTTATTTAAAAAAAAGATACCTGCTCCTTCCAGAAAAAAACTTGGTCTTCACTTCAAGCCTTGGCACATTCTGGAACCCATGCATGGATGGCCCTCTCACACACAATTCCACTGGATGCCAAAATCAGGTAGCGCTCATCTGACCCTTACCCTGGACTTAGGATTCTGGGCGTGGTTCCCCTTCAAGATCCCCAGGTCCAAGATCCCCCGAGAAGAGAGGCTGAACATTCTCAGGACCCCACTACCTCAGAGGCCCCAATAGTTTCAGTCCCTGACAAAAGCTCCACACCAGCCCCCTAAGGCGGCTCTGCAGAGGCTCAGCCCCCAGGCCACGTGACCAGGAGATGCCTGCACCTCTCGGGGCGGGTCCTCAGGGCGCACTCTTGCTGGGTGGCTGTAGCCACAGGGTCCTCCTCCCCCTCCCTGCTGTCCTCTCCCCTGTGGTCGGCTCTTCCTCTGGGCAGTTGTGGGGCGTTTAGATCCGCATCTCAGGCCGCCATTCTCTGGGGTTCACAGCCACCCCCAGCCCCGTCCCCTGAGGAGAGTAACCTCCTCCCGGAAACCGCCTCTCCTCCTCTCTGTCGCCTTTACACACAGACCGGGCCTGGCTCTCCCCGCCTCCCGGTCTGTCCCCCACGGCCTCCTCCCCCCTCACCCCGTGTCCCCCACGGGCACTCACTGCTCTGGGCGCTGCGATCCGGGCTGCGGGGCCTGAGCGGCGTCGGCCCCGAGGCTGGAGGGCCAATTGGGTGACGCTGAGGGGACTCTGTCAGAGGAGAGGAGTCGGGGAGGAACGGAGACCCCAGTCTCGGGTGTTGGTGGTCAATCAGCCTCAGACTCTCCCTCCCCAGCGGGGACGCTTCCTCCCACGCCTCCTTCTACTCAACACCCAGCAGCTGAAGCCCAGGAGTCCCTGAAGGGAAGACAAAATGGCCGCCAGGAGGAGGATGCAGGAAGTCCAGCCCTAACCACATGTGCAGGTACCAAAATGCTCTTCACCAACCCTCACCCTGGTGCAGTGCTTTCTGGGTAATGTAGTTTTTACAGAGGCACAGAGGAGGGCTTATCCCAGCCAATGACCCTGGTGAGAATTGGTGTTGAGGCCCTACAAGTGGTGCGGGAGGAGGATATGGGACTGGAGGTCTGCTTACCTGATCCATATTGTCAGATCCATCAAAGAATGTATATAAAGGGCAAATGAGGGACATGTATAATACTATCAACAGTTAAAAATACAGATAATAATTTCTTTTCTGGATACTATTGACCAGATGGTGTAGCTTAGTGGTTGACCATTGACCTATGAACTAGGAGGTCATTGTTCTATTCATGGTCAGGGCACATACATGGGTTGCAGGACCAATTCCCAGGGAGAGGGGAGGTATAGGAAGAAGCCTATCAGTGATTGTCTCTCATCATTGATGTTTCTATCTCTCACTTCCTTTCCTTATTCCCTGAAATCAATAAAAAATATTTTTGAATGTAGGATTTAAATGAATTGTACTTAGGACATGGGTTGGAAGATAGCGTCTCCCACAGAGAAGATGTGTGTGGAAGCATCTTCATTAAATTTTGAAAAATTTGATCGTGCCTCACCTGATCTTTGGCCAGAACAATTACCAGGGGTTGCTGAATTTGCAACTTCTTTCAAAATTCCTATTACTAGCTCTCCACCCAAATGAATGGCTGAAACAGAACGTGGTGACTTCAACATGTTGAAAGAACTGGGGAGCCCCACCACAGCTAATTTTTTTTTCAATGTCTCTCCTTTCACAAATAGAGACCAGGCAAAAGGCCTGAGGTGAGGTGGGTTTATATGGGGTGGGTTTACTCTGCCTCCTATTTCTATAGAGTCAGTGTAAGAACACAGCCTGTAGTAAGCATCTGACAGACACCTTATGGTATTTCTCCACATCACCAGAAATGGACTCAAACTTCACTGACTTATGTCAATGTCAGGGCCCTTTAACCATGAAAGCACATCACTACTCAAGTGCACTTCACTCTTCCTTCCACACCTATCTCATACCTACACTGCTACACCCACAGAACCTATGGTAATCTCCTTGACATCCTAGTCATTACTCAACATGTGTGGTATAGTGACTGCTTGGCAAATTCAAACAGGATTAAGTTCAATACCAACTTTGAGAGTCCACACTCAATGAGCAGCCTTGAATTCTTCTATGGAGAAGAATCCCTCTCTGATTGTGTTTTCCTTCAACCTCAATTACTGAGAACCACATCAGATCTCAGATATCAAGAGGCCACCTCCACTGAGCTGCACCTGATTTCCCTTCTTCAGTCACACCCTTTAGCACTCAAGTGCTATCACCTAAGGCCCTCTAGCCAATGTCCAGTGAGTCGCAAAGATGCCCACTCATGCCCCTAAGTCAGTGGTCGGCAAACTCATTAGCCAACAGAACCAAATATCAACAGCACGACGACTGAAATTTATTTTGAGAACCAAATAATTTAAACTTAAACTATATAGGTAGCTACATTGTTATTAACTTAATTCGGGAACTCCTAAATTCTCCTTTTCTAAAAACTCAAAAGGCCACAGAGCCCCATGTGCTTTGAGAACTGCAGTTTGCTGATCATTGCCCTAAGCTAGTGGTCGGCAACTCAGTAGTCAACAGAGCCAAATATCAACAGTACAACTACTGAAATTTCTTTTGCAAGCCCAATTTTTTAAACTACTTCTAAGGCCATTTATTCAAAATAGACGTGCCCAGGCCATGTTATTTTGTGGAAAAGCCACACTCAAGGGGCCAAAGAGTCCCATGTGGCTCCCGAGATACGGTTTGCAGACCACAGCCCTAAGCCAATTAGCCAGACTGAGGACAACAGCAGAAGCTAAAGCTCAAATATATCCTATTGTGCATTTCACAAGTGAATATGAAACAGCTACAGTCTCATCTTATTGATTCACACTTTGGTATCCAATTAAAGAGAAATAAAATGAACCACAGCTACACCCTGGTCCCTACATCCCAAACTACATTTTAGAGAAATTTCTATTCTTTTTTAAAAATATTTTTTATTGATTTTTCACAGAGAGGAAGAGGGATAGAAAGTCAGAAACATCGATCACCTGCCTCTTGTACACCCCCTGCTGGGGATGTGCCGCAGCCAAGGTACATGCCCTTGACCGGAATAGAACCTGGGACCTTTCAGTCCGCAGACTGATGCTCTATCCACTGAACCAAACCGGCTTCGACGAGAAATTTCTTTTCTAAACTGCTCCTCAGAGTTCTAGATGCTCATTAACTGCCCCATGAACTATCTGAAATCCTAACATGTAAAATACAGAAGTTCTGGTATCCCCAAATAACATTACACTTCCTAATATCTGCATCTCAGCTGGTGGTTCTTCCATACCTCCAGATGCCAACTGCAAACATTCACAGGATCCTTGACTCTTATCTCTCTCTCAACCTCTAAATTAGAAATCCAGGTGGCCACACCTAAAGCACCAATCTGGAATCCAAAGCTTATTTCACCACCACAATCACCGTCATGGGCCAGTTACCATCACACTCACAGAGACTTCCATCCTAGTCTTTTACCACCTCCATCCTATCTGTATTACTCATCATACTGTAGCCATGGAGAGTCCAATGAGACCTCGGTCACATGACTTGCCCCGACTGCTCCAAACCTCCAAATGCTCCCATCAACGACAGAACACACTTCCAAGATGCCACAAAGCTCCTCTACACCTGATTCCTGTTCCATTGTTACCTGTTACTTAAAAACAAACAAACAAACAAACACTCTTTCTGGTTCCTGCATGAGCTCAGTCTTCAATCAAAGCCTTTATGGATACAGGACCCTATGCCTGAAGGAACCTCTCACATCCCGTTCCACTGGTTGCCAGAAACAGGAACCACTCATATGACGAGGAACCTGGACTTAGAATTCTGGGCTTGGGCAGGCCCGCGTGTCTGCTGCCCCTTATTTGCGTGATTGCTGGCCCACGAGGTAGAAAATGGTGGGGGGATATTTTTTTGTTTGTTTGTTTTTTTCCTCACGCCCACAGGGTTTGGGTTTCCAGCTGTGAGTAGGCTTTCTGGAGATCTGGGGAAAGTTAGTGTGTGCGCGGAGACCGGTTTGGCTCAGTGGATAGAGCGAAGGACTTCGGACTTAAGTGTCCCAGCAAGGGCATGTACCTTGGCTGCCGGCACATCCCCAGTAGGGGGCGTGCAAGAGGCAGCTGATCGATGTCTCCCTCTCATCAATGTTTCTGACTTTCTATCCCTCTCCCTTCTGCTCTGTAAAAAATATCAATATATATATAAAAGAAAGAAAGTTAGTATGTGTGATACTGACCGGCGCCGTGTTTTCCTCCCGCCTCAAGAGGTCCGTCCAAATGCTTGCTGGCGCGGCCCCAGCCCCGGTCCCGGACAGACAGCCTCTCTCCCTCCGAATCTCCCCCCTGAACCGGCTCCGAACACCCACTAGGTTCTTCCTCTGGGCAGTTTTGAGGAAAGCTGAGAACCCTCACTCACACCGTGTCCCTCTTGGGTTCACAGCCAGTGATGGCGGCAGCTTCCTGAAAACGAAGACATAATCCTCACACAAACTCTGCTTCATCTTCCTTGTTGTTTCACACATAAAACAGACCGTGTCCCCCAATCTCCCTCCTCAGTCACCCCACCACGGCCTTACCCGGCGGCCTTTCAGCCCGTCACCCTCTCCACCAGTCACACCACGTGGAGCCCTCAGGCCACTCACTGTTCCGGTTCCGGGGCGCGGAGACCGGGGCTGCAGGACGGCACAGCCCCCACACCGAGGCCGGAGGGTAAATGTGAGGCCGGGTTGGACACCGGAAGCCGGAAGGAGTGTGGGAGGCACGGAGGACTCAGTCACGGCCTGTGGTGACTCCTCCAGCCGCAGACACTCTCTGCCCAGCGGACACGCTGCCTCCAACACCGCCTCCTTCTCGCCACCAGAGCGCTGAAGCCTGAGGGTCTGTGAACCCGCAGAAGAGGCAGAAATGGCCGCCAGGAGGCGAACGCCGGAAGTCCCGCCCTAACCGGATGTGCAGGCAGCAAAAAGGTTCCTAATTCCAGCCATTGTGGCGCGGTGCTTTCTGGGTCATGTAGTTTTCCCAACTCTAGTGGCGGGCTCATGGCAGCCAATGTCCTTGGTCTGTAAAGGTGTTGAGGCACCACAAGTGGCCATGGAGGTCTGCTTACATGGTCCATACGGATAGATCTCTCAGGGGAGGGGAAGGGGAGGCGTGGAATACATGCACTGAAGATGGTATATACAGGGGGAAAAGGGAAAATCTGTAATACTATGAACAATAAAAAAATACGTACATTTAATTTTTATTTTTAGCCCTAACTGGTTTGGCTCAGTGGATAGAGCATCAGCCTGTGCACTGAAAGGTGCCAGTTTAGATTCCGGTCAAGGGCATGTACCTTGGTTGCAGGCACATCCCCAATAGGAGGTGTGCAGGAGGCAGATGATTAATCTTTCTAACTCTCTATGCCTCTCCCTTCCTCTCTAAAAAATCAATAAAAAATAGTAAACAAAATATAAAAATACTATAGCTCAGCTGGTGTCAGGTGTTTGAGTCTCGACCTATGAACCAGGAGGCATGGTTCTATTCATGGTGAGGGCATAGACATGGGCTGCAGGCTCAATTCCCAGGGAGATAGGAGGTACAGGAAGCAGCCTATCAAGAATTCTCTCTCGCCGAGACCGGTTTGGCTCAGTGGATAGAGCGGGTCCCAGGTTCCATTCCGGTCAAGGACATGCACCTTGGCTGCGGGCACATCCCCAGTAGGGGGCGACCAAGAGGCAGCTGATCGATGTTTCTGACTTTCTATCCCTCTCCCTTCCGCTCTGAAAAAAATCAATAAAATATATTTTTAAAAAAATAATGGCTCCAAATGCTAACAATGCAGATTAAATGTATAAGTACATGGTATATGCTGGCTTAATCGGTATACATCATTACAACTAAGGAAAGCAATTTGCCTTCCAGGATTCAAAACCAATGCTTCCATATGGCAAAGTAGTGATGTGAGAATGAGGGAAATTAAAATGAATGTCTTAGGTGCTGCATAGTCCTCCTTTGTTTAAAATAAGAAATTTATTTAGACAATTTAAAGAAGATTCTCAGAAGAAATTTTAACAATGCAGATAAAAACAGTGCAAAGAAATGTATAAAAAAGTTCACCATAAAATATTCTTCAGTAGATGGAATTAAAACAAAAGCAAATTTACACTGCATGCATTTCTGGGGTCACTATTTGAAAAGGTTAACCATTGTATGTCCTTGAAAGGTAGCAGAAAAGTTGGAATTTTTATACCCTGTGGGTTAGGAGAAGGCAAAGGGAATGGCCATTTGGATCACAGTTCTGCATACCTTAAATGTAAAACATTCACTACATAACAGTTTGATAAGTAACACATACGTCTATATAAGGAAGTCAATGTAAACATTACGAAAATATTTATTTATAATACCCCAAACTTGGAAATAATAAAAACATAGATCAATAAAATGGTAATTCACAGAACACAGCATTATGGAGCAATAAAAAATAATTCACTCTTCACATAATCATTTGTACTGAATCTCAAAATGAATGTGTAGCATGGAGGAAACCAGGACTTGTTAAAATGTACACATCAAATAGTGCCTATAAAATTATGAACACGATGAACTATTTTATTGTAAAGAATGTATATCCCTGAGTGTATGGAGTGCCAACAAAAGCAGAAAGAGATTATAATAGTACAGTAGGAGAATAGAAGGTCTGACAAAAGAAGGTATAGAGCTGTTGGTTTGGAAAATAATACACTAATGAATCATAATGAGCAAGAATAAATGCTGCCCTGTCCAGTGTCCTCAGATGGTTGGGTGTGATCCCCTTCACTGACAGGTCTCTGCTTTGATTCCAGGTGAGTGAACATCCCCAATGGTTTACCAGTTGTGGCTTGCAGGAGAAAGCTGATCTGTTTACCTCTTCCTGTCCCTCTCGCCCCCCAAAATTAATAAAATTATTTTGCAAATAATTTCTCAAAAGTTAATATATGTGTTTTGCAAACATACAACTGTAAGCACATTGTTGCCCAACCCTGTGTATGAGTTACATATATTGATTTTAGAGAGAAAAAAATAGGGTTATAGAGATACATCCATTTTTAGTTCCGTTCTTTCTATACCTCCTTTGGTTGATGCTTGTACTTTTTGTGACCCAGGATGGAACTTGCAACCTTGGTGTTATTGAGATTACTCTCAGACCCGCAAAGCTATTTGGTTTCCGCTGGACCTATGGGGCAATTTAAGTACAATAACCAAATAACGAGCCTGAGACTTGACAGATACGAAAACCATCATGAAGACAGATAGTGGTGGGAGGACAGAAAGAGATTCATGAAATGTCATTTGTGACTGTTTCATATGGATACCTTTCATGGGAGCTGTTTCAAGGGCAGACTGTATTTCCCATCAGTTATTTTTAAAGGTGGAGGATGAAGCTCAGATAAGGGCAGGAAGACTTTGGTTTCAGCGGTGCAAGGATACATTGAAACACAAAAGTGTATGTCTAATATTTATATACACACACATATATATGTATATATTTTAAATCAATAGTACTTAGGCTACACTTTTAATAAAAGTTTAAAACCTGAGGATCCCAAATAATTTTACTGTTGTTACCAAAGTTCTGGAGCATATTTGTTGCTACTGTATCACTGCTTTGGAAATCAAATATAATGATGTGCTTCCGAAATATCTCATCATGTGTTAAATTCCATTGTCTTGGCAGTGTAAAGTGGACTATGATGACAATATTTACACCAGGAAATTGACAAATATGACAAATGTAGACTTCATGTATAAATGAATGCTTAGACTTTTTAAAAATATATTTTATTGATTTTTTGCAAAGAGGAAAGGAGACAGAGATAGAAACACCCATGAGAGAGAAACATCCATCAGCTACCTCCTGCACACCCCCTATGGGGATGTGCCAGACCAATGTACATGCCCTTGACCAGAATTGAACTGGCACCTTTCATTCCACATCTGACACTCTAGCCACTGAAGGAAACTGCTTTGGGCATGAATGCTTAGATTTAAATAAGAGTGGCCCCAACCCTAACTGGTTTGGCTCAGTGGATAGAGCATCGGCCTGCAGACTGAAGGGTCCTGGTTCGATTTCAGTCAAAGGCATGTAACTTGGTTGTGGGCACATACCCACTGGGATTGTGCAAGAGACAACTAATAGATGTTTCCAACTCTCTATCTCTCTTCCCCATTCTCTAAGTAAAAAATCAAAATACATATTTTTACAAAGAGTGGATCCAAAGTCTAACAATGGAGATTAAATGGATGACTATATGGTATATCTTGGCTTAATTTGTACATAGCATTAAAACTTAGTAAAACAGCCGAGACCGGTTTGGCTCAGAGGATAGAGCGTTGGACTGCGGACTGAAGGGTCCCGGGTTCGATTCCGGCTCAAGGGCATGTACCGTGGCTGCGGGCACATCCCCAGTGGGGGACGTGCAAGAGGCAGCTGATCGATGTCTCTCTCTCATGGATGTTTCTGACTTTCTATCGCTCTCCCTTCCGCTCTGTAAAAAATCAATAAAATATATTAAAAAAAAAAAACTTAGTAAAACAATTTGCCTTCAAGGATTCAAAACCAATGCTTCCATATGGCAAAGTAGTCACCTAGGAATGAGGGAAATTGAAGCAGATGTCTTAGTTGCCACATAGTCTTCCTTTGTTTAAAAGGATAAGTTTATTTCGACAATATGCAAAGACTCTCAGAAGAAATTTTATCAAGGCAGATAAAGACACTGCAAAGAAATGTATAAAAATGTTCACCATAAAATATTCCTCAGTATAGCATTAAAACAAAAGAAATTGACACTTCATGCATTTCCAAGATTACAATTCAAAAAGGTTAACCATTGTAAGTCCTTGTAAAGTAGCAGAAAAGTTGGAATTTTATATACTCTGGGTAGGGATAAGGCAAAGAGAATGGCCATTTGGATCACAGTTCCACACATCCTAAATGTAAAACATTCACTCAGAACAGTTTGATAAGTAACACATATGACTATATGAAGAAGTCAATGTAAATATTCCCAAAAGATTTATTTATAAGACCCCAAACCTAAAAATAATAAAAACATAGATCAATAAAGTGACTATTAAGAGAACACAGCATTAGGCCGTGCGTAGCGCCCCGACTTCAGTTTGAGGGACTGCGGCGTCGCGCACAGCTTGAACTGCGATGAGAGCACAAAGGTTCCAGGCCACCTGCAGCTGCCCCGGAGCCGGCGGGCCCAGGTCTCGTTCAGAGAGCAAGGAAAACAAAAACTCAAGGAGGATCTGTTAAAAAGAAAAACTTTTTTCGCACACAAACAGGAAAATCCGAAATTCTCCAGTAGAAACCAGGGAATGATGACATCTGTCCAAGAAGAGACAAAAGTTCTGAAACTTAAGACAAAAATGGCTGATAAAGAAAATGTCCATAGACCTATAGGGAGCAGAAATAATACAACAATGGGAAAAAATTGTATTCCGTTAAAACCTTCTAATGAATTAACCAATTCAACTATAGCCACTGATGCATAGAACTTGGAGAAAAATAATCAAACTCTGCAGTTGTTACCAATTACAAATGACCACCAAGGTCCACGTATGACATTAAGCCAAGCATTTCACATTAAAAACAATAATAAAAAGAAACAAGGGACTACAGAAAAACCAAAGCAAGATGCTAACGTGCTCAAGAAACCTCTGCTTGGATCTTATCGTGGCCAAATTGTTCAATCGAAGGTTAATTCATTTAGAAAACCTGTACAAGTCAAAGAGGAGCATTCTGCAATAACAAAAAAACTTTCAACTCCTATCTCTAAGGTCACAAAACCTCAGCCTATGAACACCAGGGTAACAGCAAAAAGGCACAGAGCCTCAAATATGACGACTAAGTTTGTGAGGGCTGCATCTCAGAATGAACAACTTTTACATCCTCCTATTAGAAGTTACCACAATAATACTCATAATACCCAGGAACCCCCGAAACAAGGCATTGCCAATGTTACAATTCAGAAAGGGGCTCATGAGAAAGAATTGCTACAATTAAATACAGTTTTATCTAGTGTCAAAACCATTTCTTCTCAAGAAGGAAAAAGAAATAAGACATTATCAAGAAGCATCACAACTGAAATGATAGCCAGGTCTGCTTCATCTTCTAATACCAAACAGATAGAAAAGTCAAAAACCATTGACCAGTGCAGGCATACTATAGCAAAAGCAACTATCAATAGTAGAAGGGCTCAGCCCAAAGAAAGTGCAGAAGAAAGAAAAGCTCGTCTGAGTGAGTGGAGAGCTAGCAAAGGAAAAACGCTGAAAAGGCCTCCTAGCTCAGTAATAACCCAGCCTGAACCTGAAGGACAGAATGAAAAACCAGTTGGGTCATTTTGGACTACCATGGCAGAAGAAGATGAACAAAGATGATTTCCTGAAAAAGTAAACAAGACCTTTTCTGAATGCCTAAACCTGATTAATGAGGGATGCCCAAAAGAAGAAGTATCAGACACATTGAATGACTTGATTAAAAATATTCCAGATGCCAACAAACTTGTCAAGTATTGGATATGCCTTGCACGTGTTGAACCACTCACAAGTTCTATTGAAAATATTATCTCAATCTTTGAGAAGGCCATTCTGGCAGGAGCTCAGCCTATTGAAGAAATGCGACATGCAATTGCAGATATTCTAACAATGAAGAGTCAAGAAAAAATTAAACTTGCAGAAAATCTTGAGGAGGCTTGTACAACCAAGGAAAAAAATCCAAGAAGTCAACATTGAAGATATTGGTGTTAATCTAGAGTCAGGAAAACCTGAAATGGAAAAGAAACATCATAGAAATGTGGTATTTCAGGATTTTAAAAAAGAGCAAGTACACAAAACAAAAGATCCAACCAATGATATTAAAACCCCCAACACAGAAATTAGGGAGGGTTGCTTAATTAAATATAATGTGTCTACTACACCATACTTGCAAAGTGTAAAAAAGAAAATGCAGTTTGATGAAATAAATTCCACATTTAAAGAGCTCAAGTTTTTAACACCAGTTAGACGTTCTCAGCGACTTCAAGACAAGAATTCTAATTTGCCCGATATGTTGAAAGACCATTATCCTTGTGTATCTTCATTGGAACAGTTAACAGAGTTGGGGGATGAAACTGATGCTTTTATATGCCACCCTAATGCAGCACTGTGCCGGATGTGTTTGGAGACTGAAACAACAGAAGAGAAATAAAGCTATGATAAGAAATAAGGATTTTATTATTCCTGGGGTGTTTGTTTGTTATGGCTTCAGATGTCTTACTTAGTTCAGGAGTTGGTCGAGTTACCTACGTATTCATGGCAGTAAACTCTTGTAATATTCACATAATAGACGTTGCCTTCTGTTTGTCAGATAGCTAGATCCTACATTGTCTATCTCAACAGATTAAGATTTTCTCTAAGGTAGTTAAATTTTGTCAACTAGTTTACTATGTTCTTTTAGTATAATTATTAAATGTCATTCTATTTTTCAGTGGTATTCCTAAAATAACTTATTTTGTAATATACAAACTTGTTAGATCATGTCCCCTGAAACATGGTATTTATATACAGTAAACAGTTCTCTTCTTCCTACACACACAAACACCACTAATAAAATTGTTTATGCTTTTGAACTGATATTTAAATAGCATTTATCCATGTTTTCAAATCAGTAATTGGCCATTGTAAGAGCTTAGATCATTTTAAAACTAATATGAATGTGGTTGAAAATCACATGCTTGAGCTCATTTATGTTCATATATTTTTGTGTAACAGTACCTTCCGTTGTCTTGTTTTAGAGAGTAGGATTTTTATTCTTTTTTAAATTGCCTAATAGGTGAACAATAAATTAACATATCTACATAAAAAAAGAGAACACAGCATTACAACAAATCTACCCTTCACATAAGCATTTGTACTGAATCTCAAAATGAAGGTGTAGTATGGAGGAAACCAGGATTTGTTAAAATGTACACATCAAATAGTGCCTATAAAATTATGAACAGTATTATCTATTCTATTGTAAAGAATGTATATCCATGAGTGCATGGAGTGCAGGGAAAAGCAGAAAGAGATTATAATAGTAGAGTAGGAAAATAGAGGTTGTGACAAAAGAAGGTATAGAGTTGTTGGTATGGAAAATAATACACTAATGAATCATAATGAACAAGAATAAATGCTGCCCTGTCTAGTGTCCTCAGATGGTTGGGTGTGATCCCCTTCACTGACAGGTCTCCGGTTTGATTCCAGGTGAGTGAACATCCCCAATGGATTACCAGTAGTGGCGCGCAAGAGGACGCTGATCTCTTTACCCCTCTCATCCCTCTCTCCCCCCAAAATTAATAAAATTATTTCCAAATAATATCTTAACTATGAATCTATGTGTTTTGAAAACATACAACTGTAAGCACATTGTTGCTGTACCCTGTGTATGAGTTACAGGTAGTTTACTTACACAACACATTACACAGATTTATCTCTATGTAGGGCTCACCAAATAGCACACAAGACAAAGGTGCACTTTGTTGCACATCAGATTTCATTTGCTGGGGGACCAACCTTGCCTCAGTGACAGCAAATGCTGTGAAGTAAGGAAGACTATTGCCATTGGAATTAACAGGAATGCTGGCTGGTTACAGAAGACACATCCTGGGACTCATTACAGGTTTATCCTTCCTCTAGCTTTGAGGTCTTGCCTGTAGAGCAACAACTTTGAGATGAACTCCGTAGGGCACTAGGGGAATTCACAAAATCATGAGATTATTGTCTCTGCTAGTGTTGCCAGCTACAGATAATAGTGGTGGAAGTGCTGAGAAGTCCTCAAAGATCAAACAGGCCACAGGTGACAAAATAATTTAGACTTTAGTCCAAAAGAGGCACTTTTCACCTAGCTTAACTGCAGTGTCTGCTATGACTAAGAAATTGGTGTCTCTGTTCCAATACTAATTCCATGTCAGCGTCTTACAAAAAATGACACCAGCCTATGAAATCTCATACATCAAGACACACAGCCTCTTTGAAGTATGTGGACAGTAGTTTCCCTAAATATTGCTGACACTTAAGTAATACATACCTTGAACGGAGAATTTTAATTAATATTGTTAATTAATATTGTTACAAGTATACAAGAAAGGCTGTATGTTCAGGGCGACCATTGACTTCCACAAGAGGATACACACAGCAAATTAGAACCACAAAATCATGCACAAATTCTCTCAAGGCCTGGTCAGCAATACAAAATCAGCTAACATTGAACAAACATTGCTTTTCTGCCATCAAGCTGTGCCTTGCAAGCATAGAAAATTGGGGACCCCATCCTATCTGTTCACCTGTCCATGCTGAAACCTCACAACATTCCTTTCAATCATTCTAATGAGAGAAAAGAACCAAAATATTAAAGTACACAAGAAAAAAAATCCTTTACATAAAGATCATAAACCAGAGCAAAGGAGAGCAAGAGGTATTCAGGTTGATGAATTGGAATCTAAAACATTTCATCACAGGCTAATGTAAGACCCATAATACCCCTGAAAGAGGTAGCAATACTTAGCTGAGGATGGGTGCTCTGGATAAATCCTGTGTCAGGTTAATTCTCTGGTAAGAAATAAAGAAATGAAGATTCATCCAGGAGCTCAGAATATTCATCATCTTCTCAGACACAACTACAGAGAATGCAGGGGTTGTCAGTGATGCACACTCTTCAGGTGAATCAGGTTGTATGGTTGAAAGAACTTCCACACAAATACTTGAAGTGACATCAGGTTGTAGGCCTGAGTAGGATAGTAAATTGGATCCAGTTTCTTAAAGTGTCACTTATACCTGAAACTTAGGAGGCATCTAGCAGAGTGTATGTTCTGATAAAGGGTGTGCATTCAGGTAAAAGGGGTAATAGTTTCTCCTTTGGTGTTCTTATTCTGAGTGCAAAAGTAAAACGTGCCCTGCACATTTAAAGCTCTTCTCTAATGTAACCTCTCTGTGCCCTTTGAGAGTGGAGATTTGCCCAAATGATTTTTGACTATCACTACACTATTAAGGTCTTTCATCAAAGTGAACTCTCAGGTGCTGAACAAAGTTAGAGGTTTGATTGAAACACTTCCCAATCACTACAGCTCAAGGTTTTTAAGCAGTGTGAACTCTGAGGTGTTTACTGAGGTGAGCCCTTTGTCTGAAGCACTTCCTACAATCACTGCACTCATAAGGTTTTTCACCACTGTGAACTCTGAGGTGTTTAATGAGGTAACCCTTTTGACTAAAGCACTTCCCACAATCACTGCACTCATAAGGTTTTTCACCACTGTGAACTCTGAGGTGTTCAATGAGGTAAGCCCTTTGACTGAAGCACTTCCCACAATCTGTGCAATCATAAGGTTTTTCACCACTGTGAACTCTGAGATGTCGAATGAGATGAGCCCTTCGACTGAATGAGTTCCCACAATCTCTGCACTCATAAGGTTTTTCACCACTGTGAACTCTGTGGTGTGTAATAAGGCCAGACCTTTGACTGAAGCACTTCCCACAATCACTACACTCATAAGGTTTTTCACCACTGTGAACTCTGAGGTGTTGAATGAGGTGAGACCTTTGACTGAAGCACTTCCCACAATTACTGCACTCATAAGGTTTTTCACCACTGTGAACTCTGAGGTGTTGAATGAGGTGAACCCTTTGACTGAGGCACTTCCCACAATCTCTGCAATCATAAGGTTTTTCACCACTGTGAACTCTGAGGTGTTTAATGAGGTGAGCCTTTCGACTGAAACACTTCCCACAATCTCTGCAATCATAAGGTTTTTCACCACTGTGAACTCTGAGGTGTTTAATGAGGCTAGAGCTGTGACTGAAGCACTTCCCACAATCACTACACTCGTAAGGTTTTTCACCACTGTGAACTCTAAGGTGTTGAATAAGGTTAGATCTTCTACTAAAGCACTTCCCACAATCATTACACTCATAAGGTTTTTCTCCAGTGTGAACTCTCTTGTAGATAAGGAGGTGACTACTTTCCTTAAAAGATTTCCCACATTCACTACACTTATATTGTTTTTGGCTAGTATGAACTTTTCTGTGATTAGTGAGGGAAGACCAAAGATGGAAGGACTTCCCACATTCACTGCACTCATAAAGTTTTTCTACAGTGTGAACTCTCCTATGTCTACTGAGATTAGAGACATATGTAAAAGCTTTCCCACATACATTACACTCATTTTTCACTTTTCCCAACCACAACTCCTGATGGTGAACAAAATTCTGGTTGTGGCTGGTGGCTTTTTCACCATCACCCCATTGGTGATTACCTTTTCGATTGAGAAATTCCACTGAAATCTCACTTTGATTGGGTAGCACCTCAGTGGGGAGAGGGGCCTGCTGATGCAGAGGTTGTGACATGGCTGGGAAGTCTTCCCCAACTTCCCACCTCGTTGAAGGCAGCCCTGATAAGTAGAAGCTGAACCCGTTCACAAACGAGGCCCTGTCCACAGCTTCTTTCCAGGACTTCTCTCCAATGGCTTCCATTTTTTGCTGATGAGAATTTTCACTGAAACAGGAATCTCTCACACATGCATCAATGAAGAAGGCTTTTTGCTCAAAGTATGCTGCTTGTGATTCAGTCAGGTGCAGAATATCTTTGAGTACAGAGAAACACCTCCCACAGTCATGGGTCCTCTGGGTTGCTGTAGCCGTCTTAGAAGCACTAACCTGTGACTCCCCTTGTACAGATACACTCTGCTCAGAAGAGGATTCCACATCATCCCTTTTATGCCAACAACCTGAAATCAGAAAAATGGTGATGAAATGAATGTCTACTGTGGTGACAGGGAAGTCTCATTAGAAAAGTGTGTCACACATAACATGTTGGTTCTATTATATTGTCCGGCAGTAAAATATCTGAAGGAAATATTGATAAGATGCTACTGTGAGGATCTGGGCCTCTGAATATCAACATACATGGAAGTCCACAAACAAAATATGAAACAAACATGGCAAGTACCACCTGGAACAGAAGCTGGATGGTCTGCTCATGCGTCTGCTAACAGTGTTCAACAGGGATTGTCTGCTGGTGACACGGAAAGGGGTACAGAATGTTGCTTACATCTTATATCTTAATCCATGTAAAATTCAGGAAAGGAGAATCATGGGTCGAGTTCTAGTGAAGCACATCTGTGCACCTCCTAACACATATGCAGGTCAATATTTGAGAATACTGAAGATAGAGCAGTTCAGAGGAACAGGTGATGGAGAAAGGGGAAAAAGGTGAAGGTAGAGAGAAACCAGGTAGGCACAGATTAAACGATGAATCAGAGAAGTGTCAAGCATTGCAACGAAAAGGTAGAAATCAGGTGTTCCCAGTGGCCCCTGAACCTAAAGTATGTTGGACATGAGCACCTTCCTGCTATGATTTCAACACCACCCTAATGTCATCTTCCCCTGAGTTGCAACTCAGGAGGGCCAGGCAGTCCTTTAGATCATCCTGCATGTTCAAGCTGTGAAAAACAGTGTTCTCCTTGCACCTTAACCTTTACAAGCACGTAGTATAACAATATTCTAAGTTTTATTGACAGACAATAGGAGTAGGCAGCACTAATCGAGATCAAGTCAGCATGCAATAGTATTCAGGGAACAGAATATTACGTAAAATGCAATGAGGTCTTTCTAGAACTGCCCATGGTCCATGCAGGTAAAGACCACAATGAGGCACAGTCAGTAACAAAGAGCCTGTAGCTGGAGGAATGGTGAAGCGGGAGGCATGGATGTGGTCATAGACACCCTGCCAGAGACAGAGAGTACAAGCTGGGCCCATTGAGCTGTTTGCAACAATCCTACCCCCAGATACTTTCTGCTCTATGTGAGGCAATGAGTGTGAGGGACTAGTAAGGAGTCATTTGTTCAGGTCTCGGAAATACTCAGCACTCTCATCCACAGCACAATTGACAGGACAATGGGGAAAACAAGTACAGCCATTGGTATGGCTGTGAGAGCCACACTTGTGGGAAGAAATAAAGAGAGGTCATCAACTCAGGATACTTGGAGGAATGTGAAGGTCTTACCTACAGACGAGACCAGTGCGAAAACTTCTGTCATCATCTTGCAATACAGAAGTCTCTGGGCCTCATCAAGGAGCCCCCACTCCTCCTCAGAGAAGGTGATGGCCATGTCCTCAAAGTTCATCTCCTGTCATAATGGACACAGTTTAGTCCTTGATGAGTTTTTTCTCATAACATTTTATGTTCCTGATATTCCACAACTTCCACCTGATCCCTCATCTCCCCACATCAGAAAACATACTAGGCTTTGGTCCATTCAAAGTCATTCTCTCCTTCTGTTCCATTTGATGCTGTGTCTTTCCCCCCAAAATAGGGGCACATCATCTTGTATATGATACCTGTGCCCTGGAACTCACATGTAGTGCATGGCCTTTTCAATACAGTGTGTATCATCAGTTTAGGGTAGAGAGAGATGGTGTCCATAAGGAGGCTGTGAGTGATTTGACAATGTACTTGACAGGCAATCACTTTGTTGTCCCCGATTCAGGGTATCACAAGGTTACTGTATCACATTTCAACCTTTTGAACCCAATCCCAGGGTGCTGAGGCCATCACTTTGCACTACCTTCTGCACATAGTTCTTTGAACCACACTTCTCACACAGCTGCATTCCCAGGTGCACAACATCAAAGGTAACACAAATGTGCTGTGATGAGCAGTTTATTTCCTAGTCATCTTCTTTTCCAAAATTCTAATCCATCACCTCTATAATGTACTTCCCTCTTAACCTTCTCCCCTTCCAGGACAGTGGATATTTTCAAGCCCAGAGGACACTGATGAATGCTATCTCATTCCTGTTGATCACTGTTACAGCTCTCAACAACAAAAGGCAGGTGGCACACAAATTTCACTGAAGGTCTGGACCAGGAGTGTATCAACAAACACACCATCTTTTCAGCAATTCATCAAAAGTTTACTATATCACATTGGCAGACATCATCAGAAATTGAGTCAAACTTCATTCCCTCTTATGTCAATGTCAGGGCCCTCTAACTATCAAGGCATTGACTACTCTATGGGCACATCACTCTTTCTCCCACACCTATCTCACACCTGCACTCCCAAAGCCATAGCTCCCATGGTGATCTCCTTCACTTCCTCCTCATTCCTAAGCAGGTGTGGCATAGGGACTGCTTGCAAATTCAAACAGGATTAAGTTCTATCCCAACTCTGAGAGGCCACACTCATTGAAGCAGTCTTGATTTCTACTGTGGAGGCCTCCTTCCCTGATTGTGTTGTCCTTAAACCTCAACTACTGAGAACCACATCAGAACTCAGATATCGCAATGCCGCCTCCATTGGAGTTGCACCTGACCTCCCTTCATCAAGTCCCATCACCTAAAGCGCTCCAGCCCATGCCCAGTGAATCTCATGGATGCCCACTCATGCTCCTAACCAAATCAACCTGACTGAGCAAAACAGCCCAGGTTGGTGTGTGTTTAACAAGGGAATATACAACAGCTGCAGTCTCATCTTATTTGACTCAAACTTTGGTCTCCAAATGAAAAGAAATAAAAATAACTCCAACCCCACCCTGGTCCCTACATTTCCAACTACACTTTAGAGAAGTTTTTATTCTGAACTGATCACCAGATTTCCAGACGGTCATGAACTGCTCCCTGAAATATCAGTAACCCTAATAGCTAAAATATGGAAGTTTTGATATCCCCAAATAACACTACGCTTCCTAATACGAATATCTGTGTCTCAGTTGACGGTCATTCCATAACTCCATCTGCCAAATGCAAACATTCACATCCTCCATGTATCTTAACTCTCAACCTCCAAATTAGGGAATCCACGTGGCTACACCGGGAACACCAATCTAGAATCCAAAACTTATTTCGCCACCAAAGCCACCATCATGGGCCAGTTACCATTACATTCACTGAGACAACCCCAGTGGCTTCCATCCTACTCTTTTACCACCTCCTTCAAAACTATATTTTCATCAATATACAGCCATGGAGAGACTAATGAGAGCTCCGTCCCATGACTTGCTCCTACTGCTCCAAACCTGCCATTGCACTAGGATCCCAGTCACACATTGACCATTGGGAATATTGTTCTGGGGCGTCCCAGGGGCACTGGGAACTGCAACGTCAGGTGTTAGGGTTGGTCTCAGGTTTCTGGGGAGCGTTGTTTCCAAAACTGAACTCTCGTTTGATAACAATATTTCAGATTTCGTGACCCTTAGGATGCCCCCTCAGGTGAAAAGTATTATTTCAATTTTTCCTGAAGACGACAAATCTACATGGATAAATATATGGAAAGATATTTTAATTGACCTGTACAGAGAGGGACAGAATGGCTGCCTCATTTATGACCCTCTAATGGGATCCAGCCCATGACCACAGCAGGTGCCCTCAAATAAGAACCGAATGGACAATCTTTCTGTGCAGGGGACCGTGCTCCAGAAACTGAGCCACTCCAGCCTGGCTTGGCTTTTTTAACATCAAAATATGACGTTATGAAGAGAAAAAGGAGGCTATGAGAAAATATACGTAATTCCATCATATTTTTCAAAAGAAATTTTGAAAAAAATACATAGGCCAACACGCTGACATTTCCTTTTTTCCCCATATGTCTATAGTCGGTACACATTGTGACATAAAGGAGATAAGAGTTACTGAATGTTTCCTAGATGGGCCAGCCCTTCGTTCAATGCTTTATCTACATTATTGTTTCATTTAACTTTCTTTGCATCCTGAGATGGTTTAACCATCTGTTTCAAGGAAAGACAAACGAGGCCCAGAGACTAAATATACAGTAAATGGCCTGATAGTAGAGTTAATAAACGCAGGGCCAAAAGTCAAACCCAGGTGTCTCTAACAATAGAGCTCAGCCTTCAAATGTTAGGCTCTGCTGCCTCCTAGAGGGTCGAATGGGGAATGGGTTCCCCTTAGAACCAGCTAGGAGTTATTGTGGGTTATGAGCAGCCCCAAACCTTTAGTGGCTTAAATTAAAGAAGGCATCTTTCTTATTGATAGAACACAAACACGCTGGTTCTCCTGGAATCAGGATAAAGGTGCAGCCACATGTAGGTTCCGGCTGAATGTTATCAGAGAGGACAGAGACCGTGGCCTGTCTCACTGGTCCCTGACTCTTCAGTTAGAGGGGACAGGCTTGACCCTAAGCACATTTCATTGGTCAAAGCATATGAATAGCTGCAGCCAACGTCAAGGTCAGTTTAAGATCATAGCCTACTTTATGAACCCCAGTATGGAGACCCCATGGTGTCAGCCTCTTTTGGGGCTGCTCAGGGACAAAGGAGAGGAGGGGTAATTGGAAGGAAATAGCAGGGGAAGTCAGTCAGGATGAGTCCCTGTCTCCTCATCCAGATGGACACTGTCCCCAGGTTGCACTAACCTGTCACTGGCAAGATTCAAAGGGGTGAACCTCAGAAAAAGGAATTTGTTCAGATGTCATTGGCAGAAAACACATAATGCACTTGTCAGTGTGACCCTGGGGAAATCCCTGCTGCCTGTGTTCACCACTGTCATCAAGGTGAAGACCCACATGGTAAGTGTATTGATTGTGAAGGTAAAGGTGTTTAAGCATCCAGCATCCATGTTCCTTTATTTTGTCATTTAAAATAAATCTTTATTGTTCAAATTATACCTGTTCCTCTTTTTTCCCCCCATAGCTTCCCTCCACCTGGTTCCTTAATCACCTGCCCTTACTCCCCTTACTGATCTCATCCATAGGTGTAAGATTATTGTCAAGTCTCTTCCCGCACCACCCACATGCCCATAACCCGGAGAATTGTCAGTCCACTCCCTTTCTATGCTCCTGATTCTATTACATTCACCAGTTTATGCTGTTCTTCTGATTTTTTTATTCACTTGATTTTTAGATTCACTTGTTGACCCTAAGAGTGAGTGGTTAAGAAATAAATATGCACCAGCCACATCTCACCTTTTTTGAATTACTCTTCTATCTCCAAGTAATAAAAAAGGTGATCTACAACTCCTCCCTGCTCCATAGTGTTTACAATTTTCTAAACTAGTCTTCATCTTGAACTACTCCTCAGACTTCAAGATGATTATTAACTGATCTTGTAAATATCTCAAACCCTAATAGGAAAAAAAAGATTGTATATTCCTCATGAACATGACCATTCCCATGATGAATTTCTCCATGTCCGTTGATGGTGTTTTCATAACTTGAGGTGCTAATTCCAAACTGTTACATCAAAATTAGAAAATTCAAGAGACCACATGTAAGTCACAAATCCCTAATGTAACTGTTTCTTCCACATCCACAACCACTACTGTGCTCCAAGTGCAGTCACACCCACCAACACTATCATAAAAGCTTCCATCCTGGGCTTTCTACCACCGTCCTCACAGCCATATTGTGCATCATGCTGCAGTCACAGGAGTCCAATGAGACCTGGGACACATCATCTGTGCTACTGTTCCAATTACCCCAATGATCCCACCACCAGCAGAACAGAAACCCAAGCTGTCACAAAGCTCCTCTGGACTTGATTCCTGTCCCACTGTTTCCAGTTACTATTATTTAAAAATGGACACCTGATTGTTCCTCAATCACCTTAGTCTTCCCTTCAAGCCTTGGCACGTTCTGAAACTTATGTGTGGAAGGACGTATCCTACACAATTTCCACTGGTTGCCAAAATCAGGTACCACCCATATGACCCCTGACCTGGACTTAGTATTCTGGACTTAGTATCTCTTCAAGATCCCCAGGTGGCTGGACAAGCTTCGGACCCCACCAATTCCTAGGTGAGGCCCTGAAATAAGCTCTACAACCCAATCCTTCCAAGCGGCTCTGCATCTGCAGGAACCTGTGAGATCTAAAGGCCTGTTGAGAGCCAGACACCCACCGCCAGGACCCATGGGCTCAGGCTGTTCAGGGCCCTGGCCCAGCCCCAGGGCTGGGTGATGCCTGCTTGACATCAGGACTTTCACAGGATTTCTCCTTTCTGTTCCTGACTGCTGTCCTCTCGCTTCTAGAATGTTCTTCCTCTGGGCAGTTTTGAGGAAAGCTTAGAACCCTCACTCACACTGTGTCCGTCGTTGGTTCACAGCCAGAGATGGCAGCAGCTTCCTGAAAACGAAGACAAAATCCTCACACAAAACTCTGCTTCATCTTCCTTGTTGTTTTACACATAAAACAGACCGTGTCCCCAAATCTCCCTCCTCAGTCCCCCCACCACGGCCTTACCCGGCGGCCTTTCAGCCCGTCACCCTCTCCACCAGTCACACCACGTGGAGCCCTCAGGCCACTCACTGTTCCGGTTCCGGGGCGCGGAGACCGGGGCTGCAGGACGGCACAGCCCCCACACCGAGGCCGGAGGGTAAATGTGAGGCCGGGTTGGACACCGGAAGCGGAAAGGAGTGTGGGAGGCACGGAGGACTCAGTCACGGCCTGTGGTGACTCCTCCAGCCGCAGACACTCTCTGCCCAGCGGACACGCTGCCTCCAACCTTCTCGCCACCAGAGCGCTGAAGCCTGAGGGTCTGTGAACCCGCAGAAGAGGCAGAAATGGCCGCCGCGAAGTGGACGCCGGAAGTCCCGCCCTAACCGGATGTGCAGGCACAAAAATCCCCCTAAGCCATTGATTCTGGCGCAGTCCTTTCTGGGTAATGTAGTTTTCCCTACGTTACAGGGCTCATCCCAGCCAATGCCCTTGGTGAGGACCGTATGTTCTGGTGTAGAAGACCACCCTGCGTGTCATAAGCATTTCAATGAACATTACCGTATTAAAGTCAAACTAATGTTTGTGTTTTTTTTTTAATTTTTATTTAGTCTGCGTTGGAAGAGGGGTAGTCTTACACGGCGAGTGTATTCCAAACTCTTTATTTTCACTGGAAAAGTTGGAGGTCGTCTTATATTCCCAGTGCTCTTAATCCCCGGGAAGTACGGTAAAGGTGCTGAGGCATCACAAGTGGTGCTGGAGGACAAGATGGAACTTCGGGTCTGCTTACCCTGTCTATACTGATAGATCTCTCAGGGGAGGGGCAAGGGGAGCCCTAGAATAGATATACTGAAGAGTATATATAAAAGGGGAAAGGGAGAAATCTGTAATACTACCAACAATAAACGTAAATACATATGATATTTTTTTAGCCTTAACTGGTTTGGCTGAGTGGATAGAGCATCAGTCTGTGGACTGAAAGGTCCCAGGTTAGATTCTGGTCAAGAGCATGTACCTTGGTTGCAGGTACATCACTAATAGGAAGTTTTCAGGAAGCAGCTAATCTATATTTCCAACTCCACGTGGTAACTGCCCTGAGTTTTCCTGCCCCTACCCCTGTCCAGATGCCTCCACTGCTCTCAGCCTTGACAGGTGAGAGGATCTTGAGCCCCTCAATCCCATAGACGTGATATAGTGCAGGGCCAATCCCTGGCTGGAGGGTCCAGAGACCACAAGGGCCATGTCTAGGCCCAGAGTGTCTGCAGCTGCTTTGGTTTTAGTCCAGGGAGAACACTGACATCATCGTCCCCTGTGGGTGCTTGTGCAGCTCAGCCCAGGCCCCCCCGCCAGCTACTCTGACAGCCCTGGCACCACCCATCCTGATCCTGGGGTCATTGCCTGCTCTGCCCCCATGAGAACCCTGACTCCGGTCACCAGGGGACTCTGGTGTTCACAAGTGTGTGGACTGAGTGAATAAAACATATATATTGATTTTAGAGAGAGAAAAAATAGGGTTATAGAGATACATCCATTTTCAGTTCCATTCTTTCTATACCTCCTTTGGTTGATGCTTGTAGTTGTTCTGACCTGGGATGGAACTTGCAACCTTGGTGTTGAGATGGTTCTCCGACCTTCGGAGCTATTGGGTGTCGGTTGGACCTATGCGTCAGTTTAAGTAAAATAACCCAATAACGTGTCTGAGACTTGACAGATACAAAAACCATCATGAAAAAGATAGTGGTGGGAGGCTAGAAGGGGATTCATGGGGTGTCATACGTGACTGTTTCACATGGATACATTTCATGGGAGCTGTTTCAAGGGAGGCTGTATTTCTCATCAGATTCATGCAATAGGCTTTCCTTCCCCTGGCAGCCAGGACCAGTATTCCTCTGGAACCTGGGACCCAGGCATTCCCTCTGGCTGTTGTCTTCTGTTTTTGCTTTTGCCCGCTGGTGCCTTCACTCCAGCTACAGCTTTCAGTCTTCTTTGCTCTGGCCAGAGTGCCATGACATCGCCGTTTCGCCTCCACCCACAGGGGCGGGCGCTCACTGCCACTGCCTCCTCTCTGTGCCTGGGTGCCAGGCACTCGACCCCACCACTGCTTTGTCTCCATCCCCAGAGCCGGGCACTCATGTCACTCGGCCCCACAACCCGCTTCTGATTGGATGGTAGTGTAGCAAAGGTATGGTCAAATTTGCACGTTGCTCTTTAATTAATATGATATATAAAATCAATTATACTTAAATCAAACTTTTAAAAAGTTTAAAACTTGAGGATCTCAATAATTTTCCTCTATTATTAGCAAAGTTCTGGAGCAAATTTTTTGCTACTGTATCAGTGTTTTGCAAATAAAATACAATGATGTGCTACTGAAATATCTCATCACATATGTGTTCCATGCTATCATTTTGGCAATTTAAAATGGATCATAACAATATTTACACCACAAAATTGACAAATACAACAAATGTAGACTTAATGTATAAATGAATGCTTAAGACTTTTAAAATACACATATTTTATTGATTTTTTACAAAGAGGAAGGGAGAGAGACAGGGAGTTAGAAACATCCATGAGAGAGAAACATCCATCAGCTGCTTTCTGCACATCCCCTCCTAGGGATGTGCCCAGACCAATGTATATGCCCTCGACCAGAATCTTTGAACACAGAGAAACACCTGCCGCAGAGGTGAGTTCTCTTGGTTGCTGGAGCTTAAGAGGCTCTAACCTGTGACTCCCCTTGTACAGATACACTCTGCTTAGAACATGTCTCCACATCATCTCTTTTATGCCACCAACCTGAGAACAGGAAAATGGGGATGAAATGAATGTCGACTGTGGATCCAGAGAGAAGTCTTATTATAAAAGTGTGTCACACATAACCATGTTGGTTCCATTATATTGTCTGGCAGTCAAATATCTGAAGGAGATATTGATAAGATGCTGCTGTGAAGTTCTGGGCCTCTAATGGTCAACATACATGGAAGACCTCAAACAAAATAGGAAACAAACATGGAAAGCACCACATGGAACAGAAGCTGGATCATGTGCTCATGGGTGTGCTAAAAGTGTTCAACAGTGTTGTCTACTGGTGACATGGAATGGTGTGCATAATGTTCCTTACATCTCATTCCATATAAAAGAAATGAGAATCATGTGTCCAGATCTAGTGAAGCACGTCTGTGCACCTCATAACACATATGCAGGTCAGTATTTGAGAATTCTGCAGATAGAGCAGTTCAGAGGAACAGAAGATGGAGCAAGGGCAAAAAGGTGAAGGTAGCCATAAACCAGGAAGGCACATATTAAAAGATAAGTCATGGAAGTGTCAAGCATGGGAATGAAAAGGTAGAAATCAGGTGTTGCCATTGGCACTTCAACCTAAAGTCTGTTGGACATGAGCCCGTTCCTGGTATGATGTAAATGCCACCCTTATGCCATACCTCCCCCAGTTGCAACTCAGAAGGGCCAGGCAGCCCTTTAGATCATCCTGCATGTTCACACTGTGAAGAACCGGGTTCTCCTTGCATCTTATCCTGTAAAAACACTTAGAACAACAATAGTCTAAGTTTTATTGACAGACAACAGAGGTGAGTAGGCAGCACTGCTCCAGGGCAAGGCAGCATGCAATAGTATTCAGGGAACAGAATATTATATAAATGCAAGGAGGTGTTTCAAGAATCGCCCATGGTTCATGTAAGTAAAGACTGTAACCTGGAACAGTCAGTGACAAGGAGCCTTTAGCTGGAGGAACGGTGAAGTGGAAGACATGAATGAGGACATAGACACCCTCCCAGAACAGAAAGTACAAGCTGGGACCATTAAGCAGTTTGCATCAATCTTGTCCCCCGGACACTTCCTGCACTATCTGAGACTATGGGTATGAGGGATATTTATGGAGTCCTTTGTTCTGGGCTCACCACACACGCAACACTCTCAGCCACAGCACAGTTGACAGGATAATGGGATAAAATATAAGAGCCCATGGTCTGGCTGCAGGAGAGAAAAAGCTGTTTTGAGAATAAAGGAAGAAAGAACATCACCTCATGACACTGGGACAATGTGAAGCTCTTTACCTGCAGATGAGACATGTGCCAATGCTTACAACGTCACATCGCAGTACAGAAGTCTCTGAGCCTCATCCAGAAGCCCACACTCCTCTTGGGAGAAGGCAATGGCCACGTCCTCAAAGTCCATATCCTGTTGTGAGGAACACAGTTCAGTCCATGATCAGCTTGTCTCCTAGGCTTTTACTTTTGTCATACATCCCACTCTCCATATCAATGTGCTGCCTCTATTCCCCAAATCAAAGAAAGTGACAGGACTTACACCCAACATAGTCACTCTCTCCTTATATTCCTACTGATACTGTGTCTTCACACAGCAATAGAGCAGATGCCCAGATTGATTATTCCTGACGAAGGGCTTCACATTTAGGGTCAATGCATTGGATGTAACCAACATAGGGTACAGGTAAAGGTTGGCCAGAAAGAGAGATGGAAGTGATTTCACACTGGTCTGGGGGCAATATCCTTGTTGTCGAACACGTTCTCCTTCCAAGACCCCAAAAACATAGCATCTCTAGTCACCCTTTCGATTCTAGGTTGCTGAGGCCAACACTTTGCATTACCTGTTCCACATAATTCTTTGTATCCCACTTCTCTCATACAGCTTCATGCCCAGAGACACCAATTCAAAGACAACACATATATGCCATGAAGGGGAGGGGTTGTATTCCACTTCCCTTCTTCTCAACATTCTAACTCAGCTCCTCTTTAATATATTTCTCTTGTAACCTTCTTTTTTTAAAAAATATATTTTATTGATTTTTTACAGAGAGGAAGGGAGAGGGATAGAAAGTCAGAAACATCGATGAGAGACATCGATCAGCTGCCTCTTGCAAGCCCACTACTGGGGATGTGCCCGCAGCCAAGGTACATGCCCTTGCCGGAATTGAACCCGGGACCCTTCAGTCCGCAGTCCGACGCTCTATCCACTGAGCCAAACCGGTCTCGGCCTCTTGTAACCTTCTTGCAAACTCACACCAGCAGAGATTTTCAACACCAGCTGACACTGATGTATACTATCCCATTCCTATTGATCACTATATTTTTCCACCTGAAACAGCAGGTGTGCACCTATATGACATCTAAATTCTGCACCTGGCTGTAGGGCCACAAAAGCCATCTTTTCAAGAGTTACCCTAAAATCCTCCACATGGCATCATCCAGCTATCAACAGAAAAGGACTCAACCTTCATTCTCTTTATGGCAACATCAGGGATCTGTGGCCATGAATTCACACTCCCTCTCCAAGAGCACATCACTCGCTCTCCGACACCTCTCTCTCACCTGCACTCCCACAGCCCCAGCTCCCATAGGCATCTCTTTGGATTGAGTCATTACTCAACCTGTGTGCTCCAGAGAATGCATGGCAAGTTCAAATAGTATCAAGTACTAACCTCTGAATGCCCACACCCAAGACACAGCCTTCAGTTCTGCTATGAAGGGCTCCCTCCCAACTTGTTTTTTCCTTCCACCTCACCTATTGGGAACCATATCAACTTATTATCCAGAGCACACCTCCACTCCTGGTGCACTCGATGTCCCTTCCCCTCTCTCAGCCTTCAGTACTCAAGTCCCACTACCTATGGCCCAATATCCCATGCCCTGAAAGTCTCACACATGCCCACTTATGCCCATAAACAAATAAACCAACTGGATGCAACACACCAGGCCACACAAAGGGTCACAAGAAATCCTGGTGAGTGTTTAACAAGAAAATAGGCACCAGCGACAGCCTTGCCTTTTTAGAATTACTCTTCCACCTCCAATAATAAAGAAAAGGTGATCTACACCTCCTCCCTGGTCCATACTCTTTACTATTTTTTCAAGTAGTTGTCATCTTGAACTACTCCTCAGACTTCTAGATGGTCATGTAATGGTCTCTGAAATATCTTGTACCCTAAAAGGCAAAAAGCAAAGGATTTTGTGTTCCTCATGAACATGACTTTTCCCACTGTGAATTTCTCTGTCAGTTGATGGTGCTTTTATACCATCAGGTGCTAGTTCCAAACCTTTAAATCACGTTTCTTACCTCTGTCTCCAATCCTCAAAATTAGAAAACCCTGTTGGCCACACCTAAAACCCTGATCCATAATGCATCTGGATCTTCCACATCCACAACCACCACTTAGCTCCCATTACCTTCACATTCACGAAGACCATCACAGCAGCTTCCATAGTAGTCTGCCTACCACCGTCCTCCCAGCCATATTGTGCATCATGCTGCAGTCACAGGGAGTCTAATGAGACCTGGGACACATCACCTGCTCTACTGCTCCAATTACCCCAATGATCCCATACCCGGCAGAACAGAAAACCGTTGTCACAAAGCTCCTCTGGACTTCCATCCTGTTCCACTGTTCCCAATGCGTATTTTTAAGGAATGGACACCTGATACACAAATGCATTATTATGGATTTCATCTCTCTGTGAGGGACATGTTCAATCGTATTTTAAATGCAGGAAAATTAACTCAACAGTTTATTGTGGCTTCGTCTTGTTATTATATCATTTTGTTATTATGTACTAATGAAACTATGTATTGATTTCTTACACATTATACTCATTACCTTTTATTTCTCACTTTTATTGTAGAGAAAGGGCAAACAGCACTATTAAAATATTTCCTCTAATTAATACCCTTTTAATGGGCATGGATTTTGTGTACCGCGCCACTAGTGTGTGTGTGTGTTTATATATATATATTCAGTTGTACATTGCAATCTGAATTCCCAGGGATAAAAGAGGTATGGAAAGCAGCCTATCAGTGATTCTCTATCATCATTGGTGTTTCAATCTCTCTCTTCTGCTCCCTTTCTCCCTGCAGTCAATTAAAAATATTTCTTGAATGTATGATTTAAATCAGTTGTACTTTTTAATAATTTTTTATTTTGTTCTTTAAAGTATTACAAATAGTAGTGCATGTTTCCTTCCCCCCTCCATTCACCTACCCCAAATCAATTGTACTTAAATGAAATTTTTAAAAAGGTTTAAAATTTTATGCTTCCCAATAATTATACTGTGTTACTATGAAAATTATGGAACACATTCGTTGCAACTACATCAAGATGTTGCAAATAAAATACAATCATGTGCTAATGAAATGTCTTATCATGTGCATATCCAATGCTATCACTTACCAGATTAAAATATATCATGATGAGAGGTTTTATGCCAGTAAATTTGACAAATATTTCAAACCTACACTTCATTTAATGTATTAATAAATGCTTTAGACAAAAATAAGAGTGGCTCTGAATGCAAGCAATGCAGCTTAAATGTTTAAGTATAGGGTATGAGTTGGCTTCAGTTGTGTATAGCATTAAAATTGAGTAAAAGATGTGTGATACTAGCAACAGAAAATTTTAATTCATATTGTTCACAGTAGTACAATAAAAGCTGTCTGTTCAGGGCGACCATTGACTTGTACAATAAAAGAGATCCAGACAGCAAATTAGAACCACAAATGATGCACTTTCTCTCAAGGCCTTGGTCAGCAGTACAAAATCAGCCAACACTGAACAAACACTGATTTTCTGCCATCAAGATGTGCCTTCCAAAGCACAGAAAGTTTGGGATACAAGCAAAATTATAACCTCTCCGTGCAGACAAATCACAACTTTCCTTTCAATCAAGAGAAAAGAACCAAAAAACTCAAGTACAAAAGAAAAAACTCCTTTACATAAAGATCATAAACAAGAGCAAAGGACAAGAAAAGGTATGCAGGTTGATAAATTGCAACCTGGAACACTTCATCACAGCCTAATGTGAGAACCACACTGTCCCTTAAAGTGATAGCATTGAGTTGAGGATGGAAGATCTGGACAAAACCCGGGTCAGGTGAATTCTCTGGTGGGACATAAAAGAATGAAGATTCATTGAGGAGCTCAGATTATTCATAATCTTCTCAAGCACAATCCCAGAGCAAGCAGGGGTTGTGAGTGATGCATACTCTTCAGGTGAGTCAGGTGCTAGGGGTGAAAGAAATTCCACACAGATACTTACAGTGACATCAGATAGGACAGGCCTGAGTAGGATAGCAAGTGGGATCTAGTTTCTGAAAGTGTCACTTATACCTGAAACTTAGGACACATCTAGCACAGTGAAAGTTCTGATAAAGCAGTTTACATTCAGGTAAATGGGGTAAAAGCTTCTACTTTGGGTTTGTTCTTCTGAGTGCAAAAGTAAAATATCCGCTGCACATTTAAAGCTCTACTCCAATGTAAACTCTCTGTGCTTTGTAGAGTGGAGATTTGGCCAAATGACTTCTGACAACCACTACACTCTTAAGATCTTTCAATAGTGTGAACTCTATGGTGCTGAACGAGGTGAGAGGTTTGACTGAAACACTTCCCACAACCACTCCAACTCAATGTTTTTCAGCAGTGTGAACTCTGAGATGTCGAATGAGGAGAGCCCTTTGACTGAAGCACTTCCCACAATCACGACACTCATAAGGTTTTTCACCACTGTGAACTCTGAGGTGTTGAATGAGGGTAGAGCTGTGACAGAAGCACTTTCCACAATCACTGCACTAATAAGGTTTTTCACCACTGTGAACTCTCAGGTGATTAATGAGGCCAGAGTTTTGAGTAAAGCACTTCCCACAATCAGGACACTCATAAGGTTTTTTCACCCCTGTGAACTCTGAGGTGTCGAATGAAGTTCGAGTTTTGACTAAAGCACTTCCCACATTCACTACACTCATAAGGTTTTTCACCACTGTGAACTCTCAGGTGTTGAATGAGGCCAGAGTTTTGAGTAAAGCACTTCCCACAATCAGGACACTCATAAGGTTTTTCACCCCTGTGAACTCTGAGGTGTCGAATGAAGTTCGAGTTTTGAGTAAAGCACTTCCCACATTCACTACACTCATAAGGTTTGTCACCAGTGTGAACTCTCAGGTGTTCAATGAGGCTAGATTTTTGAGTAAAGCACTTCCCACAATCATGACACTGATAAGGTTTTTCACCACTGTGAACTCTAAGGTGCTGAAGGAGGTTAGCCCTTTGACTGAAGCACTTCCCACAATCACTACAGTCATAAGGTTTTTCACCACTGTGAACTCTGAGGTGTTGAATGAGTTTAGAGCTGTGACTGAAGCACTTCCCACAATCACTACATTGATATGGCTTTTCTCCAGTGTGAACCTTCTGGTGGGTAAAGAGTTCTGAAATGCGGGTAAATGATTTTCCACATTCACAACATTTATAAGGCTTTTCACCAGTGTGAACTGTCTTGTGGCTAAGGAGTACATTATTGCTCCTAAAACATTTTCCACAATCACTACACTCATAGGCCTTTTCTCCAGTATGAATGCTCTTATGGATAAAGAGGTCGTAACTGCACTTAAATGTCTTTCCACATTCATTGCATTTGTAAGGTTTTTCTCCAGTGTGAGTTATTCTATGTCCTTTGAGATTAGAGACATATGTAAGAACTTTTCTACATATATTATACTCATTTTTCACTTTTCCAGAGAAGACTCCTTGATGTTGAACGAGGTTCCCGTTGTGGCTGGCGGCTTTTTCACAATCATCCCATTGGAGATCACCTTTTCGATTGAGAAATTCCACTGAATTCTCACTATGACCATGTGACTCCACAGTGTTTAGAGGGGCCTGGTGCTGAAGAAGCTCTGAGATGGCTGAGATGTCTTCCCCAATTTCCCTACTGGATGAAGGCAGCCCTGATAAGGATAAGCTGAATCTGGTCACAAATGAGGCCCTGTGCACAGATTCTTTCCAGGGCTTATCTGCACTGGCATCCCTCTGTTGAAGGGGAGGGTTTGCCATGAAACAGAAGTCTCTCACACGTGCGTTAGTTAAGAAGCCTTTCTGCTCAAAGTTTGCTGCTTGTGATTCAGTCAGGTGGAGAGTATCTCTCAACACAGAAAAACACCTCCGACAGAGATAATTCCTCTGGGTTGCTGGAGCTGTCTCAGAAGCACTGACCTGTGACTCTCCTTCTACAGACATACTCTGCTGAAAACAGGCCTGCGCATCATGCATTTTATGCGAACAACCTGAAAAAAGAAAAATGGTGATGAAATGCATGTTGACTGGTGTGACAGGGAAGTCTCATTACAAAAGTGTGTCGTGCCCTAATTGGTTTTGCTCAATGGATAGAGGGTTGGCCTGCAGATGGAAGTGTCCCAGGTTCAATTCTAGTCAAGTGAATGTAAATTGGTTGTGGGCACATCCCCCACAGGGTGTGAGCAGGAGGCAACTGATCGATGTTTTTCTCTCATTGATGTTCCTGGCTCTCTATCCCTCTCCCTTCCTCTCTGTAAAAAAATCGATAAAATATATTTTTTAAAAAAACCAAAAAAATAGAAAACAAAACAGAAGTGCGTTGGACATAATATGTTGGTTCCATGCAACTGTCCGACAGCAAAACATCTGAAAGAAATATTGATAAGATGCTTCTGTGAAGATCGGGGCTTATGAATATCATCATACAGGAAAGACGGAAAACAAAATATGAAAACAACATGGCAAGCACCACATGGAACAAAAGCTAGATCGTCTGCTCATTCTTCTGCTACCAGTGTTCAACAGGGATTGTCTTTTGGTGACATGGGCAAGCTGTGCAGAAGACTGCTCACACTTTGTTGCAGGTAAAATTCATGAAATGTTCTCATTTCTTTGTGTCAATGTCTAGTGAAGCATAACTGTGCACTTCATAATATATATGTGTATATATATATATGCAGGTCAATATTTGAGATTATTGAAGATAGAGCACTTCAAGGAATAGGTGATGCAAAAGGGGCAAAGGTGAAGGTAGCCAGAAACAAGGAAGGCACAAATGAAAATATTAATCAGGGAAGTATCAAGCATGGAAATTCAAAGGTAGAAATGAACTGCTGCCAGGGTCACCTCAACCTAAACTCTCTTGGACAAGAGCAGGTTCCTGGTATGATCTAAACCTCAGCCTAAAGTCACCCTCCTCCCAGTTGCAAACAAGAGGGCCACGCCACCCCGACCATTTTGGCTCAGTGGATAGAGCATAGGTCTGTGGACTGAGGGTCCAAACTTCCACTCCAGTCAAGGACATGTACCTCGGGTATTGGCACATCCCCCAGAGAGAGTGTATAGGATGCAGCTGATTATGTTTCTCTCTCATCGATGTTTCTAACGCTAATCCCTCTCCCTTCACCTCTGTAAAAAATCAATAAAATAAGATAAAAAAGAAGGCCAGGCAACCCTTTAGATCATCGTGCATGTTCACCCTATGAATGAAACAAGATTCTCCCTGCACCTTCTACTGTACAAGCACACAAAACACAAATATTCTGAGCTGTATTAAAAGACAACAGAGGTGAGTAGTCAACACCGGCCCAGAGCAAGACAGCATGAAATAGTATTCAGGGAGCAGAATATTACAAACAATGGAAGGAGGTGTTTCAAGAACCGCCCATGGTTCATGCAAGAAAACACCAGAACCTGGCACACTCAGTCACAAAGAAACTTTAGCTGGAGGAATCGTGCAGAAGTGGAAGCCGTGGATGTGGACATAGACATCCTCCCATGAATAGAAAATGCAATCTTGAGCCCATTAAGCTGCTTGAAGAAATTCAGACGCCCAGACACTTTCTGTCCTATGTGAGGCAAAGGTGTGAGGGATATTCATGGAGTCCTTTGCTCTGGCCTCCCCATACATTCAGTACTCTCAGCCATAGCACATTTGACAAAATAAGTGGATAAAATAGAAGAGCACATGGTCTGGCTCTGGGAAAGAGAAAGCTGTTTTGAGAATAAAGGAAGAGAGAGAATCACCTCAGGACACTGGGACAAGATGAAGCTCTTACCTACAGATGAGACAAGTGCAAACACTTCCAGCATCACATCGCAGTACAGAAGTCTCTGAGCCTCATCAAGGAGTCCCCACTCCTCCTGAGAGAAGGCAATGGCCATGTCCTCAAAGTCCATGTCCTGTGGTAGGGCAGACAGTTTAGTCCATGATCAGCTTATCTCCTAAGCTTTACTTTCATCATATGTTCCACTCTTCATATCCATCTGCTCCCCCATC
The DNA here is from genome assembly GCA_027563665.1 of Antrozous pallidus. Taxonomy (NCBI): domain Eukaryota; kingdom Metazoa; phylum Chordata; class Mammalia; order Chiroptera; family Vespertilionidae; genus Antrozous; species Antrozous pallidus. Next base: position 783,418 of record CM050525.1, on the reverse strand, counting down.
ACAGAATATAGCTGGCATTGCATCCAATGGAGTAACTCCATTCTTATATTCCTACCAATACTGTGTCTTCCCACAGCAATAAATCAGAGCCCAGATTTCTGACACCTTACCTCACGGCCTCATATTTAGTGTCAACGCAATGGGTGCCACCAACATAGGGGACAGATAAATGTTGGGCACAAAGAGAGATGTGAGTGCTTTGACACTGGTCTTCTGGGGCAATATTCTTGTTGAAGATTCTACTTCTCAGAACCCAGGAAACTAGCATCACTCATCACTCTTTCAATTAGAATCCTAGGATGCTGAGACCAATACTTTGCCAAACCTGTTCCACATAATTCTTTGTATCTCACTTCTCTCATACAGCTTGATTCCCAGAGTCACAATTCAAAGATAACATATTATATTCCATAAAGAGGAGGGGTTATATTCTAATTACCCCTTTTTCAACATTCTAACTCACCTCTGCTGTAATGTATTTCTCTCTTACCCTTCTCTCCTCACCAAGCAAGCAGAGATTTTCAACCTCAGGTGCCACTGATGTATATTATCCAATTCCTACTGATCACTGCATTCTCACAACATGCAGGTGTGCACTATATGACACCGAAATAGTGGACCTGGCATGCAGTGCCACAAAACCTGTCTTTTCAGGAATTACCTTAAAATTTCCCATGTGGTATTATCCAGCTTTAACCAGAAATGGACTCAATCTTCATTCCCTCTTTGTCAACATCAGGGAACTGTGGCCATGAATTCACACTTCCTCTCCAAGAGAACACATCACTCCTGCTCTCACACCTCTCTCATACCTGCACTCCTGCAGCCCCAGCTCCCATAGACATCTCCTTGGTCTTATTCATTCCTCAGCGTGTGTCTTGCAGAGAATGCATGGCAAGTTCAACCAGTATACTTATCTGGCTCTGAATACACCCACCCAAGACAAAGCCTTCAGTTCTGCTATGAAGTATCCATCCCTACTTGCTTTTTCCTTCTACCTCTCCTACCACATCAGATCTCAGTTATCTAGAGTCCACCCCCATAGCTGCTGCACTTGATTTCCCTTCTCTTCTCACAGCCTTCAGTACTCAAGTCTCACTGCCTATGGCCCTCTACTCCATGCCCACGGTGAGTCTCCTAGGTGCCCACTCAGGCTCATAAGCAAGTCAACCAAACTGGATGCAACACACCAGGTCACACAAAGAGTCACAAGAAACCTTGGTGAATGTCTAACAAGTAAATAGGCACCAGCCACAGTCTCATCTTTTTAAATTACTCTTCTCCCTCCAATAAAATAAAATAAAATAAAAAGGTGATCTACAACTCTTCCCTTCTCCATACTCTTTACTATTTTTTTAAGTCGTCTTCATCTTGAACTACTCCTCAGACTTCCAGATGGTCATGAACTGATCTCTGAAATATATCATACCCGAATAGGAAAAAATAAAAGTTTATATTCCAAATTAACATGACTTTTCCCACTATCAATTTGTCAATGTCAGTAGATGATGCTTTCATACCATCATGTGCTAGATCCAAACCTTTACATCATCTCTGATTCTTACCTCTGTCTCCAAACCTCAATATTAGAAAACCCAGATGGAAACACCTAAATCACTGACCCATAATGCAACTGCTTCCTCCACATCCACAACCACCATTGTGTTCCTCTTAACCAGCACACTCACCAAGGCCATCACAGCAGCTTCTATTGTAGTCGTTCTACCAGCGTCCTCACACCCATATTGTGCATCATGCTGCAGTCACAGGGAGTCTAATTAGACCTGGGACACACCACCGGCTCTACTGCTCCCATTACCCCAATGATCCCATCACCAGCAGAACAGAAAGCCACGTTGTCACAAAGCTCCTCTGGACTTCATTCCTGTCCCACTGTTTCCAGTCCCTATTTTTTAAAAAAATAGAAACCTGCTCCTTCCAGAAAAAAGCTGGGTTCTCACTTCAAGCCTCGGCACATTCTGGAACCCATGCATGGATGGCCCTCTCACACACAATTCCACTGGATGCCAAAATCAGGTACCGCTCATCTGACCCTTACCCTGGACTTAGGATTCTGGACGTGGTTCCCCTTCAAGATTTCCAGGTCCAAGATCCCCCGAGAAGAGAGACTGAACGTTCTCAGGACCCCACTACCTCAGAGGCCCCAATAGTTTGAGTCTCTGACAAAAGCTCCACAGACCAGCCCCCTAAGAGGCTCTGCAGGGGCTCAGCCCAGAGTCCACGTGACCAGGAGATGCCTGCACCCCTCGGGGCGGGTCCTCAGGGCGCACTCTTGCTGGGTGGCTGTAGCCACAGGGTCCTCCTCCCCCCCCCCCTGCTGTCCTCTCCCCTGTGGTCGGCTCTTCCTCTGGGCAGTTGTGAGGCGTTGAGAACCGCATCTCAGGCCGCCATTCTCTGGGGTTCACAGCCACCCCCAGCCCCGTCCCCTGAGGAGAGTAACCTCCTCCCGGAAGCCGCCTCTCCTCCTCTCTGTCGCCTTTACACACAGACCGGGCCTGGCTCTCCCCGCCTCCCGGTCCGTCCCCCACGGCCTCCTCCCCCCTCACCCCTGTGTCCCCCACGGGCACTCACTGCTCTGGGCGCTGCGCCCCGGGCTGCGGGGCCTGAGCGGCGCCGGCCCCGAGGCGGGAGGGCCGATGGGGGGACGCTGAGGGGACGCTGTCGGCGGAGAGGAGGCTCCACAGGCCTCAGACCGCCCTGCCCAGCGGGACGCGGCCCCCACGGCTCCTCCTTCTGGCGATCGGCGCTGAAGTCTGCGAGCATGTGAACAGCCTGTAGAAATCAAAATGTCCGCCAGAAAGAAGACGCCGGAAGTCCCGCCCTAACCGGATGTGGAAACCAAAAATGCTTCTAACCTCTGTGACACTAGGCGCAGTGCTTTCTGGGTAATGGAGTTGTTGCAACGACCCAGAGGAGGACTCTTCCCAGGCAGTGACCTGGGTGAGTATTGATGTGGAGGCCCCAGGAGTGGAGCTGGAGGAGGAGGGAGAGGAGGTCTGGTTAACTGGTCCACAGGGACAGATCTCTGGGGGAGGGGAGACTGCAACCCCTGTCTGTGCCCTGACCAGGAACAGACCCATGACTTTGGTTCATAAGTCCATGCTCAATCACTGAGCCGCACCCGGTGGGCTGCAGTATTTAAAATTTATAAGTGTATGTAATTTTTGTCATTGATAGTACTACAGTTGTCTCCCATTTCCCCCTGTATACACATGGAGTGGCCATATTATGATGATCTCTGAATGCGTAGTAATCTTCCCACTCAGTGTATATTCTATGTAATAAAATACAATTGTCCCCTTGATGAGGCGTTCCAAAAGCAGGCTGGCCGGCCAACCACCCATGTCCCGTCTCCCAGGCCAGGCTGGGTGGACCTCATGCATCCACCAATTCATGCACCAGGCCTCCAATATATGTATATATGTATATATGTATATATGTATGTATGTATATATGTATATATCCAGTTGTACATTCCATTCTGAATTCCCAAGGAGAAAAGAGGATTGAAAGCAGCCTATCAGTGATTCTCTATCATCATTGGTGTTTCCATCTCTCTCTTCTGCTCCCTTTCTCCCTGAAATCAATTAAAAATATTTTTGAATGTATGACTTAAATCACTTGTACTCTTTTATAATTTTTTTATTTTGTTCTTTAAAGTATTACAAGTAGTAGTACATGTTTCCTTTATCCCCTCAATTACCTACCCGAAATCAATTGTACTTAAATGAAATTTTTAAAAAGGTTTAAAATTTTATGCTTCCCAATAATTTTACTGTGTTATTATGAAAATTCTGGAACACATTTGTTGCAACTATATCAAGATGTTGGAAATAAAATACAATCATGTGCTAATGAAATGTCTTATCATGTGCATATCCAATGCTATCACTTTGGCAGTTTAAAATTGACCATGATGAGAGGTTTTATGCCAGTAAAATTGTATTAATAAGTGCTTTAGACAAAAATAAGAGTGGCTCTGAATGTAAGAAATACAGCTTAAATGTTTAAGTATAGGGTATAAATTGGCTTCAGTTGTGTATAGCATTAAAACTGAGAGAGAAAAAATTGCGGCGGAACAGAGGGATGTGATCTGAATCTGCTCCAAGGGCAGAAGGATGGAGCAGCTGAAGGTCGCGCAGGGAGTGTTTGTTGGCGAGTAGGGGGACAGCTGTGCTCTGGTAGAAGATAGGGGACTGCTGGACTGGCCTCCCCATCCTGAGTGGCCCCAGTATTGCTGGGTTCTCTCAGTGAGCCAACTGCGCGGATGCGGACCATGACATCTTGAAGGGGAAGGATCTGAAAATATACAGCTGCATTACCAGCTGGACGGCTGAGACTCCCAGGACACCGGCGCGCAGTTGGCGCAGAAGCACAGAGTCCAAGGAGCTCTGCGCTCCAGCATGGAAAGGTCAGATTTCCCTGAGGGTACTTTGGGCGTGAAACAGAGGGGGCTGGCAGATGGGGATATCTGCACCTTGGATCTCAAAGCCCGGAGATCTGTGCCTGAAATAAAATCTGTGGTTGTTGGAGCTGGTAAACGTGGAAGAGGGCCCTTGGCACTCGTGGCAGAGTTAATCCCTGGAGCACAACCAATTTGGTCCTGACAGAGGAGGGAAACCCGGAAGATTTTGGGAGGGTGCTGGCTGCTAAAACAGCAGTCACCATTAGAGAGGCAGTATTGAATACCACAGGGACAGTGAGATTTTAGTTCAGGCTAGAGAGGACCAATAGACCCAGAGGTCAATCTAGAAACACTGCCACCCAGGGGCCGAATCACAAATTGACTCTCGTGTGACACAAGGAATTTATTATATTTTCTCTTAGACTTTGGGAACACATTCTATTTTCATCTACTCTTTAGTATCTTTTGCTCTACCTCAACTTCACCTTTATACCACCACTCTCTTGCTAACCTTTCCCTATTTAGTGCCTTGTTTCCCTTACACTTTTCCCGCTTTACATTTGCCTTAATTCTTTCTTTTTACCCCGTGTTAAAATTTCACCCCACTTATATATCTAATCTCCAACCACCTACTCCAAGTCCATATATACCTCTAGCTTCTCTGACTCACTACCTTAAATTGTTTTTATCCCTATCCTGTTGTTTTTGTTTACTTGACTGTTGATTATATCGATTTTCTATGCAGGTATATGAGATTGATTTGCTTATTCTTTTATTTTGGTTTGTCTTGTAGGGGTTTTTATTTTTATTTTAGGTGTTGTTTCTTGTTTTGTTGTCCTCATTTGCATTGTTTTTTAGATAGATTTTTTGCTTCTGTGTTCCCTCACCTCCCTTGATATTAGTCATTGTATGTAGTTTGTATCAATCTCCAAGTACATGTTGCGGGTTTTGGTTTGGATTAGGGGCTGTCCTATAGGGGTTTTCACCCCACACTTATAGTTTACTCCCCCACCCCTTTTTTTAACTTCTTCCCCTTTTCCCATTATCATTTTGGGATTCCTGCTTTTTTATTTTTTGGTGAGTGTATGTGTGTGTGTGTGTGGGGGGTGTCTCTTTCTTTTTGTGTGGGTGTGTGAATGTCTGTGTGTGTCTGGGGGGGGGATTCTCTTTCTTTTTTCTCACCTATCACCGAATTTGCCTTTCTCTGGCGATCACCTTTATTTGGAATTACCATTACTGTGACTACATTCCTGTTCAGTGCCTGGTGCGTTGCACCTGGTTGTGTTGTATTTTGTGCCTTTAAATCAATGCAGGAGAGAACTACACAACCAGATACACAGAGAAGAGAGACCATGGGGAGACAAAGACACAGCCCACATATGAAAGAAAAACAAGCCTCACCGGAAAAGGAGGTAAACGAAAAGGAAGTTAATAACCTGTCAAAGAAAGAATTCAGAGAAATGGTCATAAGGTGGCTGAAAAGAATGGAAGACAAATTTGATAATATGAGTAAGAACCAAGAGGAATTGAAGAAGAACCAAGAGGAAATGAGGAAGATCCAGGAAGAAATGATGAAGAGCCAAGAAGAAATAAAGAAGAGCCAAGAAGAAATTAAAAGTGACATTGCTGAAGTAAAGAACTCAATAGTAAGTATTAAGAGTAGACTAGAAGAAGCAGAGGACCGCATCAGTGAGCTAGAAGACCAGGTAGGAAAAAATAACCAAGTAGAACAGCTTCTAGAAAAAAAAATTATAAAGCAGGAGAGCCTAAGGGAACTTTGGGACAACATGAAACAAAACAACATCCGTATAATTGGGCTTCCAGAAGGACAGGAAACTGAGCAAGGAATAGAAAACCTGTTGGAAGAAATAACGACAGAAAACTTCCCTGATATAGGAAAGAAAAAATTCACACAAATCCAAGAAGCTCACAGAGTCCCAAGCAAAATGAACCCCAAAAGACCTATGCCAAGGCATATTATAATTAAATTGGCAAACACCAATGACAAAGTAAGAATCTTAAAAGCTGCCAGAGAGACACAGAAAGTCACCTACAAAGGAACCCCCATCAGACTAACAAGTGATCTCTCAACAGAAACGTATCAGGCCAGAAGGCAATGGAATGAAATTTATAAAGTCATGCAAAGGAAGGGTCTGAATCCTAGAATACTATACCAAGCAAGGCTATCAATCAAAATTGAAGGTCAAATCAGGAGCTTCACAGATAAAAAAGGACTAAGGGAATTCATTATCACCAAGCCAGCAATGCAAGAAATGCTAAAGGGTCTGCTGTAAAAAGAAATAGAAAGCGAAGACGGAACACAGGGGTTAAGAACAAAAATGGCAACATATAAGTACCTATCAATAATAACTTTAAATGTAAATGCTTTAAATGCTCCAATCAAAAGACATAGGATAATAGACTGGATAAGAAAACACAACCCATGTATCTGCTGTCTACAAAAAACCTACATCCGAAAAACAAACAAACAAACAAACAAACAAAACAAAACCACGCACACAGACTGAGGATGAAAGGCTGGAAAAAAGTTATTCAGGAGAATGGAAATGAAAAAAAAGCTGGGGTAGCCATACCTATATCCGACAAATTAGATCTCAAAGTGAAGAACATAACAGGAGATAAACAAGGCCACGTCATAATACTAAAGGGAGCAATCCAACAAGAAGAAATAACTCTGGTAAACATATACACACCCAATACAGGAGCACCCAAATACATACAAAAACTCCTAGAGGATATCAAGGAAGAGATAGACAGCAATACAATCATAGTAGGAGACTTTAATACCCCACTATCACCATTGGACAAATTCTCTAAACAAAAAATCAGTAAAGAAACATCAATCCTCAATGACTCACTAGTCCAGATGGAATTAATTGACATCTTCAGATCATTTCACCCCAAAGCCACAGAATATACATTCTTTTCAAGTTCCCATGGGTCATTCTCAAAGATAGACCATATGTTGGGTCATAGGCAAAGTCTCTCCAAATTCAAGAAGATAGAAATCATATCAAGCATATTCTCACATCACAGTGGCATAAAGCTGGAAATCAAGTACAATAGAAACAATCCAAAGAAATCAAACACATGGAGACTAAACAGCATGCTATTAAACTATGACTGGGTTACTAGAGAGATCAAGGAAGAGAGAGAAAACATCATGGAAACAAATGACAACAACCCAAAAACTATGGGACACAGTGAAAGCAGTTTTGAGAGGGAAGTTAATAGCCCTACAATCCTATTGCAAAAAAACAAGAAACAGCGGCAATAAATTATCTAACCCAACAACTCAAAGAGTTAGAAAGAAAGCAACAAGAAAAGCCCAGTGTAAGCAGAAGGAAGGAAATAGTAAAGACCAGAGCAGAAATAAATGACATAGAGACCAAGGAAACAATACGGAAGATCAACAAAACCAAGAGCTGGTTCTTTGAAAGGTTAAACAAGATTGATGAACCTCTAGCCAGACTCACCAAGAAGCAAAGAGAGAGGACCCTAATAAATAAAATCAGAAGTGAAAGAGGTGAAATAACAACAGACCCCATTGAAATACAAAGGATTGTTAATAAAAATACTATGAACAACTCTACTCCAACAAACTGGACAACCTGGAGGAAATGGATATATTTCTAGAAAAATATAAACTCCCAAAACTCAATCAGGAAGAATCTAAACAACTCAATAGACCAATAACTATGGAAGAAACTGAAGCAGTCATCATAAAGCTTCCAGCAAACAAAAGCCCAGGGCCAGACGGCTTCACAGGGGAGTTATACCAAACATTCAAGGAAGAACTAAAACCTATACTATTCCAGAAAATTCAAGAGGATGGAACACTTCCAAACTCCTTCTATGAAACTAACATCACCCTAATACCAAAACCAGATAAAGACGACACAATGAAAGAGAATTACAGGCCAATATCCTTCATGAATATAGATGCCAAAATCCTCAATAAAATTCTAGCAAATCGGATCCAGCAGTACATCAGAAAGTTCATACACTAAGTAGGATTTATCCCAGGAATGCAAGGATGGTACAATATCCACAAATCAATAAATGTGATACATCACATAAAAAAATTGAGAGATAAAAATCACAGTCATATCAATTGATGCAGAAAAAGCATTTGACAAAATCCAACACCCTTTCTAGATAAAAACTCTCAACAAGGTACGAATAGAAGGATCATACCTCAACATAATAAAAGCCATATATAATAAACCCGCAACAAACATCATACTTAATGGGCAAAAACTACAACCATTTCCCCTAAGAACAGGAACAATACATGGTTGCCCACTCTCACCACTCCTGTTCAACATAGTACTGGAAGTATTAGCCACTGCAATTAGACAAGAAGAAGAAATAAAAGGCATCCAAATTAGAAAAGAAGAAGTAAAGCTATCCTTATTTGCAGATGACATGATATTGTACATAAAAAACCCTAAAGACTCCATAAAAAAGCTAATAGACTTTAATAAATGAGTTCAGCAACGTAGCAGCTGAATTACAAAATTAACGACAAGAAATCTATGGCATTTCTACACACTAATAGTGAACTTACAGAAAGAGAGACTAAAAAAGCAATCCCATTTACCAACACACCAAAAAAATAAAGATACCTAGGAATAAGCTTAACTAAGGAGGTAAAAGACCTATTCGCGGAAAACTACAGGACACTAAAAAACGAGATAGAGGAAGATGTAAACAGGTGGAAGAACATACCATGTTCATGGATTGGGAGAATCAACATAATTAAAATGTCTATACTACCCAAAGCAATCTATAAATTTAATGCATTCCCCATTAAAATACCAATGGCATATTTCACAGGCCTAGAAAGAACTCTCCAAAAATTCATCTGGAATAAAAAAAAAAAAAGGCCCCAAATAGCCATAGCAATCCTGAGAAAGAAGCACAAAGTCGGTGGAATTTCAATACCAGATTTCAACCTGTATTACAAAGCTACTGTTCTCAAAACAGCCTGGTACTGGCACAAGAACACACATATAGATCAATAGAATAGAATAGAGAATCCAGATATCAATCCAAACCACTATGCTCAATTAATATTTGACAAAGGAGGCATGAACATAAAATGGAGTCAAAACAGTCTCTTTAATAAATGGTGTTGGGAAAATTGGACAGATACATGCAAAAAATGAAACTAGAGCACCAACTTACATCATACACAAAAATAAACTCAAAATGGATACAGGACTTAAACGTTAGACGGGAAACCATAAAAACATTAGAGGAATCTACAGGAAGAAAAATCTCAAGACATATGCCGAAAAAACTTCTTCAATGATACTGCTCCTAAGGCAATGGAAGCTAAAGAGAAAATAAACAAATGGGACTACATCAAAATAAAAAGCTTTTGCACAGCTAAAGAAACCATCAACAAAACAACAAGAAAACCCACTGTATGGGAAACATATTTGCAAATGTTATCAGTGATAAAGGTTTAATCTCAAGCATCTACAGGCAAATCACACAACTCAATAAAAGGAGGACAAATGATCCAATAAAAAAAATGGGCAACAGGCCTAAATAGAATCTTCTTGAAAGAAGACAAAAGGAAGGCCCAGAGACATATGAAAACTTGCTCAAAGTCACTAATTATCCGAGAGATGCAAATCAAAACGACTATGCGGTACCATCTGACACCTGTCAGAATGGCTTACATCAACAAATCAACAAATGACAAGTGCTGGTGAGGATGCGGAGAAAAAGGAACTCTCGTGCACTGCTGGTGGGATTATAGACTAGTGCAGCCACTGTGGAGAACAGTATGGAGTTTCCAAAAAAACTAAAAATGGAGCTCCCATTCAACCGAGAAACTAGAAACATGAATTAGAAAGGATATATGCACCCCTATGTTCATAGCAGCACAATTTACCATAGCTAAGATTTGGAAACAGCCTAAGTGCCCATCAGCAGATGAGTGGATTAAAAAACTATGGTACATTTACACAATTGTATACTACGCTGCGGGAAAAAAGGAGCTCCTAACATTTGTAACATCATGGATGGATTTGGAGAGCATTATGCTAAGTGAAATTAGCCAGGCAGAGAAAGATAAATATCACATGATCTCACTCATTTGAGGAATATAATGAATGACATAGACTGATGAACAAGATAGGATCCAGAGACTGATAAAAGTCCATCAAAATGTCAAACCTCAGGGTAAGTGGCAGGTGGTGGGAGTAAGGGGGAAAGTCAATATATTTGAACTCTTGAACTAAGGTAATTTGTGTTTTTACATCCCTGACAAAATTTAAACAGTTATGAAAAAAATGGCAGCTAGTTTGAGATTGAATTGACATGGCCTAGAGCTTGTCATCTCCTATGGACACCAGTCCTTAGGCTAGGCCCTCCTTAACCTCCCGTGACACCATAATGCCCTTACATGATATTATTCTACAATGTCATTATAATATTTGATATTTGACAACAGCATATTATACAATTATCCCAAATAAACTTACAAACTAATTCTTTGAATGTTGGGAAGCAATTTAAAAAAGGATAGGAAAGAAATTAATCCCTTTCAGAAGGAATTAAGGCACTGGGAAGGCAACTGAGCATTCTCTCTTGGCCCCTCTTGCCCTTTTGGCCAAGAGGGACCCTCTTCTTACTATCCAAATACACACAGCTGATGCCTGAGCTTTCAGTTCAAGCTGTGGCAGAAGCCTCAGGGCAGCTGGCACCATAGATCTCTCTCTCTCGACCAATGGTGTGAGCTGGGCCCTTTCTGGAGAAGAAACCTGGGTCCCCCGAGATATGTGATCAGTACCGGGACCCCACCAGCAGGCGAGGGGACCCCAAGGCAGGTGCTCGACGTGGAGGCCACGGGGGCATAGACTATAAAGGAAACAGAACTGAACCTCACATCACCCTGTTTGGCCCCGGAGGATGGCTGGTTAGCCAGAGACGGGTAAGATTCCTCAGGGAAGGAACAACGTAAGACAGGCACAGTCGCAGAGGGGCCAACAGGAGAGAACTAAAAGGTCAGCAGAGGTAGGGCACAGACCCTCACCCACAAACCTTGCAGGCGCTTGAATTCTCACCCCTTCTGAGGGAGGTCTCCTACCCCCACGGCTGCTTCGCCTCCCACGCACAACTCAGACCGGGACCCAGGTGGCAGACAGAGACTCGGCCAGCAATAGCTGCTCTATATCTAAATGCAGTCTATTACCAGGAATGCTCAGGACCTACTCAAAAATGCAAATATTCCTTTCCACTTGTATTTACAGGGTAAACTAAGATTTCTGGTTGGAGTATTAAAATTGACAGTAAAATAGTAATCAAGTTTTCAGATTAATTTAAATTGGCCAAGTGAAATAAGTGAATACTCAAGAAAATTTAAGTGTACTGAAAAAAAAGCTGTTCCTAAAACATTAACTAAAATATCTATTAGTTCTTCTCACTGTAAAATTGCCTAACATCCAAAGAACCTAAAGCACTCATGTTTGTGTGCAAAAAGTATAATTTAAAATTACCAAGACTGCAAAATAAAATTTCCAAAAGCGCCCATCAATCAAAAAGGGTGGGGGGAGTGGAGTAATATCATGTAAGGAAAAATATCCTGTAAGTAAAATACATCTATAAAATTCTTACTCCAGTAAAGTAAATTCCATTTGTAAAACCAACTGCAGGACACCCATGAAAAAACACACATGGTGTCAAAATATGCCAAAGGAAAATCATTTAGGCAAAAATAAAAAGAATCCCAAGTCTATTTTGCAGAGAGGATCCCTTTGTTAACTTTTGGTCGAGAAAGTGTTTTTGTGTGTTTTCAGAGAACAACCCCAAGACCTGTGGGTTCCTGCGACAGTGAGGAACTGACGGGTCTGTTCCAGCCATGAGGATGGTCGAGATGGGGGACACTGACGACACCTTGCCATGCTAGCAGTCGGCAGCTGTGCATGGCTGCAGGCGGCCCAGGACCAAACCAGTCAGGATGGATCTTGCATTGCCACGATGTGTCCACCATCTGGATACCATTGCTGACGTGTACACATAAAGATTACTTGATACTTAAACTGGGACTCAGAACAGTTGGACATTGAAACTGAGACTGAAACTTTTTTGTTCTTATACATTTATTTCTACTATGCAGAGGCAAAATATTTTTGAAGAAGAGAAACAGGGGAGAGTGATTGATATAGAGGCAGGCAGGCATTGAACAGGCTGTCAAGCTACAGAGGGAAGGCTTCGGTGGATGGGAGGTGGATGCTGGGGGAGATCAACCGAAGGACTTGTATGCATGCATATGAGCATAACCAACGAATGAAAGACACTGGGGCGGGGAGGGGGCTGAGTGGGGACATGTGCTGGGGGTGGGGTAAGGGAGGCTGGGGGAAGAATAATGGAGAGGGGGAAAGGAAAACATGTACTACTATTAAATATGTTATACTGCAACAACAATCAATAAAAAATATATTAAATTTTTAAAAAACTGAGTAAAAGATGTGTAATACGGTCAAAAGAGAATTTTAATTCATATTGTTCACAGAAGTACAACAAAAACTGTGTTCAGGGTGACCATTGTCTTGTAAAATAAAGGAGATTCAGACAGCAAATTAGAACCACAAAATCATGCACTTTCTCTCAAGGCCTTGGTCAGCAGTACAAAATCAGCCAATATTGAACAAACATTGATTTTCTGCCATCAAGATGTGCCTTCCAAAGCACAGAAAGTTTGGGACACAAGCATATTTATACACCTCTCCGCGCTGACAAATCACAACTTTCCTTTCAATCATGCCAGGGAGAGAAAAGAACCAACAAAATTCAAGTACAAAAGAAAAAAAAACTCCTTTACATAAAGATCATAAAAAAGAGAAAAGGACAGCACAAGGTATGCAGGTTGATGAATTGCAACCTGGAACATTTCATCACCACCTAATGTGAGAACCACAATGTCCCTTAAAGTGGTAGCATTGAGCTGAGGATGGATGCTCTGGACAAAACCCGGGTCAGGTCAATTCTCTGGTGGGAAATAAAGGAGTGAAGACCCATCCAGGAGCTCAGATTATTCATAATCTTCTCAAGCACAACCCCAGAGCGAGCAGGGGTTGTGAGTGATGCATACTCTTCAGGTGAGTCAGGTGCTAGGGGTGAAAGAAATTCCACACAGATACTTGCAGTGACATCAGATGGTAGGCGTGAGTAGGATAGCAAGTGGGATCTAGTTTCTGAAAGTGTCACTTATACCTGAAACTTAGGAGAGATCTAGCACAGTGAAAGTTCTGATAAAGGGGTTTACATTCAGGTAAATGGGGTAAAAGCTTCTACTTTGGGGTTGTTCTTCTGAGTGCAAAAGTAAAACATCCGCTGCACATTTAAAGCTCTACTCCAATGTAAACTCTCTGTGCTTTGTAGAGTGGAGATTTGGCCAAATGACTTCTGACAATCACTACACTCTTAAGGTCTTTCATTAGCGTGAACTCTGAGATGCTGAATGAGGTTAGAGGTTTGACTGAAGAACTTCCCACAATAACTACACTCATAAGGTTTTTCGCCACTGTGAACTCTGAGGTGTTGAATGAGGTGAGCCCTTTGACTGAAGCACTTCCCACAATCACTGCACTCATATGGTTTTTCACCACTGTGAACTCTGAGATGTTGAATGAGGTTACAGGTTTGACTGAAGCACTTCCCACAATCACTACACTCATAAGGTTTTTCACCACTGTGAACTCTGAGGTGTTGAATGAGGCTAGAGCTGTGACTGAAGCACTTCCCACAATCACTGCACTCATAAGGTTTTTCACCACTGTGAACTCTGAGGTGTTGAATGAGGTTAGAGCTGTGACTGAAGCACTTCCCACAATCACGACACTCATAAGGTTTTTCACCACTGTGAACTCTGAGGTGTTTAATGAGGCTAGAGTTTTGAGTAAAGCACTTCCCACAATCAGGACACTCATAAGGTTTTTCACCACTGTGAACTCTGAGGTGGTCAATGAGGCTAGAGTTTCGAGTAAAGCACTTCCCACAATCACTGCACTCATATGGTTTTTCACCACTGTGAAATCTGAGGTGCTGAATGAGGTTAGAGCTGTGATGGAAGCACTTCCCACAATCACTGCACTCATAAGGTTTTTCACCACTGTGAACTCTGAGGTGTTTAATGAGGCCAGAGTTTTGAGTAAAGCACTTCCCACAATCAGTACACTCATAAGGTTTTTCACCACGGTGAACTCTGAGATGGTCATTGAGTCTAGACTTTCGAGTAAAGCACTTCCCACAATCACTGCACTCATAAGGTTTTTCACCACTGTGAACTCTGAGGTGGTCAATGAGGCTAGAGTTTCGAGTAAAGCACTTCCCACAATCATGACACTCGTAAGGTTTTTCACCACTGTGAACTCTAATGTGCTGACGGAGGTGAGCCCTTTGACTGAAGCACTTCGCACAATCACTACAGTCATAAGGTTTTTCACCAGTGTGAACTCTGAGGTGTTGAAAGAGGTTTGCCCTTCGACTAAAGCACTTCCCACAATCACTACATTGATTTGGCTTTTCTCCAGTGTGAATTCTCTGATGGGTCAAGAGTACAGAATTGTGGCTAAATGATTTTGCACCTTTACTACATTTGTAAGGCTTTTCTACAGTGTGAACTGTCTTGTGGTTAAGGAGTATAATATTACTCCTAAAACATTTCCCACAATCAGTACACTCATAGGCCTTTTCTCCAGTGTGATGTCCCTTATGGAGAACGAGGTCATAAATGCAACTAAATGTCTTTCCACATTCATTGCATTTGTAAGGCTTTTCTCCAGTGTGAACTATTCTATGTCGTTTGAGATTAGAGACATATGTAACAACTTTTCCATGTATATTACACTCATTTTTCTCGTCTCCAGAGAAGACTCCTTGATGTTGAACGAGGTTCCCGTTGTGGCTGGCTGCTTTTTCACAATCATCCCATTGGAGATTACCTTTTCGATTGAGAAATTCCACTGAATTCTCACTATGGCCATGTGGCTCCTCAGTGTTTAGAGGGGCCTGGTGCTGAAGAAGCTCTGAGATGGCTGAGAAGTCTTCCCCAATTTCCCTACTGGCTGAAGGCAGCCATGATAAGGATGAGCTGAATCTGGTCACAAATGAGGCCCTGTCCACAGCTTCTTTCCAGGGCTTATGTCCACTGGCATCCCTCTGTTGATGGGGAGGGTTTGCAATGAAATAGAAGTCTCTCACACATGCATTAGGTAAGAAACCTTTTTGCTCAAAGTTTGCTGCTTGTGATTCAGTCAGGTGGAGAGTATCTTTCAACACAGAGAAACACCTCCGACAGAGATAATTCCTCCGGGTTGCTGGAGGTGTCTCAGAAGCACTGATCTGTGACTCTCCTAGTACAGATATACTCTGAACAAAACAGACCTCTGCATTATGCGTTTTATGCCAACAACCTGAAAACAGAAAAATGGTGATGAAATGCATGTTGACTGTTGTAACAGGAAAAAGCCTCATTACAAATGTCTGTCGTGCTCTAATTGGTTTGGCTCAATGGATAGAGCGTTGGCCTGCAAATGGAAGTGTCCCAGGTTCAATTCCAGTCAAGGGCATGTAACTTGGTTGTGGGCACATCCCCCACAGGGGGTGAGCAGGAGGCAACAGATCAAAGTTTCTCTCTCATTGATGTTTCTGGCTCTCTATCCCTCTCCCTTCCTCTCTGTAAAAAGAAATCAACAAAATATTCTTAAAAAACAAAAACAAAAATTAAATAAAAAGCAAATCCTAAGTTTGTTGCACATAATATGTTGGTTCCATGCAATTGTCTGACAGTAAAATGTCTGAAGGAAATATTGGTAAGATGCTGCTGTGAATTTCTTGGCTTATGAAGATCATCATACAGGAAAGACCTCAAATAAACTATGAAACCAACATGGAAAGCACGACATAGAACAAAAGCTGGAACGTCTCCTCTTTTTCCTAACAGTGTACAACAGGGATTGTCTTCTGGTGACATAGGCAAGCTGTGCAGAAGGTTGCCTATATCTTATTCTGTCAATGTCTAGTGAAGCATGTCTGTGCACCTCATAATACATATGCAGGTGAATACCTGAGAATATTGCTGATAGTGCAATTCAAGGCAACCGGTGATGGAAAAGGGGCCAAAGGTGAAGGTAGCCAGAAACAAGGAAGGCACAAATTAAAAGATAAATCAGGGAAGTGTCAAGCATGGGAATTGAAAGGTAGAAATAAGCTGCTGCCAGTGTCACCTCAACCTAAACTCTCTTGAACAAGAGCAAGTTCCTGGTATGATCTAAACCTCAACCTTAAGTCATCCCTCCCCCCAGTTGCAAACAAGAGGGCCAAGCCACCATGACCATCTTGGCTCAGTGGATAGAGCATAGGTCTGTGGACTGAGGGTCCCAAGTTCAATTCCAGTCAAGGGCATGTACCTTGGGTGCTAGCACATCCCTAATAGAGATTGTATAGGACGCAGCTGATCAATGTTTCTCTCTCATCGAAGTTTCTAACTCTATCCCTCTTTCCTCATCTCTGTAAAAAATCAATAATAATAATTTTAAAAAGATGGCCAGGCAACCCTTTAGATCATCCTGCATGTTCAACCATGAATAAACCAAAGTTCTCCTTGCACCTTCTACTGTACAAACACATAAAACACAAGTCTTCTAAAGCTTTATTGAAAGACAACAGAGGTGAGTAGCCAACACTGGCCCAGAGCAAGACAGCATAAAACAGTATTCAGGGAACAGAATATTACAAACAATGGAAGGAGGTCTTTCAAGAACCGTCCACGGTTCATGCAAGAAAAGTCCTCAACATGGCACACTCAGTCATAAAGAACGTATAGCTGGAGGAATGGTGCAGAAGTGGAAGCCATGGATGTGGATCTAGACATCCTCCCATGAATAGAAAGTGCAATCTTGAGCCCATTAAGATGTTTGCAGAAATTCTGACCCCCGGACACATCCTGTGCTATGTGAGGCAAAGGGTGTGAGGAATATTCACAGAGTCCTTTATTCTGGGCTCCCACACACTCAATACTCTCAGTCATAGCACATTTGACAAGATAATGGGATAAAATAGAAGGGTACATGGTCTGGCTGTGGGAGAGAGAAATCTGTTTTGAGATTAAATGAAGAGAGACAATCACCTCAGAATACTGGCACAAGGGGAAGCTCTTACCTACAGATGAGACAAATGCAAACACTTCCAGCATCACATTGCAGTACAGAAGTCTCTGAGCCTCATCAAGCAGTCCCCACTCCTCCTGAGAAAAGGCAATGGCCACGTCCTCAAAGTTCATCTCCTGTCACAATGGGCACAATTCAGTCCATGACCAACTTCTCTTCTAAGTTTTACTTTCATATGTCCCACTCTTCATATGCGTCTGCTCCCTTCGCTCCCCCAGCACAGAATATTGCTGGCATTGCATCCAACAGAGTCACTCTATTCTTACATTCCTACCAATACTCTGTCTTCCCACAGCAATAAAGCAGATGCCCAGATTTCTGACACCTTACCTCACGGCCTCATATTTAGTGTCAACACAATAGGTGCCGCCAACATAGGGGACAGATAAATGTTGGGCAATATTCTTGTTGTCCCACAGATTCTACTTACCAGACCCAGAAAAACAAGCATCACTCGTCACTCTTTCGATTACAATAGTAGGCCAATACTTTGCCAAACCTTTTCCACATAATTCTTTGTATCCCACTTCTCTTATACAGCTTGATTCCCAGAGTGACATTTCAAAGATAACATGTTATATTTCATAAAGTGGAGGGGTTATTTTCTTTTTTTTGTTTGTTTTGGAGGGGTTGTTTTCTAATTACCTTTTTTTCAACATTCTAACTCACTTCTGCTTTAATATATTTCTCTC
The DNA here is from genome assembly GCA_027563665.1 of Antrozous pallidus. NCBI lineage: Eukaryota > Metazoa > Chordata > Mammalia > Chiroptera > Vespertilionidae > Antrozous > Antrozous pallidus. The sequence goes on along the minus strand of CM050525.1, from coordinate 765,092 downwards.
TTACCCTTCTCCCCTCACCAAGCAAGCAGAGATTTTCAAGCTCAGGTGACACTGATGTATACTATCCAATTCCTATTTATCACTGCATTCTCCCAACAACAGGCAGGTGTGCACTATATGACACCTGAATAGTGGACCTGGCATATAATACCACAAAACCTGTCTTTTCTAGAATTACCTTAAAAATTCCCATGTTGTATCATCCAGTTATAACCAGAAATAAACTTAATGTTCATTCCCTCTTTGTCAACACTAGGGAACTGTGGCCATGAATTTACACTTCCTCTCTAAGAGAACACATCACTCCTACTCTCGCGCCTCTCTCACACCTGCACTCCTGTAGCCCCAGCTCCCATAGACATCTCCTTGGTCTTAGTCATTACTCACAATGTTTGTTCCAGATAATGCATGGCAAGTTCAAACAGTATACTAACCTGACTCTGAATGCACACACACAAAAACACAGCCTTCAGTTCTGCTATGAAACATCCATCCCAACTTGCTTTTTCCTTCTACCTCTCCTACTGAGAACCACATCAGATCTCAGTTATCTAGAGTCCCCCCAATAGCTGCTGCACTTGATGTCCCTTCTCTACTCACAGCCTTCAGTACTCAAGTCTCACTGCAAGTACTCCATGCCCACGGTGAGTCTCCTAGGTGCCCACTCAGGCTCATAAGCAAGTCAACCAAACTGGATGCAACACACAAGGCCACACAAAGGGTCACAAGAAATCCTGGTGAGTGACTAACAAGTAAATAGGCACCAGCCACAGTCTCACCTTTTTGAATTACTCTTCTCCCTCCAATAAAATAAAATAAAAAGGTGATCTACAACTCTTCCCTTCTCCATACTCTTTACTATTTTTTTAAGTAGTCTTCATCTTGAACTACTCCTCACACTTCCAGATGGTCCTGAAATGGTCTCTGAAATGTATCATACCCAAATAGGAAAAAATAAGAGTTTATATTCCAAATGAACATGACTTTTCCCACTATGAATTTGTTGATGTCAGTTGATTGTGCTTTCATACCTCCAGGTGCTAAATCCAAACCTTTACATCATCTCTGATACTTACAGCCTTCTCCAATCCTCAAAATTAGAAAACCCAGGTGGACACACCTAAATCACTGACCCATAATGCAACTGCTTCTTCCACATCCACAACCATCATTGTGCTCCTCTTAACCATCACACTCACCAAAGCCATCACAGCAGCTTCTATTGTAGTCTTCCTACCACCGTCCTCACACCCACATCATGCTGCAGTCACATCACCTGCTCTACTGTTCCCATTACCCCAATGATCCCATCACCAGCAGAACAGAAACCAAAGTTGTCACAAAGCTCCTCTGGACTTCATTCCTGTCCCATTGCTTCCAGTCCCAATTAAAAAAAACAAAAACAAACAAACAAACAAAAAACCCTGATATCCTTCCAGAAAAAGCTTGGTCTTCACTTCAAGCTTTGGCACATTCTGGAACCCATGCATGGATGGCCCTCTCACACACAATTCCACTGGATGCCAAAATCAGGTACCGCTCATCTGACCCTTACCCTGGACTTAGGATCCTGGGCGTGGTTCCCCTTCAAGATCTCCAGGTCCAAGCTCCCCCGAGAAGAGAGGCTGAACATTCCCAGGACCCAACTACCTTGGAGGCCCCAATACTTTGAGTCCCTGAGAAAAGCTCCCCCTAAGCGGCTCTGCAGGGGCTCAGGCCCGAGGCCACGTGACCAGGAGCTGCCTGCACCTCTTGGGGCGGGTCCTCAGGGGGCACTCTTGCCCGGGTGGCTGTAGCCACAGGGTCCTCCTCCCCCCTCCCTGCTGTCCTCTCCCCTGTAGTCGGCTCTTCCTCTGGGCAGTTGTGGGGCGTTTACAACCGCATCTCAGGCCGCCATTCTCTGGGGTTCACAGCCACCCCCGGCCCCGTCCCCTGAGGAGAGTAACCTCCTCCCGGAAGCCGCCTCTCCTCCTCTCTGTCGCCTTTACACACAGACCGGGCCTGGCTCTCCCCGCCTCCCGGTCCGTCCCCCACGGCCTCCTCCCTCCTCCCCCCTGTGTCCCCCACGGGCACTCACTGCTCTGGGCGCTGCGACCCGGGCTGCGGGGCCTGAGCGGCGCCGGCCCCGAGGCTGGAGGGCCGATGGGGGGACGCTGAGGGGACTCTGTCAGAGGAGAGGAGTCGGGGAGGCACGGAGACCCCAGTCCCAGGTGTTGGGGGTCAACCAGCCTATGACCCGCCCTGCCCAGCGGGGACGCTGCCTCCCACGCCTCCTTCCACTCAACACCCAGCAGGTGAAGCCCAGGGGTCCCTGAAGGGAAGACAAAATGGCCGCCAGGAGGAGGATGCAGGAAGTCCAGCCCTAACCACATGTGCAGGTACCAAAATGCTCTTTACCACCCCTCACCCTGGTGCAGTGCTTTCTGGGTAATGTAGTTTTTGCAGAGGCACAGAGGAGGGCTTATCCCAGCCAATGACCTTGGTGAGAATTGGTGTTGAGACCCTACAAGTGGTGCGGGAGGAGGATATGGGACTGGAGGTCTGCTTACCTGATCCATATTGTCAGATCCACCAAAGAATATATATAAAGTGCCAATGGGGGACATGTATAATACTATCAACAATAAAAAATACAGATAATAATTTCTTTTCCGGATACTACTGACCAGATGGTGTAGCTTAGTGGTTGACCATTGACCTATGAACTAGGAGGTCATGGTTCTATTCATGGTCAGGGCACATACATGGGTTGCAGGATCAATTCCCAGGGAGAGGGGAGGTATAGGAAGAAGCCTATCAGTAATTCTATCTCATCATTGATGTTTCTATCTCTCACTTCCTTTCCTTATTCCCTGAAATAAATAAAAAAATATTTTTGAATGTATGATTTAAATGAAATGTACTTAGGACATGGGTTGGAAGATAGCGTCTCCCACAGAGAAGACATGTGTGGAAGCATCTTCATTAAATTTTGAAAAATTTGATCGTGCCTCACCTAATCCTTGGCCAGAACAATTACCCGGGGTTGCTGCATTTGCAGCTTCTTTCAAAAGTCCTATTACTAGCTCTCCACCCAAATGCATGGCTGAAATAGAACATAATGACTTCAACATGTTGAAAGAACTGGGGAGCCCCACCACAGCTAATTTTTTTTTCAATGTCTCTCCATTCACAAATATAGACCAGGCAAAAGGCCTGAGCTGAGGTGGGTTTAAATGGGGTAGGTTTACTCTGCCTCCTATTTCTATAGAGTCAGTGTAAGAACACAGCCTGTGGTAAGCATCTGACAGACACCTTATGGTATTTCTGGACATCACCAGAAATGGACTCAAACTTCATTGACTTGGGCCCTTTAACTATGAAGGCACATCACTACTCAAGCACACATCACTCTTCCTCCCACACCAATCTCATACTTACACTTCTACACCCACAGAACCTATGATCTCCTTGACATCCTATTCATTACTTAGCATGTGTGGTATAGTGACTGCTTGGCAAATTCAAACAGGATTAAGTTCAATACCAACTTTGAGAGTCCACACTCATTGAGCAGACTTGAATTCTTCTATGGAGGCCTCCCTCTCTGATTGTGTTTTCCTTCAACCTCAGTTACTGAGAACCACATCAGATCTCAGATATCAAGAGGCCACCTTCACTCAGCTGCACCTGATTTCTCTTCTTCAGTCACACCCTTTAGCACTCAAGTGCCATCACCAAAGGCCCTCTAGCCAATGTCCAGTGAGTCGCAAAGATGCCCACTCATGCCCCCGAGCCAGTGGTCGCCAAACTCATTAGCCAACAGAACCAAATACCAACAGTACAACTACTGAAATTTATTTTGAGAACCAAATAATTTAAACTTAAACTATATAGGTAGCTACATTGTTATTAACTTAATTAGGGAACTCCTAAGCTCTCCTTTTCTAAAAACTCAAAAGGCCAAAGAGCCCCATGTGGTTTGAGAACTGCAGTTTGCTGACCACTAACCAAGTGGTTACAACTCAGTAGTCAACAGAGCCAAATATCAACAGTACAACTATTGAAATTTCTTTTGCGAGCCCAATTTTTTAAACTTCTTATAAGGCCATTTCTTCAAAATAAACGTGCCCAGGCCATGGTATTTTGTGGAAGAGTCACACTCAAGGGGCCAAAGAGTCCCATGTGGCTCCCGAGCCGCGGTTTGCAGACCACAGCCCTAAGCCAATCAGCCAGACTGAGGACAACAGCCAAAGCTAAAGCTCAAATATATCCTGCTGTGCATTTCACAAGTGAATATGAAACAGCTACAGTCTCATCTTGTTGACTCACTCTTTGGTATCCAATTAAAAAGAAATAAAATGATCCACAACTACACCCTGGTCCCTACATCCCAAACTACATTTTAGAGAAATTTCTATTCTGAACTGCTCCTCAGAGTTCCAGATGCTCATTAACTGCTCCATGAAATATCGGAAACCCTAACAGGTAAAATACAAAAGTTCTGGTATCCCCAAATAACATTACACTTCCTAATATGAATAACTGCATCTCAGCTGGTGGTTCTTCCACACCTCCAGCTGCCAAATGCAAGCATTCACATGATCCCTGACTCTGAACTCTCCTCAACCTCCAAATTAGAAATCCAGGTGGCCACACCTAAAGCACCAATCTGGAATCCAAAGCTTATTTCAGCACCACAATCACCATCATGGGCCAGTTACCATCACACTCACCAAAACTATCACAGAGACTTCCATCCTAGTCTTTTACCACCTCCATCCTATCTGTATTACTCATCATACTGTAGCCATGGAGAGTCCAATGAGACCTTGGTCACATGACTTGCCCCTACTGCTCCAAACCTCCAAATGCTCCCATCAACGACAGAACACACTTCCAAGATGCCACAAAGCTCCTCCTCTACACCTGATTCCTGTTCCATTGTTACCTGTTACTAAAAAACAAACAAACAAACAAACAAACAAAAACTCTTTCTGGTTCCTGAATGAGCTCAGTCTTCAATCAAAGCCTTTATGGATACAGGACCCTATGCCTGAAGGAACCTCTCACATCCCATTGCACTGGTAGCCAGAAACAGGAACCACTCATATGACGAGGAACCTGGACTTAGAATTCTGGGATTGGTGTCTCATCAAGGTCCCCAGGTCCCAGGTCTAGAAGAGTGTCTGGGCAGTTCCAGGACACCAGTATCTTAGAGGTGAGACCCTGAAATAAGCTCTACAACCCAATCCCCTAAGCCCATCGTCTGCAAACTGTGGCTTGTGAGCCACATGAGGCTATTTGGCCCCTTGAGTTTTTAGCGAAGGCCAGCTCAGGAGCACCCTAATTAAGTTAGTAACAATGTACTTACCTGTGCAGTTTAAGTTTTAAAAATGTGGCTCTCAAAAGAAATTTCCATCGTTATACTGATGATATTGGGCTCTGCTGACTAATGAGTTTCCCGACCACTGCCCTAAGGGGCTCTGCACCTGCAGGAACCTGTGGGAACTAAAGGTGTGTTGAGAGCCAGGCACTCACTGCCAGGACATAGGGGCTAGGTCTGAGGTCACGTGAACAGGAGTTACCCACACCCTTCAGGGCGGGTCCTCAGGGCGCATTCTTGCTGGGTTGCTGTAGTCACAGGGTCCTCCTCCCCGCTGCTTGCTGTCCTCTCCCCTCTAGTCAGCTCTTCCTCTGGGCAGTTGTGAGGCATTTAGAACCGCATCCCTCGGGGCTCCATGTCCCTCTCTGGTTCACACCCACCCCCAGCCCCCTTCCCTGAGGAGGAGAGTAACCTCCTCCCGGAAACCGCCTCTCCTCCTCTCTGTCGCCTTCACACACAGACCGGGCCTGGCTCTCCCGGTTCCCGGTCCGTCCCCCACGGCCTCCCCGGCGGCAGCGCAGCCCGTCGCCCACCTCCCCCCTCACCCCTGTGTCCCCCACGGGCACTCACTGCTCTGGGCGCTGCGACCTGGGCTGCGGGGCCTGAGCGGCGCCGGCCCCGAGGTTGGAGGGCCGGTGGGGTGACTGAGTGGAGTCTGTCAGCCGAGCGGAGTCGGGGAGGCACGGAGACCCCAGTCTCGGGTGTTGGCGGTCAATCAGCCTCAGACTCTCTCTGCCCAGCGGGGACGCTGCCTCCCGCAGCTCCTCCTCCGCGGGACCAACGTCCAACCTCAGCTGAACCCGGCAGGTCAGTAAATGGAAGCCAAAACGTCACACAACAGAATACCGGAAGTCCCGCCTTAAACGGAATTGGAACCCTGCAGGTCTCTAAAGGAAGCCAAGTCGTCGGCCGGGAAACTACCGGAAGTCCCGCATTAACCGGAACCACAGTGAGAAACACGCTATTAACTGAGAGGAAGCTTGCGCGTTGCCTTCTGGGTGTTGTAGTTTTCTCCCGCAGCCAGGCCGTGTCCTCTGTGAGTGAAGGTGTGGCTGCCAGTGGCGCTGGGGAAGGAGGAGATGGGACCCGAGGCTGGTTCCTGGGACAGACGGACAGAGCTCCCAGGGGAGGGGGACTGGGAGAGATCCCCCATGAACAGAGACACGGGGCCATGGGAGACATCTGCAACACCTTCAACATTAAAATACATTTTATTAAAAAATATAACAGCTCAGCTGGGTCGCTCAGTGGTTGGACACAGACCTATGAACCGGGAGACCAGGTTCGATGGCTGGTCAGGCGCGTGCATGGGTCGCAGGCCCCGTGTCCATTGGGCGGCGGACCAGGGATCCTCTCCCGTCACGGGGGTTCTCGCTCCCCCGCCCCCTTCTTCTCTCTAAACCAACACAAATGTAGTTTATGGGACGGAAGGGCCTCCAAGTGCCCAGAACCGCTGCGGGGCCTGAGCCGGGCGCTGTCCTCGTTGCTACCAGGCGGGGCAGGAGGAAGGCGGGGACGTGGCCCCTTCCTGGGTAAGCGGGGAACCCCGGGCCCCAAAGCGGCTGAGGCTCCACATCGTCCAAGGGCACTTAATTCGGGGCCTTCTCCCTGGGCCTGTCCTTCCTCCTTCTCCTCCTGGAGCTGAGGCTGCTGCGGGGCGCAGTGTCTCCAAGACCTCAGTCCCTCCTTTCCGTCCCCCAGCAGCACTTCAAACTGGGAGGCTGTGGTTTCTTGTGGTGGTGGGGACCTGCATTACCTCAGAGCTCAGGACTCCCTGTGCACCCTACCAGTTCCCTCATCACCTGCAGGACTTCCCTCCTCCCCCCTCACTGCTATCCTCTCCCTTCTAGTCTGATCTTCCCCTGGGCAGTTTTGACAAAAGGTTAGAATCCTAAGGCACACCATGTCCCTCTTGGGTTCACAGCCATGGATGGCAGCAGCTTCCTGAAAATGAAGGAAAACTCCTCACACAAAACTTTGCTTCATCCTAGTTGCTGCCTTTAGATTGTAAAAATGCCAAGGTTTCCCCAATCCTCGTTCCTCAGTCACACCACCATGGCCTTACAGGGTGGCTTTTCAGCCTGTCACCCTCTCCCACCCAGTCACACCATGTGGCACCCTGAAGCAACTCTCTGTTTTGGTGCTCAGACCTGGGCTTCAGGGTGGGACAGGGACCTATACCCAAAGCTGGAGGGAAAATGCGGTGAGGCAGGGTTGAACTGTGGAAGGAGAAAGGAGTTTGGGAAGCAAGGAGTACTCAATTGCAGCCTGTTGTGCCTCAACTTGTAAGTGAATCGTACGAGAGTGGAATTCAATTTGCCATTTAAATTAAATTTGTGAAAAATATGCCCTGCTGGGATGGCTTAGCGCTTGAGCATCCAATCAGGAACCAAGAGGTTGTCGGTTCGAATACCAGTAGGAGCACCTGCCTGGGTTGTGAGCTCAAAATGGAGTGTGGGTTATGCAGGAGGCTGTCAGTGAATGATGTTCGCTCTGTTCTATGTTTCTATCTCTCTATCAATCTTCCTTCCTCTCTCTAAAAGCCATAAAATTTTATTTTAACATAAATATATTTCTGGAAGACAATTTTTCTTCCAGTATTCAAAATCTGTGTTTCCAAATGGCAAATAAGCCATGGATTCATTGGGGAATGAGTGAAATTCAAACATACGTCTTAGATGCTACAATGGACCAATTTAGATAAAAATAATAGATTTATTTAAGCAATTTAAGAGTCTGAGCTGACATTTTAACAAAATACATAAAGACACTGTGTTATCAATGCATGAGAAAATCAGTCACCATAAAATTTTCTTAGCTAAATGAAATTAAAATGAACATGAGTTAACAGTATATTCATTTCTGGTCTACTATTTTAAAAGGTTAACCATTGCATGTGCTGGAAGGGGAGCAGAAAAATGGATTTTTACATACTGTGGGTTAGTGGGGAGGTAAAAGGAATGATGCTTTTGGTTGACAGCTTTCCATATCCTAAATATGAAACATTCATCTACACGGCATCAATTTATAATACACCAGGCCTGGAAATAACCAAAACCAGAGATTTACCAATAGATAAATTAGTTATACATAGAGCACAGTACTACTCAGCAATAAAAAAATAACTATCCACATAAACATTAGTGTTGAATCTCAAAATAACTGTGTACCATGGTGGAAACCACTATTTGTTAAAGACTACACCACTTATGATGCATATACAATTATCAACAATAGAAATATTCTGTTGCAAAGGGTGGAAAATCCATCACTTCATGGAGTGCCAATAAGGACAAGAAGAGAGATTAGGAAAGAGCAGAAGGAAAATATAGGATGTGGCACAAGTAGGTATAGAGTTGTTGGTGTGGAAATTAATAAAATAATTAACAAATAATTCAGCAATATTCTTCCTCGCCAGTATGCCTCAGTTGGTTGGGCACCATAATTTTCCCTGAAAGTCACAGGTTCCATTCCCGATTGTGTGCCCTGTAGGTGGCAGGCAGGAGGTAGCCGTTAACTGCATCTTTTCCATGTCACCATTTCTCACTCTCTGTCTCCCTCCCTCTCTTTCTAAAAAGTCAATAAATTATTTTAAAGATATATAAATACTTATTTGAAAAAAGAGAATAAACTCTTAGTTTCTCATATTCACATCTTTGAGCCTACCCAAATTTCCATTCAAATTATCCTGGGCAGTGAATAGAACCAACAAAATTAAACTTACAAAAGAAAAAAAACCACTTTTATATAAATTTCATAAACCAGAAGAGAGGGCATTCAGCAGATCGCAGGTGAGTGAATTAGAACCTCAAGGAATTCATCACAGAATAATGGGAGAACGACCATGTCTCTGAAAGGGTTACACTTCAGGGTGAGAATTTGTGCTCTGGAGGAATCCTGGATTAGTCCCATTCCATATAATGAGATAAAGAAATTAAGATCCTGTCACCAGCTGGCACTAATCATAATTTTTCCAAGTACAAGGGTGACAGAGAATACATTTTTTTCTGAGCACATACAGTGAACACATGTGCACAATATTCAGCCAGAAATACTTGTAGTGAGATCAATCGGGTAGTAGATCTGGACATGTGAACAAGTGCAATGAAGCTCCTCAAGCCTCATTTGTACCTGAAATGATGAGGAATCGAGCAGAATGTTTGTTCTCGTAAAACAGATTTATATTCAGGTAAACGAGTCCCAAAGAGTTTCCTTCAGTGTTGTTATCCTAAGTGAGAAAAATAACACATTCTCTGCACATTTCAGGCTTCTCTGCAGTGTGAACTCTCAGATGTTTAACAAGGCTAACTTTGCAGCTAAAAGATTCCACACATTAACCAAATTAATGAGGTTTTTTTCACAGTGTAACCCCTGTGGTGTTCCCTGAGTTTTGAACTTTGGCTAAAGGAGTTACCATGACCACTGAACTCAGAGTGCACGCTGTGGTGTTGAGGGTGGAGATTTGACTGAATGACTTCCCACAATCTGTATACTCCCTATGTCTTTCTTCCAGTGTGAATTATCTTATGTTTATTGAGGTGACTTGCACCTAAAAGAATTCCCTCATTCACAACGTTCATATGGCTTTTCTGCAGTGTGAACTCTGTGGTGTTGACTGGGGGTAGAGCTCTGACTGAAGGTCATCCCACAATCTGTACACTCAAATGGATTTTCTCCACTGTGTACTCTGTTGTGTTGACTGAGTGCAGTCCAATGACTGAAGAACTTCCCACAATCCGTACACTCATATGGCTTTTCTCCTGTGTGAATTCGCTGATGTTTAATGAAGTTAGAGCTCTGACCTAAGGACTTCCCACAATGTGTACACTTATATGGCTTTTCTCCTGTGTGAACTCGCTGATGTTTAATGAGGTTACATTTTTGACTGAAGGACTTCCCACAATCTGTACACTCATATGGCTTTTCTCCTGTATGAACTCGCTGATGTTCAATGAGATTAGAGCTCTGACTGAAGGACTTCCCACAATCTGAACACTCATATGGCTTTTCTCCAGTATGAACTCGCTGATGTTTAATGAGGTTATGTTTGTAACTGAAAGACTTACCACAATCTGTACAATCATATGGCTTTTCTCCAGTGTGAACTCGCTGATGTTTAATGAGGTTAGAGCTCTGACTGAAGGACTTCCCACAATCTGTACACTCATATGACTTTCCTCCAGTATGAACTCGCTGATGTTTAATGAGGTTATGTTTGTAACTGAAAGACTTACCACAATCTGTACAATCATACGGCTTTTCTCCGGTGTGAACTCGCTGATGTTTAATGAGGTTAGAGCTCTGACTGAAGGACTTCCCACAATCTGCACACTCATATGGCTTTTCTCCTCTATGAACTCGTTGATGTTCAATGAGGTTAGAGCTCTGACTGAAGGACTTCCCACAATCTGAACACTCATATGGTTTTTCGCCAGTGTGAACTCGCTGATGTTTTCTGAGGTCAGAGCTATGACTAAAGGACTTTCCACAATCTGTACACTCATATGGCTTTTCTCCAGTGTGAACTCGCTGATGTCTAATGAGGTTTGAGCTGTGTTGGAGGGACTTTCCACAATCTCTACACTCATATGGTTTTTCTCCAGTGTGAACTCGCTGATGTTTAATGAGGTTTGAGCTGTGACGGAAGAAGGACTTTCCACAATCTGTCCATTTATAAGTCTTTTCCTCAGTGTGAACTCTTCTATGTTGATTGAGATTACAAATACGTCTGAAAAGTTTTCCACATTTGTTACACTCATAATTTACTTCTCCAGAGCAGACACCCTGATGTTGAACAACTTTCTCATTGTAGTTGGCAACTTCTTCACATTTAACCCACTGGTGATTACCTTCTCCATTAAGAAATTCCTGAGAAATCTCACTGTCACTGTCTGTTTCCTCAGTGTTGAGACTTGCCAGGTGCTGTAGAGGATCTGAGATGCCTGAAACAACTTTCCTTTTCTCCTTATTGTTTGAAGGCAGCCCTGAGAAGTAAAAGTTACACCTGGCTCTGTGCACAGTTTCTCTCCAAGGCTTCTCTCCACTGGCTTCCCTCTGTTGCTCCTGAGGGTTTGCCCTGAAACAGAAGTCTCTAACATATAAGAAGGCTTTCTGCTCAAAGTCTGCTACTTGTGACTCAGTCAGGTGTAGAATGTCTTTTAACACAGAGAAACACCTCCCACAGAGATGGGTCCTCTGGGTTTCTGGAGGTGTTTTAAAAGCCCTGACTTGTGACTCACTTTCAATGCTTATACTCTCCACGGAATGTGCCACATTATCTTCCATTTTATGCCCACAACCTAGTAACAGAAAATGATATGGAAATGAATGTTGACCATGGTGTCAGGGGGAAGTTATAAAACAAAAGGGTCTTCCACATAATATACTGTTTCCATGCAATTGTCTGAAACTAATGAATCTGCAGGAGAGATTAATAATTCATTGCTATCAAATGCTGGGCCACTGAAGCTAACAAACCAGAAAAGACTTCACCAGAAATAAGACACAAAGATGGCAAACACTACATGGAAGAGAAGCAGAAGACCCTGCTCACTCTTCTGCTAAGAGTGTCCCCCTGTGCTTTTCTCCTGGTGACATGGTTTGGGTGTGGAGGAGGTTGGTCATGTCTGTTTTTTTTTTTAATATATTTTATTGATTTTTCACAGAGAGGAAGGGAGAAGGATAGAAAGTCAGAAACATCGATGAGAGAGAAACATCGATCAGCTGCCTCTTGCACACCTCCAACTGGGGATGTGCCGGCAACCAAGGTACATGCCCTTGACCGGAATCGAACCTGGGACCTTTCAGTCCGCTGGCCGACACTCTATCCACTGAGCCAAACCGGTTCAGCTGGTCATGTCTGTTTTGAATAGATGAGTATCGGGTGTTGGAAAACTACTTAATCACATATGCACACCTTATAACACGTGTTCATGTTAGTGTTGGAGAACACTGATGGAAGAGCAGAGCAGAGGAACAGGGGGTGTAAAAAGGCCACAAAGGTGACAATAGCCAACAGTCGGATGAATGGAAAAGTCAGCAAAGTGTCAAGGATGGGAAAGAAAAGGTAGCAATTAGTTGTGGTCAGTGGCGTCTGCACCTAAACAGTGTTGGTCATGAGCGGATTCATGGTATGATCTGAACACAGCACTTATATCATTGTTCCCCCAGATGCCACTCAGAAGTGAAAAGCCATCTGCAAGACTAATATGTGAAGAAACTGTGCTCTCATTGCACTTTATATTGTACAAAACCCTAAAACCTAAATATCCTGAGTATTAATGAAGGACAACTGAGGTGAAGAGCAAGCACTCGCCTAGAGCAACATGACATGCAAGAGTATTAAACAGAATATTATTACAAATAATAATTTAAAAAGGGCATTACAAGAACTGTTCATGGTTCATGTAAGTAAAGACTATAACCTGGAACAGGCAATTACTAAGGGCCTTAAGGTGGAGGGAAGGGACAAAACCGAAAGCCAGAACTGGGGGCATAGTACAACTTCCAGGAAGAAGAAGTTCAAGGAGGGACAAATTAAGCTTCTTGCAACATTCCTGACTCTAAGACACTTCCTGTACTTTATGAAATAATGGGTGGCAGGGATATTCATGGAGTTCTCTGCTTGGAGCTTTACACAGCTACTCACTATCAGCCACAATACACTTTATGGGACAGTGGGAAAAACTAGCAGAGCCCACTGGCCAGCTATAAGAGAGAGAACACTACAGGTGGAGAATATATGAAAAGTGGACATAACCCCAGGACACTAGGATAACGTGAAGCTCTTACCTATAGTTGAGACATGTGCAAACACTTCCAGCATCACATCGCAGTACAGACGTCTCTGAGCCTCATCAAGGAGCCCCCACTCCTCCTCAGAGAAGGCAAAGGCCACATCCTCAAAGTTCATATCCTGTCACAATGGGCACAGTTCAGTCCATGATCAGCTTCACTCTAAAGATTTTATGTTCACTATGCTCCCCACCCATCACATCTATCTGCTTCCTCGAATCCTGACATCAGAAAATATACCAGGCATTGGTTCCATCAAAGTCACACTCTCCTTATATTCCTACGGATACTGTGTCATCATTCCCAGGGCAGATGACTGTATGGGTGATACCTGTGCTCTGGGACTCTCATGTAGGCCACAATGTCCCTTGTCAACACAGTGGAGTCATGAACATACGATAGGGAGAAATGTTGTCTATAAGGAGACTGTGAATTATTTGACATTGTGCTTGACAGGCAATAACCTTGCCACCCCTCTTCCCATTTCAAACCTGGATAATTATGGCATCAGACTTCAACATTTTGAACCCAGTCCCAGGGTGCTGAGTCCATAACTTTGCAATACCTGCTGCACATAAATCAGTGAACCACACTACTTACACACAGCTTCATTCCCAGAGGCACAACATGAAAGGTAACACAAATGTGCCATAATGAGCAGAGTTTATTTCCTAATCATCTTCTTTTCCAAAATTATAATTTACCACTTCTGTAATGTATTTATCTCCCACCCTCCTCCCTTCTGAAAGCCAGTGAATATTTTCCAGCCCAGGTGATGTATGCTATCTCATTCCTATTGATCACTGTAACAGCACTCAACAACAAAAGGCAGGTGTGCACATAAATTTCTCCTAAAATCTGAACTAGGAATGTACCATCAGAACATACCCTCTTTTCAGGAATTAATCTGAAATTCATATCATATTATCCAGACATCACCATAAATAGATTCAAACTTCATTCCCTCATGTCAAAGTTACGGCCCTGCATGCATGAATGCACATGCCCTCTCCAAGGGCACATCACTCTCCCACACCTCTCTCACACCTGCACTCCCATACCCACAGCCCCCATAGTCATCTCTTTAACTTCTGACTCATTATTCAGCATGAGTGGTGTAGTCACTGCTTGTCACGTACAAACAGGATTAAGTTCTACAGCAACTCTGAGAGTCCACACTCATTGAAGCAGCCTTGTGTCCTGCTTTGAAGGCTCCCCTGTTTTCCTTCAACCTTAATTACTGAGCACCACATTAGATCTCAGACATCCAGAGGCCACCTACACTGATGCTGCACCTGATCTCCCTTTTCCAGGTACAGCCTTCAGCACTCAAGTCCCATCACCTGAGGCACTCTAGCCCGTGCCTAAGGAGTCTCACAGATGACCACTCATGACCTAAGCAAATATACCTGACAGAGGACAACAACCCATCCCAGGCTAAAGCTCAAGCAAAATCCTGGTGTGTGTTTCACAAGTAAATATGCAACAGATGCAGTCTCATCTTGTTTGAATTGCTCTTTGGTCTTCAATTAAAACAAAAAACAAGATGAGCTATACCTGCACCCTGTAACCTACACTCCGATATCTTTTAAAGACATTTTCTTCCTGAACGGCTTCTGAGGTTCAGACCATAATGAACTACTCTCTGAAATATTACAAACCCTAAAACGTAAAAAATAATTTTTTTCCCATTCACAATGAACATCACACTTCCTACAATGAATATCTGCAACGTAGTTGATGCTTCCATACCTATAGCAACCCAATGGAAACCTCCACATCGTCCCCAACTCTTACACATCTCTGACTCATCCTCAAAACTAGAATATCCTCGTGGCCACACATAAAACACTGATCCATAATCCAACCGCTTATTTCCCCTCCATGGCGACCATCATGGGCCAGGTACCATCACACGCCAGACAATCACAGCAGCTTCCATCCTAGTCTTCCCAGCACCTCCGTCTCACCCTATAGTTCATCATGCTTCAATCGAGGCATCTAAAGAGAGCTGGGTCAGTCACCTGCCCCAATGCTTTAAATCACCCATTGCTCCCATCACCTGAGGAACAGACACACATGTTGTCACAAAGTTCCTCTAGACCTGACTCCTATCCATTCTTACCATTTCCCTATTTAAAAAAAGAGTACCTATGATTCCCTCCACACCTCCATCTTCACTCCAATCCTTGACATATTCTGGACATATGCCTGGAAGTACCTCCTATATCCCATTCCACTGGTGGCCAAAACAGGAGCTACTCATATGACCAAATACGAGGACGTAGAATTCGAGGCTTGGCGTCTCTTCAAGGTCTCCACTTCCAAGCCCTGGAAGAGTGGCTGGACATCCCCAGGACACCACTATTTAAGAGGCCATAAGAGCGTGAGGCCCTGAAATAAGCTCCACAAACCAGCCTCCCTAAGCAGGTCTGCATCTGCAGGAACCTAAAGGCCTATAGAGCTCCAGGCAACCACCAACAGGACCCAGGGGCTCCTGCTGCTCAACCCTGTAGTCAAGTGATTTTGAGATGCCTGCCTTACCTCAGGGCTCCTTCCTAAGGGCACACCCTGTCCAGGTACCTGAGCATTGACAGGACTTCTCCATCCTGTCCCTAACTGCTGTCCTCTGTCCTCTAGACGGTTCTTCCTCAGAGAAGTTTTGAGAAAAGGCTAGAACCCTACCTCACTCTACGTCCCTCTTTTGTTCACATCCACGGATTGCAGCAATTTCTTGAAAATGAAAGGAAAACTCCTCAGGCAAAACTGCTTCACCTTCTTTTTTGCATTTCAACATAAGACAGACCTGGTTTGTGTAATCCTCCTAGGTCAGCCACACCACCACGTCCAGTCGTTACTGACCGGCATTGCAGTAAGTTACCGTGTTTCAGCATGTCACACCGTGTGTCACCCACCTGAGACTCACTCTTCTGGAAGCTGTGACCTGACAGGCTTCCTCAGCAGACCCTGGAGCGTAAATGGGATGAGCTGAGTGGAACTCTATAAGCAGCGAGGAGTCTGGGAAGCAAGAAGGCTTCAGTCACACCAACTGCTGCTCAACAAGCTAGAGACACACCATGCAGAGAGGGACACTGACTCTGAGGCCTCGATGTAGTTTAAACCGAGAGCACTGGAGCCTCTGGCTATGGGAAGAGAATAAAGGGCTCAAAATGACCAGCAGTGCACCTCCCCTGGGCTTTCATTGGCTAAACCCAGACGTCATTAGGCGCATAGCCTGTTGGGTAATTTACATTGCCAGGCCAAACAGGTGGCAGTAGGATGCCAATTACTCGCTGACAATTGCGGTATTGAACCTGGAGCACCCATGTGGTGCTGGGTAATGACCTTAGTCTTTGGTGGCTGGTTGCAGGTTTCTGGGGAGTGTTGTCTGCAACTGATCTCTTGTTTGGATACATTATTTCAGATACCAGGAAGCTCAGAATGCCCTCTGGGGTGACAAGTATTATTTCACTGATTCCTGAAGACTACAGGCCGAAAATGCGTATATATAGATCTGCCTTCCACAAGTCCCCACCGATGCCACATGCCCCCGTACAGAACGCCCTCAGCAGGAATTGAACTGGAAACATTTCTGTGCATGAGAGGATGCTCAACTAATTGAGTCACTCCAGTCATCAGATTTTTATTTTTACATAAAAATATGACATTGCTAAGAGAAAATGCAGGCTATGAGAGACTATATATGATCCCATCCTATTCCTTTAAAAGTAGTATTTGAAAGGATAGAGGCCAACAGGTTGACATTTCCTACATTGTCTGGATGTCTGTGGTCAGCACACATTGTGAAGAGATGGAGCCAACAGGAACTGAATGTTCCCTACAGGTGCCAGGCCCTGGGTTCAATGCTTTACTTGCAATATTATTTCATTTAATCCTCTCCACACCTGACATGGTTTAACTGGCTATTTAATGGGGAGGACATCTAGGCTCAGATACTCAAGGAAAATAGGCTGATTGTAGAGTTAATAAGGGCAGGCATGCAAGTCAAACCCAGGTGACTCCCAACAACAGAGCTCCGGCTTCTAATGTTAGGCTCTGCTGCCTCCTAGAGGGTAGAATTCCTAATGCATACCTGCTAGAATAGGCTAGATCAGTGTTTGGCAAACTCATTAGTCAAAAGAGCCAAACATCAACAGTACAATGATTGAAATTTCTTTTGAGAGCCGAAAAACGACTTCTGCCCATGGGCCACAAAGTTTCATTCACCCGCACGTGGCATTTTGTGGAAGAATCACACTCAAGGGGCCAAAGAGCTGCATGTGGCTTAGAAGCTCTGGTTGGCCAAACTCTGGGCTAAATGTTATCATGGGTAACAATCAGTCCCAAAACTTTAGTGTCTTAGAGTAAAGAAGGTATCTTTCTTCTTCATAGCACATGAATACCCTGGTTGAAGAATAGCCAACATGTAGGTTCTGTTAGGTATTATCTGTGATGGAGAGAGATCATGGTCAATCTCAGCTCTTCCAGATTCTTCTGTTACAGGCAACAGGCTTCACTCCTACCTTATTTCATTGGTCAAAGAACATCACAGGCTTTAGACAACATCAAGATTCAGCAGCAAAACCTTTCCCCAGTAACATCACCACATGGTGATAGACCCTTTTGGGGATGTGCTGGGGCAAAGGAGAGGGGTGGGGATTGATAGGAAATGACAGTGGAAGTCAGTTATGATGGCTTTCTTGCTCCTCATCAACATACACTTTTTCCCCTGAGCTGTTCAAAACCATTACTGGCAAGATTCAAAAGAGGGAACTTCAAAAAGATAAGTTTGGTCAGATGTCATTGGTAGCAAACTCAGAACCCAGTCCTGAGTGTGACCTTGGGTAAATCCCCACAGTCTCGCTTCCCACACTGTAGAATCCACATGTTAAAAGAGCTGATTGGGAAGAGGACAGGACTGAAAGCATTCCAGCACCTATATTAATATCACATCAGTCAGGACCATGCCAAGTTTCTTTGTCATTTGCATTGCCCAGTTGAATGCTCCATCAGGTGAGGGTAATTGGAAAAACATTGAAATTAACTACAATGTTGATCCTGTGGTTTACATTCATTCTGTGCAGGAACCTGTGCTTCATGTTTTCCCCATCCCCACTGCAGAGAGCACTGAGGCTATTCTGCCTCCTGGCCCCAGTGTTACCAGGTGACCATGCACACTCAGTAGATTACCAGAGTAGGAGGTGTGGGGGTGATGGTCTGAGCAGCCCAGGCATCTTCCTCTATTAGATGTCAGCCAAGATTTCTCATGGGCAAAGGAGCCACCTGCTCTCAAGGGATTAGGAACCCAAAGGACCCCAAGCACACTTCAAGGGTATCCAGTTCCTCATTTGCAAAGGGGACTCAGGAGCCCAGGAACCTTCCCCTTCTGCTTTGCCTCATATGCCCTCACCCACATAATCATTTCCAGAAAACCAGGATACTCCCAGTCATCCTCAAAGGCCTAGAGTCCTCCCAAAATAGCACCTCCAAACTCTATAAAACAATTTTCCTTCAGGATTCAAAACCAATGGTTCCATATGGCAAAGGAGTCACTTGAAGTGACTGAGGAATGAGGGAAATTTAAGCAGATGTCTTAAATGCTGCACAGTCGTCCTTCAATTATAATAAATTTAAGCAATTTGAAAAAAAGATTCTCAGCAGACATTTTAACAAAGAAGACAGAGAGCAAAGAAAGGCATAAAAATGTTTACTGTAAAATATTACCTGGTAAATGAAATTAAAACATTATGTGCATTTCTGTGGTTACTATTTGAAAAGGTGAACCATTGTATGCCCTTTCAGGTTAGCAGAAAATTGGGGATTTTTATATACTGTGTATTAGTGGCAAGCCAACGGGAATGACCATTTTGGCTCAGAGTGCTGCACATCTTAAATGTAAAACATTCACCTACATAAATGTGTGATAGGTAAAGCATATGTCTCTATAGAGAATTGAATGCAAATATTCCCAGGAGAATTATATATAATACCCCAATCCTGGAAAAAAACAAAAAAATAGATCAATTCATGTAGTGTTTATTCACAGAACCCAGTACTACTCCACAATGAAAAAAAATTAACTCTTCACACAAGCATTCCGTGGACTGGAGGAAACAGGTATTTGTTAAGAAAAAAAAACCCTACACATCAAATAGTGCCTATAACATTATGAACAGTATGAACTATTCTGTTGCAAAGAATGGAAAATCCTTGAGTGCATGGAGGGCAGAGAAAGGCAGAAAGAGAGATTATAACATGGCAGTTGGAAAATAGTGGGTGTGACAAAAGAAGGTACACAGTTGTTGGTATGGAAAATAATACAATGATTAATAATAATAAACAAGAATAAACTCTGCCCCAGCTAGTGTCCTCAGTTGATTGGGTTTGATCCCATTCAGTGACAGGTCCCTGGTTTGATTTCATGTCTGTGTACACCTCCAAATCGATTTTCAGTTGTGGTGTGCAGGAGGCAGCTCATCTATGTTTTCCTCTCTCTCCCAATCTCTCTCTCACACAAAAAAAGAATAATTATTACCTAAAAATATTTTTTAAAGAATAATCTCTGTTTTCCAGACATACAACTGTAAGGATATTGTTGACCCATCCTGTGCATGAGTAACAGGTGGGTTTATGTCACGTGTGGCAGTTTCACAGATTTACCTCTAGGTCAGAGCTAACCAAGTAGCACATATAAGAAAGGTGCAGCCTAGGCTGGTATAGCTCAGTGGATAGAGTGTCGGCTTGTGGACTGAAGGGTCCTGAATTCAATTCCAGTTGGGGGCAAGTGCCTTGGTTGGGGGCGCATCCCTAGTGGGAGGGTGCAGGAGGCAGCTGAACGATGTTTCTCTCTCTCTCTCTCTTTCCTCCTTCCTCTCTATAGAAAATGAATAAAATATATTTTAGCCGAGACCGGTTTGGCTCAGTGGATAGAACATCGGACTTCGGACTGTAGGGTCCCGGGTTCAATTCTGGTCAAGGGCATGTACCTTGGCTGCAGGCACATCCCCAGTAGGGGGCGTGCAAGAGGCAGCTGATCAATGTTTCTCTCATCGATGTTTCTGACTTTCTATCCTTCTCCCTTCCGCTCTGTAAAAACTCAATAAAACATATATTTAAAAAAATAATAATAAATAAAAAATATTTTTAAAAAAGAAAGATGCCCTTTGTTGCACATCAGTTCTCATTTCCTAGGAAGACCAGCACTGCCTCAGTGTCAGCAAATGCTGTCAAGTACAGAACACTGTTGCCATTGGAACTAACAGGAATGCTGACGTTACAAAAGACATATCCTAGGACTGATGACACAATAGTCCTTCCTCTAGCTTTGAGGTCTTGCCTGTTGAGCAACAACCTGAAGATGAACACCCTAAGAGCCATGGAAATGCAGAAAGCATGAGATTATTTTGTCTGCTAGCTACAGGAAATAGTAATGGAGTTCTGGAGAAAGTTCTCAAAACTATAAAAGCCAGAGGACATGAAATTATTTATATTTATGTCCAAAAGAGGCAGTTTTTATCCAGTTAACTGTAGTGTCTGCCATGAATATGAAAACAGTGTTTACGTCCCAAACTAATTCAATCTCAGAGTCTTACACCAGATGACACCAGCGTATGAAATCTCATGCATCGTGACATATGGTCTCTATGGAGCACCTGGAGAGTAGTCCCCCCAAACATTTGCAGACACTTAAGCAATACATTCTGTGAAAAGATAATTCATACTGTTCATAGGAGCACAACAAAGCCTGCCCGTTCAGGGTGACCAATGACCTTTACAATATAAGAGGCACCGAACAAGAAATTAGAAACACAAAGTCCTGCACACTTTCTCTCAAGGTCTTGATTGGCAATACAAAATCAGCCAATACTGAAGAAAGAGCAATTTTCTGCCATCAAGCTGTGCCTTCCAAAGCACAGTAAGTTTGAGATCACATCATATTATTCACCTGTCCATGCTTATAGAACACAACTTTCCTTTCAATCTTCCTGCTGAGAGAATACAACCAACAACTTTAAAGTACAAAAGAAAAAACTCCTTTACGTAAAGATCATAAAACAGAGGAGAGGACAGCAAGAGGATTGTAGGTTGATGAATTGGAATCAGAAACACTTCATCATAGCCTAATGTGAGACCCATAACGTTCCTGAAAGAGGTAGCACTTCTTGGTGGAGGAAGTAGACTCTGGATAAAACATGGGTCAGGTCAATTCTCTGTTCATAAATAAAAGAATGAAGATTCATCCAGGAGCTCAGAATATTCAATTTTTGTGAAGCACAACCATAGCATGCAGGGGTTGTGATGGATGCACACTCTTCAGGTGATCTGAAGTGGTAGGGGTGAAATATCTTCCTGACAAATTCTTCTGACATAAATCCAGTTGTATTCCTGAGCAGATTAGCAAGTGGGATCCAGTTGCTGAAAGTGTCACTTATACCTGAAACTTAGGAGGCATCTAGCAAAGTGTATGTTCTGATAAAGGGGTTGGCATTCAGATAAATGGGAATAAAAGTTTCTCCTTTCGTATTGTTATTTTCAGTGCAAACCTAAAATATTCTCTGCACATTTAAAGCTCTTCTCCAATTTAAATTCTGTGAGAGTGGATATTTGCCCAGA